>CM033628.1:22513609-23103609 GCA_019453435.1 Rhinogobius similis | reverse complement strand
TCTAAAGGTGGTACATGCTTTTTGTAGACGAGGTTTGACCCAAGTACAATTCTTGGTGTGTATATTGTCTCACCCTTCAACTGAAAACATGTAATACAGAGTGTTTGGATGTGAAAAACATTCAAATGCAGCATAGTCAGTTTATACCTAAAGTGAGTTCAAAGAGATGAATTGCACACTTCAGGTTCAGTTTTTTTTTTTTATTATTGTCTGGGATTGGAGCAAAAGTACATAAGATAAACAAAACACATACTGAATACTCTGCATTGACACACTGCACAGTCGCCGCACACACTTCCTGTTCTAAATCTCTCACTGAAGAGAGACAGAAGGTAAAGAAACAACTACAAACTACATACTCTGAGTGGACCAGTCTTACAGTTTAAAGTTATTTCCTCTTTCTGTTCAGCCACAAGGCATGTTTATGGTGAAAATTAAGATTGTTAAATTCCCAAAATGCATTATGTTCTGAACATTGCACTGTTTTTGTTTCCTTGGGCAAGACATATCCTCCTTTATGCTCTGTTTGTAAATAATCTATTACAGACAACAATGCTATTTTGGAATTATTTCATTGACAAACTTCCCCTTCAGCTGGTCCTCTTAAAATAAATTGATGTCATTGCGAGTAAAGACGCAGTGCTTGGGCTGACAGAAAGCTCACTTAAATGAGAGTCTTCCATCAAATGCTAAAAGCCACATTTGGACTGTGATATTTTTCATGAGTACAGAGCACTTAGCTGTTTTCAAATATCAGCAGCATTACGGCGTGGTGACAGTAGATGTGACTCTGGGTGTTTGTATGTCCCGATGTAGACGTATATTAGGAGGCGCACGTCATCCATTGTGAATGTGTAAAGAAAAAATGGACGGGACGCACACGCAGCGCTGTGGGTGTGTTCTTAATGAGTGCTCCTGCTGTGCTGGACAGCCATAGAAAGGATACATTTCAGAGGAGAAAGAGCGAGAAGCCAAAAGACAGGGGAATGCTTTAAAATATAGCACAATATACATTTTAGAAAAGAGGCCAGGAGTGTTCACTGAATGCAGGCAGTGCAGCATGTACCAGGTGCTCTTCAGGAGGGTTTGAGGCAGCAGAACAAGGCATGTGATGATGTTTTTGGTTTTTTAAATTTTCAAATCAAACTAAAAAGAAAGTAAAGTTGAAAAAACAAACGTGACTGAGTTTTATGCTTTTTATTTATATTTTCAAATAACTATGATCAGATTCCCTCATTCCCCCATTTTTGTATCTTAATATTGATTTAATGGGAAACTTGAACATTTGTCTCCAAAAGAGATTTTGCATGTGTATACTCTGAAATACACGCAGTTATTTGATCTAATATCTAATATCAGATGATCTAAGATATTCAGGATATGGCATTTAGCATTAGTGTTTTAAAAACTAAAATAATACACAATTATGTGATCACCGGATGCAGCAGATAAGAGCAGTACATGTGGGTTCGAGTCCAGCCCTCGTCTTTTGCCGAATGCCTGTCCCACCTCTCTCCCCCTTTCACGCTACAGCTATCCGTACTATTACTGTCCAAAAGCACAACTGTCTCACTCCTGTATCTGTATTTTTCTATACTTTTCAAATAGAGCTGCAACGATTCATTGGGATAATAAAGATTGACTATTAAAATAACTGTAATCGTTATCTGGACTGTACAGACCTTTTATTAAACAAAGACCACTATACTATTATTAAATGTAAATGTAAATATTATAGAAGCCTTCATTTCAACTTTTATTTGGTTGATAATAAAAGTCTCAGTTTACAACAGAAACAATTCTTTGATGCTTCTCAGTGGTTGAGTGGATACCAGATTTCTAATGGACCCATGGGCTGAAAAAGCCCAAATGTGTTTGACTAGTCGACTAATCGGTAAAATAATCCCTGACAAACACACAGCACTGCATCTCCTGCTCTGACTGGCCAGAGCTCTAAGCATTGCAGTTTAAAATGAAAATAAATAAATAAATCCAGTTTAATTGATCAGGTATTTTATACAGTCCAAACTGCATCTAAATTTGCGCTGAAAAGTAACTTGTACTCTTAGTAACATTTTTATGTGCACTTTTTACTTTTACTCAAGGACCATTTTGGCAGCAGTGCTTAGCCAAAATGTTGGAGGGAAAAAAATGAATACATCTTACCAAAGTGTCACTTTCATACAAAACAGTGGACAACGCAACCACAATGTAACACAAAACCGTTTTACAGACATGGATGGCTTTAGGGTGTGTTAACACTTGCACATTCACCGCATCGAAACTGGGACTAAACTAAACCTGTACTATATCAGGACTACACAAGAACTAGAACTGAACCAAACCAAGTCCACATCAGGACTGAAATGGAATAAATTTAACAAAATAATCCCAAGTGACAAGTGACTATGCTGAATGTACTTCCAGATATTCATCATTGCAAACACAGCCCTTGTCAAACCATTGAACGTACGACATATAAAGCTCTGTCGTATTGATATTATATTACAATTGCTGTCCCAGGCTCTTTCTTCATACTCTGCTCCTGCCTTTAAAAGCCTCCACAGAGCAGTGCGTGAGTGGAAGTGACAGATAAAACATACACATATACACATATTCTTCTGTGCTGTCGGCTTCAGCAGTTTGGCTCTGCTTTATGTGCCCACCCGCCTTTATTGTCTTCAATTCAGACGATTGGTTATCTGGTCATAGCTAAAAGGCTATCCATCAATTTGTCCATAAAGACTCATGACAGTCGTGACGTGGTGTTGGGGCTGTGGGAAGGAGGCGGCCTTATGTTGCATTGTTTGTTTATTTACTCATTCGTGTATTAGATTTACACATGCTAAAACTATAGTATGTGGTCTGCAAATAACACTTATTGCATTTGGAATACAATTAACAATCACATCATGTTATTGACTTCAAATTATTTATAAACTTAATGGATTTTTGTGCTACAAGATATATGAACCAGGTCATCCAGTATAATAATAGCCCCATTCATAATCCCCAAAGAAATAAATACTTTCCTCTCATTGCAGTGGAATTACATCAGACAACATTATCACTTTAGTTGACATAGTTGACTTAACTAGCCCAAACCAGCTCACATTGTGGTGTGTCCGGACAGTCCACCCGGCACTTCTTTTGCATCTGCTTTCCCTTCGTGTTGTGACCCTTACGTTTTACAGATTTTACCTACTCTGTCCGGTGCTCTGTGCTGCTCCTGCCTCCAACTCCAATTACGTGTAGGCGATGGCAGCAGGTCCTAAATGGGTTGTAGCACGGAGCAGACATGTCCGTTACCGATCGCCCAGCGGGAGGGGAGAGGACTGGGAGAAGAGAAGAGAGGGAGTAAAAGACACATAAGGACACAAGAAAAGAAACAAGCTGGAATAAAATACAAACCACTAGTGCAGGAGAGAAGTCCCTCCCTCTAAAAACATGACTGGTTAATTTAGCCCATCCATTTGTGATAGTTTGATAGTTTACGATTAAAGATGCACTACAGGGTTTCTGGTGAGGGGTCTGCCACCTGATTGTGTCCATCATCCATGGACCTAGCCCATGGAAAGCATCTTTAATGCATTTATTCAATTACAGTTGTTTTTATGGATACAAATAGCTTGAAATACATTTATTCTTACTGTGAGTGGACTTGCCTCTCACAGATCTGACCTGATGACAGATGGAAGATGGATTTAATACAATACGGTGTTACATTCAAGGCAAAGCAATAATATCTCATGAAAGTACCTTGCCCTCCACCATAAAAAAAGATTCGTCGTTCTGTACAGCAAACATATGCATCACTTTGAATAACAACTGAATGTGTGCAACATAAGTTATTGTGTATTTGTATTTGGTGTGGAGCAGCAATTTGGTTTTACATTGCTGGATTTATTTAAAGATAAAACACTGTAATTGCTGTGCAGACAACTGTTATATTTGAATGTTTTTCATGTTTTACCTATTGTTGTCCACAAGGCCAATTATGTTTCTGGCTGTTGGAACAAGAAGGTAGGAGAGAGGAGGAGGAGACAGTGCCATATACAGGCTGGCAAGTGGGAGCATATGAAAGGGACCTGTCACTGTGTACGCGGCTTAAGAACATGATCTGACTGAAGCTTAATGCAAAATACAATGTGTGTCAAATGCAGAATATAACCCAAATATGAATTATTCAGCTATTTTTAATTCATAATAATAACAGAATATTTTCATGCTGTCTTATGAAGCTGTAAGCACACATTTTGGTCTTTAGAATTGAGCAGCTGTCTGGCCTTCTCTGCAGCTCTGCCTGGTTCATTTGAGATGCACGTTATGGAATAATGCAGTGAATGCTGCCAGCGCAAAGTGATTTACACACAGTTAACGGTCATTAATCATGGCCATCTCCTCATCTAACTTCATTACTTTGTGAAATTTAACTTTTCTTACACAGACTTTCACTAGCAAGGTCTACAAGGACTCAGATACATGAGTCATGAATGAAATGCCCAATTGAGGCTTTAAAAGGGCCTCAGGGGCCTTTGGCTCCTGTGGCTCGTATCTCCCGTACCAAAGCAAAGAATAATATTAAGACAGGGAGGGGCATGAAGACGATGAATGAAGAGGTGTGTGGTCAAGAGGCCTAAAGTCTAACACAGATGACATGTTGTCCTGCTCCCAACTGTAAGATAACAAAACTGAGATCATTAACAGTGTAAGCAATGGTATATATTTGACAATTATAAGATTACAGTGACAAGCTGCAGTTTGGGAACTCATTGAACAAAACCTTTATATCTAATTGGCACAGTTTATTTTTTATTTTTTTTCTTCCTTTCATAGATTTTAACTATACATTGGAAGATACTGTCTCACATTAGCTATTCAAAAGCTGAATGTTCAATGAGTGACCAAAGCATTTCTATTATAGGCCTCTGGTGGAGTTACTAAGGAGGTGAATTACAGACGTTTACAATATATACTTTATATTGTTGACTTAGTTTAATGCAGCTGGCAAAACAATATCTCAAAAAAAAAAAAAAAAAAACGATCTCCTGACCCATGAGGATTACAAATGATATCCAAAGAATGCACCCACATAACTGCTTAACTGAGCTCTGATTTTCTCAACAAAAAAAGAAAAAAACAAAACAAAACGTGAGTTGCACAAATTTACAAAACATGCTTACATTTTGTAACACATCGTTATCACTTTGGCCACGTATAAATATTCAGACTTGTGACCATTTTAAAACAGCTTTTCTGTGTCCGCTCCACTCCTAAGCAGCAGCTAAGTGTGTCTTTTTCCACTTGTCCACATTTCCACCTCCAGCCTGCCTCTTGTGTTAGCATGTTTTATCTTGTCTGCATGCACAAGTGTGCTAAAGTGGCTGTCGTGGGCGTGTGTCTGCTGTCCCCAATTCTGCATCCTCCCCATTCATCTCAATTTAACCTGCTTTCTGTGTGCCACTGGCCGCATGTGTGCAGATGTACATATAAATCACTGGTGGGAGATTACGCCTGTTTTATTATTCATGATGCAGGGCCTTTTATTGCGGGCAAAATTTATCTCGCCTCTATCTCTCCTGACCTGCGAGATGGAGGGAAACACTGCGGGAAAGTGAACAGGGAGGTGGGAGGCTAGGTTCGACATAAATACATTTGTTAAGTGGGCGGGTGTGGCTAACTGTGTGTAATACTTTCACCATGAGACCCACAAAACACAAGCGAGTTGGCTATAACACGTTTGGAGTTTCCGCTCCCACTTTCACATCTACAATATCTTCTTCACGCATCCTTGTTGTATGCAAATATGTAATACTACTTTAGATCACAGTGCAGTATGCAATTTATTTATTATTATTATTTAATGCACATATTGTAACTGTGGCAGTTTACATCAAGCTTGTTATAAATAGTATAAACAATTGATTGAGTCTATAGCATTCGGCTGCAATAAGTGCACAAAAAAGTAAGCTAAATTGTGGCCTAACAAAAAGATGCTTAGAAAATACATTAAATTGATCACATTGACCATTATAAACCCTAGAATGGAGAAACTTACTTAAGGCAGCTCTAAAGCCAATCTCTAGCAAATCAAGAGATTATAAAGAAAACATGAAGCATCTCCCTACGACTGCACCTTATCTCCATGACCCTGCATTTGTCTCAATTTGTAGTTTGAGAAAATAAAAAGATAGGCCTATTCAAAAACAAACTGTTATTGGCTTTTAAAGGATGTTTAGTGTCTTTGATTCATATTTCTGGAAATTGATTGCAAACAACAGTTGTTTGATCTGTTCCACAGGGATTTGGAGTCAGAGCACCTCTCACCTACAGGGTGCAGCTGCATCTGTTGATTCACTCATACAGAGCCCTCTGCTGAAGCTTTATGTCCACTTTGAACTGACACCTGTTTCTTTACACCTTTGCACACCAAAAGCTATTGTTTGAATAATCACAATAATGCAACAAATGTGTTTTATTCATTTTAGACAACAGTTCTTTGGGCGATGAATTGGAAAAAAATTTAAATTGTTGAAATTGTTGTCTGTCTTGATTTTGTGGATCAGTGAAACTGGTAAAAGTACCAGACACGAGTCTAAATGTTTAAAACTTAATGTGCAATGGTTTTCAATAGCCTACTGCCCTAGACAACAAAATTAGATTTTGTTGAATTTCATTATTGTCATATTGTCATAAATATGTTGAAATAAAATGAAAGCTGAACACGCACGCACATACACACGCACGCACGCACGCACACACACACACACACACACACACACACACACACACGCACGCACGCACACACACACACACACACACACACACACACACACACACACTAAAACAGGACATCATTTTCCTTATCAACGCTCAGAGCTGTTACTGTGGCAGTGTGTAAGTGAGATGATCACAGCCACCTCTCTCTCTGCCCCTCCTCTTTCCACTCATATAATAGACACACAATGAACTTTAATAAAGACAATATTCCTTCGCTGTGTACGCCTGGGCTTCAAATAATGAAAAATATTGATTGGAAACATATTTTAGTCGATATCACTGTGCCATCAGGGGAAAAGGCACAAGGCGAGCGACAATCCCATTCTGCAGACTACAGCGCCATCTAGGGGGTTCCGTGAGTGCTGCAACGAGGCTAACGCGGTTAACGGTTTCGGCACGACGAATTTTAACTGCAGATGGATTATTGTCCTTAATAATATAATCAAGGCATAACAGCTGGCCTATTTTGTCGTTGTGTTTTTGATTTATATTTACTTTACTTAGGTAAAGATTAAATGGTATATAAGAAAAAAAGAAAGAAAAAAGAAACATGCACCTGGGTCAAACACTCTCTAATTGACTGTTATGTACTGCAAACAACAGACTTTAGACAAAATAATAATAATAATAATAATAATAATAATAATAATAATAATAATAATAATAATAATAATAATAATAAATAAATTAATTACAAATAAACATTGTAAGTTTATAAAAGATTCACAGTTTTTTTATTTAAGCTATTTGATACAGTGCAAATATCAACCACAATTTACATTCATAACTGATGACTTATGTTCCCCAATTTTCACAAACTGTTGCCTGTCTCACAAAAAACTTTTCACCCAGTCGCATGCAACCCCTCTTACGCTGTATACCTTTCTAGTTTATTAATCAATATTCTGTGGTCTAAATGCTTATTTTTTAAATCCACAAAAATACCAGCAATGTTTGGAATCTATAGATTTTTTTTTCTTTTTAGTTATTTCTATCAAAGCAAGTGCAAGCACATCTTTCAGATGTAAAACCATATTGGCTGTCGCACAGTACTTTATTATTTTCAGTTTCAGTTTTTCAGTCTTTCAGAGAATAGTTTTTCAAGAATGTTTGAGAACTGTGAAAGCAAAGATATTGGCCTGTAATTTACAGTTACAAATATGAGTTAATGGTTTTGCAATCACTTCTATATTGATCCAGTGAGTAGACGTTTTATTTTTCTATTTCTTTACTATTCAGTTCAGTTACATCTACTGGACAAAGAAACATTGTTCTTCAATTACATTTTCCAGCATCATCATTATTTTTCTGTTAACTCCTGTCCTACTTTCCTAAAGTAAGTGTTAAAACCATTAACAATATCTGGTATGTTTTTATGGTCTTGTCATTGTCCAGAAAATGTTCTGGATATTCTTCTTGCTTAGATTTACTTTTACCTCTAACGAGCTTGTCAAGCACATTCCAAGTCCCCTTCGTGTTGTTTTCATTGCTTTCAAGAATGTCATTATAGTATTTCTTTTGACATGTTCTCATAATATTTATTAACTTGTTCTTGTATGATTTGTATTTGTTTTCACTTTCTCTTGCTCTGGTTTTTATATAGGTTTAATAGAGCTGAATTTTTCTTTCGGAATGAGTTCTTTAAACCATTAGATATCCAGGGGTTGTCATCTTTATTATTTTTATTTACTGTTTCACTGGACAATTTTTATTATTCAAGTTCATGAATATCCAGAAAGAAATCATATGCTTTATCAACATAATCTTGTTCACAAACTATATTCCAGTTTTGTTTAGAGTTAGTTAGTTAAAATCAAATTTTAACATATCTATGGATTCCTGCATTCCTATTCTTTTACTTATATACTTTGTTGCCATATTCTGCTTTATACAGTATGTACCGTTATACAGTAATGTGACTAGGTTACTTAAGCTTTGGGAAATGCTCCAGACTGTACATTGAAATAATAATAATAATTCCTCTGACATCAGTCCTCTGTGCCATCGCAACAATTAAAATATATAAATAAATAAATACATTTCCTTCTCACCCTCCGCGGGTGGTCTCATCTATCTTTGAGCTCGGGTCCTCTACCAGAGGCCATGGAGCTTGAGGGTTCTGCACAGTATCTTAGCTGTTCCTAGCACTGCTGCGCTTTTGTGGACTGAAGTGGGTGTGCGTGTGCGTGTGTATCTGTCAAAAAGTAGGCCAATATTAAAAATGTACACTGGGTTTCCAAATGTATCAAACTTATTTTTCACAATTTAAGAAAGCCTTATGATATGTTAAAATAACAAGCTACTGTGTTTAATAATTGTATACAGACATAGCTATGAAAGCAGACCAATTTTACGTTTTTTAGGCTAATAATAATAATAACAATAACAACCACAAGAATAATAATAATAATAGTAATCTGCATATTATTATTCGAAGTAGTAGTTTTAAAATGATACATTATACACTGTTAATTTATTATTATTATTGTTATTGTTGTTATGATTATTGTTATAATTATGATTGTTACTATGATTATTATAACAGTGTGTTGAACTGTCGTGATTTGATGGCGTCACGTGGGACTTTCCGCATACGTCACTTGGGGCTTCCGCATTAGCCGTTTAGCTTTACCTGTGCCCATGTCGCTAGGCTCTGTAAATGCTGCTTGTGGTCCTGAAGCACACTCAAGATTGAGAATGTCAGTCCATTTGCGTCCATCGACCTTCCAGAGGTGGAAAATTTGAAGCTCACTTCCTGAAGCAAAGGAAAAAGCTGTGGACAAGATGTCAACAACTCGGCCCCTCCTCGGGCTGAGACGAGGCACCGAGCTAACGTACGACGAGCAGCCCAGCAGCAAGCTCCCCGCCGCGGCAGGGAGACCGCAGCAAGACGGCAACACGGTGGATGAGTTTACGGTGTTGGAAGATAAAGAAGAAGAGCTGAAATGTGCAAAGCCGAGAGTCGAACAGGTTTTTAAGGTGGCGTTTACTATTATTGGTTTGTTAGACCACACGGGACTGCCACTTGGAAGCAAAACATCGCGGCAGATCTGGCTCCAGCTCCGGGGAAACAGAGACGGTGTGTCGAAAGCGAAGGTAAGGAAGTTATACAAAGCTTTGAAGTTGAATAATTGTACATAAGTAGAATAGTTTTAAGATACACCAGGCGTCACTGTGTTGTCCGTATATACGACACTGTACAGGTGTGTCAGTTCTCATTGATTAGCAACGCTCTGCTAATCTCTTATAGACAGCTTTCACAGTTATACACACTGGAAATGCGACATTTTGTTTCAACTGCTGCTTGATCACCCTGCAAGCACTGGTTAAAAGAAACATCCATACCAATGTGAAGACTAGCTGATCAGTTAAGGGAAGTGTACAATGGGCTGACACACTCCATGCAAGGGGATGTTTAATTTGTGATGTCATATTAGACTATTGAGCCCTTATGTCACGCCCAGGGTGTAATTGACTTCTAACAATGATTATTTTTTTGTGTGTCACCATGTTGAGTCATGTTACACTCTCAGGCTATCAGAAGTTGTATTACTGATTAGATTATCGCTCAAGAAATGTTTAGGAGGTTGTAGGTTCCACCCTCAGCCCTGGCATCAGGATTTTCCTTCACCTGGAGATTTCATAGTGTCAACAAGCCTTAGGTTGGGTATTGCCTAGAACCTCATGATACACTACGATACAAGTCCTGATAGATTCTTAAAAAAACAGTGTTAAAAGTTTACTAAATTGATGATTCGATTATGTACAATAATAAAATGCATTCAATTCCATGTCCACAATGTCTTTAATATCAGAATAGAATTGTCCTATGAATAATTCACCCCTTCGGCTCTACACTTTCCTAACGCTGCAGTCAGCAGGTTCATAATAGTTTAAGTCAGCAATTTATCATGATCTTATGTTGTTTGAAAGTATCACAATATGCAATGTTGTATTGAAATGTGTCAACGTACTATGACCTATTCCACCTATCTGAGATATTTGTCTGTATCATTTTTTTTTTCTTTTGGTTGTGTGGCAGGAGTACATCCGAGGGCTCTGTGATCCAGAGCTAGTAAAAGAAGAGCGGTATCCTGTGGACATGCATTGTATCTTTGCTGGTGCCCGCGGCCTTTTCCTCGACAGACTTATACGAGATACAAGTGCTGAGGTCCAGGTACCCGAGCCTGGCCGACTGCGGCTGTTGGGTCAGGCAGAACCTGTGGTTATGGCCCAGAGTCGGGTTCAGCAATTTGTAGCATTGTTTCAGGTGTGGCTCAATCTAGTTTGTATGTCTTTTAATTTGCTAACTAAAGTAATATAATAAACAATAATGTACTGTTTATGATATGGTTCAGGAAAAAACAAGTTTACCTAGTAACAGGGAACCAGCATTGAAGCGAGCTTTCAAGTCCTTTGTGGAGGAGAGAGATGACAAGTACACTATGGAGCTACTGCTTCTGCCTAGTGCCCTGAAGGAGGAACTACTGGGCTTGGCGCACAGCCCCTCTGGCTCAAGCACAGCTCTACTGGTTAGTACTAAAGTGGAGAACCGTATTTTGACATTATCTGGTTTATTGATTTTTTTTTTTTTTTTTTTTATAACAAATTTTAACAGGCACCTAACCAGAGTATAACAGAGGTGGAACAAGATCGTTCTCAGAGTAGCACTCCTGTCACTGAGCTTTCCCACCGTATCTTGGATGCTAGTTTTGACGAGAAGGGGACTAGTGGCCACTCTGCCTCAGCAGGGTCCAAAGCAGGAGGTGGAATTGGACTGGGCCCTGAAGTGATTCTGCTCAATGGTACACGACCCAGCCACAAGCGGCGCTCATCAGCAAGTGAGACAAGAGACACAAAGAGACAATATTCTCTGGAGCGCAGAGAAGACTCACCAGAAAGGGCTCGTGAGAGGGAAAGACGGGAGAGAGAAGGCAGAGGGAGCAGTGCCAGCTGTCGATCCAAAACCCCATGTTCATCCTCAACCTTGTGCTCCAAAGCCAACACTGTGGGCCCCATCATGATGACCGCTAGTGAGGGCAACTCAGACGATGGAGAGGCCGTCAGCCCAGAAACCAACCTCCGTTGCTTAGTAAACTTTTTTAGGTGAATTTGATTTTTATTTTTTGTTAATAAAATGTGTCAAGTGAGATGAAGAGGGTACATAGAATAGTGGATGGGTGAACATTACAGCACATTTAGAAAGGCAATATTATATATATATTCATGAGCTTCTTGCTATCTTTCCTTGTACTTTCTTTATTTGATAGGGATTTAAATGTATTGATAGTGATACAGTTCTGCTTATTCATTTAATGTTTTTGCATGAGAGCTATTTACCTTTTGCTAAATATCCCCTATACGCATATTTTAAATGCTTTTACATAATTGCATTTCCTTATATTGTTCAGAACAATGGGATACCAGCATGAAGTAGTGGAGCGTGTTGTCCGACAAGAGGCCGGTCAAACTGAAGATACATTTGTATTACTGGAAAAGATAGATGAAGAAACCAAGCGATTAAAAGGAGTTACAAACTCTTCACACTCTCCAGAAGCACCATCATCTTCATCGTGTTCATCCAGTAGCATGTCTCAGTGCAGAGATAAGGACTGGGAACACAGCAGGGCACTGGTGGACTCAGGCAAAGCTAAAGAAAACATTCGCCCAAACCAGCAAGCAGGAAGCAGTAATGGCCTTGGCCACCGAAGACAGTGCAGCCACAGTGAGACCAGCACTCAGCAGGTACTTACAAACTACTGGTTTGTCTTCCAAGGGGTGCTTGTAATAAATGCAAAATAACTTTTGACAGTATGAACCTCTGTTTCAGATTGTTGCAATCAAGAGGAGCTCGAGTGCTCAAGGAGCAGCAGGAAACTATGAAGTCATCACAATTGATGATGATGATGATGATGATGATGACGATGAAGAAAATGAGGTCATCCCCAGAGAAAACAAAATGGGGGATAACAGGACATGTGCCATGTTGCCCGTGAGCCATCAGGACTCCAGAACAGAGTACTTGGCACGTGGAGGAAGTGGGGTCACTCAGAAGGACTACTTATCCAGGGCTGGGACAAAGACTTTGGGGGGATCAGTTAAACTGGAGACTGTGACAGCGCTGCGGAGTACACCTCAGTGGCTAACAGCCACCAGCTCCATGTCTTCAATTCCCAGTGTACATATTTCTATTTCTAAAGCACTTTTTAAAAGTTCTTGTTGCAAATATATATTTTATTTATTATTATTTTATTCCTGCTTCTAGTCAACTCAGGCCATTAACCGACCTTCATCACCTTCTTATCAAACGGTTGGTCATGCTGGTTTCAATGGTGCCCGAATGCCTCCAACCAGTGACCCTCCGGTGCCCCCTGTCACTGGTTTAGCTCGCTTCCACCAGTCTCTGAGGACTCCATATACTCTGACACTGCCCAATCAACCCGGACAGCCCGGTCTGAGACACATCATCATTGATGGGAGCAATGTGGCAATGGCGTGAGTCTGCACACTAACAATACAATACAACCCTGCATTGAACATATGCAAATCAATCACAAGGCTCTTGACGTTGCTGTGGCTTGCTTGGGAAAGTTTTTGAGAAGTGAAAGCAGATTTGAATACAGTACCACATACTGTTTATAGGGTTTACATACTTTACCACTTTATATTAACTATTGTTATAGAATATAGTTGGGAGAGAAATCATTACCAGTTAGCCCCTTTAGCTAGATGTTGGACTGTACCGAGAACACCTCCAGCACGGTGCCTGGTACAGTAGTGCAATTTCCCCATCAGACGTGTTAGTACATTTTGTCAATGCATTTAGTGTTTTCTTTTATTGACTCATCACCAGTTTTTTTACTTTAGCAGTTTTTAACAGTTACAACCGCTGTGTGGGAGCAACATAAATAACATGTAACACACAAGAAACAGCCAGCTAACATATCGGTCACACAATCGATCTCTATTAAAATGGTGTTAGTTGTAGAGCCCCAGTTGTGAATATTATCTATCAAGAGGCTAGTTGCAGCCCTATGTGATTAGTAGTTTTGGTTACGGCTTCTTTTAAACTTATCCATCCCTGTCTCTTTCAGCCATTTGTGGAACTTCCCTTGAATTTACATTGTGGGTGTGACCATGTTATGTAGTCATGCAGATCTGTTGATGTGTATTGTATTTAGGGTTTTTACCCTGTGTGCATGTGACAGAACCTCATAGGTTTGAGGCCACAGAGCAAAAGTACAGGAAGCTTAAATAAGAAACATAGTCAATTATCTTTTATTTTCAAGCATCTTTGAAATGTGAAAACGTTCAATAACAGGCCTAGATTCTACCACAGCGATTGTGATTTTTGCCTAAAATAAAAACTCAGCAGAGGCTTTCTCAATCAGAATTGTGGACAGTGAAGTGTGGAAGTAACACAAATGTTCTCCATACTTTATCCATGCTTGCATTACATTCCTTATGCCATTAAAGGACACATTGCACTACTGACTTTTTTAGCTTTAAACCATGTTCTTACAATGTTCCGTCATCAAAAACATACCTGAAGTTGCATTTATGCTATTTTAAGGAACGTTCATTAGAAAGTCCTCTCTCTGATCATCAAAAACACTTCTGCTGAACTCCCTCGATCTGGGTCGGATTTTCAGATTTCATATGCCACTTATCCGAGAATCTTCTGCTGTTTTAGTCCTAAAATCATCGCCAGACTCGTTCTGAGCATTTCTGCCGTCTAAATACGATAAGTGATGCTGCTAACCCGCATCATAGCGTCTGTTGACTGCTGACTTCACTAGCACCATCTACTGGTGATCTACATCACTTTTTTGGTTTCAAAACATGAGAAGGCAAATTTAAGATACTCGAGCATGTTTAAAGGCTAATAACAATATGAAAAATGCATCATAATTTTCCTTTAACTGTTATTGTAGATGCACTAATAGATGCATTCATTTGTATCCTAACACTTTTATCTGGATATTAGTGCTCATAACAACTTCTTGGATCATTAATTATCAGTGTGACGCTAGTTTATTTAAAATTTTCAAATGTCAATTTTCTGTTATGTCACACTGTTTTCCCTGTGTACAGCCATGGCCTCAACAGGTTCTTCTCATGTCGAGGCATAGCTCTGGCCGTGGAGATGTTCTGGAGGCGGGGCCACAGGGAGATCACGGTGTTTGTGCCTCAGTGGAGACAGAAAAGAGACCGCCTCACAACAGGTACAGAGGGCATACCGAGATTATGTTTTCACAGCTTTTGATTATCATAAACTCTGGATATAAACTTTGTTCCAGAACAACATTTTCTGAACCAGCTCGAAGACCTCAGGCTACTGTCATTCACTCCCTCCAGAGAGGTCTGTGGACAAAGAATAGCCTCACACGATGATAGGTATGTGAGACAAGTAGGAAAACACGTATATCCTGTTTATATAGTATAGGCCTTGATTAGTTTTGTGACTGGAGCAAAAAATTCTACCTGTTACTGAACACAGCCAGAGCAAAACAGAGCTTAAAGTGGGAAGCCTGGACCAAGTGTGTCACAACTAAAGCAAAGCAAAAATAATTTAATAATTTAAATACATTTTTTATAAATAAAAAAAAAAAAGAATCCACTTCTCACTATTGAGAATTTCAGCTTTGGATACTTGGTAGACAGGTCTGACTGCGCGGTGCTTTGTAATGATGAAGTGAAGTAGCAGGTGAAACCAAAGTCAATGGACCCTTTTTTGTTGTTTTAGATTCGAATTGCAGATTAAAATGAACAAAAATAAAAGGACGATCTATGACACGCAACTACCAGAAAAAAGCATTCCCCCTTAATCTTGCTGGTCTTTATAGCAACTTGTTAGAAAGATATCGCATATTCAGGAAAAAACAGAATTAGTTGATTACCAGTGTGACTAACCTGGCCCTGCCATATGAATTCTCGGGATATTTGTCAGTTCACAAACTCTTGAGAATCCATCTGGATGGTATTCCGCTGTTGGGGATGCACCAGCTGTTGTGTGCCATGCCAATCAGTGCGCAGCATTGTGGTTTGGGCGGAAGTCAAATAGACGAACCTAAACAAACATGGCAGCGCCAACTGGCATATATCAGCCTATTTCAACACATTTACGGACTGTTTTGCTTTTGAAAACATGCTTTGTGCGTTTGAGGATGAGGAAGAAGTCGGTGCTTTTCTTTCAACTGGATTTCTTGATTTCTCAGCTTGTTCCACTTTTGCGACACTGTGACCAATCAGTTCAAATGTTCGTCATGATGTTACGCATTTTCCAGACAGCTTTCGGTCAGAGTCTATCCAGATTGATAATGTGTAGAACTAAATTCAGAGTGATACACATATCAATCCGACAGTGTGACACCAGTGCGTTGTATTTACCAGGACAAAGTCACAACACTCACTGCTCCTTCTGTGAGTGACTCAGCCTTTCCACGGTCACAAAGCAGACATTGCCATATTATTACAGCAGAAGTTTAGAATGATGTGGTGCTAATTGGATTTGTTGAGAATGTGTTCTCAAAACTGTTGGTGCTTGTCAGTGCAGGGACCAGTCAAATACAAAGTTAGGCACCCAAAAATATCAAAATTATGTTTTGGCCCTTTGGTCTTCAGTAAGGCTTGTCTGAAGTTAATCTGTTATTTTCAACTAGAGTATTCAAAAACTAATTGATTATTGAAATAATTGTCAACTAATGTCTCTGTACACAGCAGCAGTCTGCTAAGCTAACTGTTTCTCACAGCTAATACTAACTTTTATTGAAATGTTAAGTATAAAGAAACAAACTTTTAAAACATATGGACTGTTTGATTTTATTTGAAGATATTTTTTAAAGGACACATATTCTGCTACAGTGACTTTTTTTGAACCTATAACCATGTTCCAATAATGTTCCACCATCAAAAACATACCTGAAGTAGCATTCAGTTGCATTCACAATGTTTTGAGAAATGTTTATGAGAAAATTCTCTCCCCTTCGAGCATCAAAAACACTCCTGCTGAACTTCCTGGTTCTGGGACGTATTTTCAGATCATCTGCATCACTTATCCAATAATCTTCCACTGTTTTAAGTCCTTAAATCATCACCTGACTTGTTCTGAGCATTTTTTCCCATTTAAACACGATCACTACAGCTATTCGCTCAATAACAGCGTGTAGCAATCACTTCAAGAGATAATATAGTTTGGCGCCATCTACTGGGCTAGAAGTGTCTTTCCAGACTGCTGAGAAAAACTTTAATTATTTTTTACATGAGGCAAGTTAAAGTTATTCAAGAGCATGTTTAAAGGCTAATACAAAATGCATAAAATATTTCCTTTAAATCTTTTATTATGCTTAGGAATTAGCATTAGCATTGATCCACAAACACCTTCATTTACCAACACAGAGGTGTCTGCCGGTTAAGTATTTATCTAATTTGTTAAAATCTATGACATATTGTCAGTGACATCCACCTGCTGCTCACTGTTCAATGTTAAAGTATTTATTAATTTTAATGTGACTTTTCAAAAAATCCATAGAGATAGAATTGGACAGGATGTACTCTGTAGTACAATGAGTTAGCCATTTTAAAAACAAATAATACATAAATGTAGTATTAATAAATATTATATTAGCTTGATAGCATATTACTTAAAAACATCAACATTTACATTTACATTAAATGTATCTTTAAAAACATTTTGAAAAATACATTGATATTGTTGTTATTGTTAAATACATACGTTGTATTTCTCTTATAATTTAGATGTATTCTCATACTAAATATATTTACATATTTTTCTACTTTATGTACTTTTACTGTTAAATGTGAATTTGAATTATACATAATGCAATTGTCTTGCTACATTCTGCTCACTTTTTATGTTTTGTATTGCTATGCTATGATAATGTTACTAATTCTCAGAATCTATTTTTAAATGTTTTTTTGGTCAGGTTCCTGCTGCATCTGGCTGAAAAGACGGATGGAATCATTGTAACCAATGACAACCTGAGGGACTTTGTTAAAACCTCCGAGACCTGGCGCTGGATTATTCAGGAGAGGTATTTTTCACACATCCACACAAAGAAAAATGTAATGATTGCTGACAGAGGGAGCCACAAACCCTTACGGCTTTAAGTCCTTTATATGCTTCATATCTTATTTCTGAGGTCAGGAATTAAGAGTCTGTTCAGAGTTTACTACTATTTCTTGCAGTGTTGGCTATTTTGAAATAATGTGTAAAATCTGAAACAATCTGTAGGATTGGGACTGTCCCATTACTGCTACTCTAGCGACTACCTGGCACCAACGCACTGCTTTCATGCCCACCCGGCAGAAAGCTGCTCATTCACTGAAAGGCTTTGGCCTGGACACTTATGGGCCGGGATGGCTCTGACCTCCTCGCCCTGCCACCACTGTAAAAACTGTCTCCAGTTGTCCAAAGGATTATGAACTTGGAGTGACACATATTCAGCTTTCATGCCTCCCAGAATCATGAGCCTACCCTGGACTCCGATGACTAACTCAACCAAAGCAAACCTCACTCCACGAGGAGGTCAAAACACCAGCCCAGGAAACTACTGAACAGGATGGAACGAAAAACACTGCGGTCGCCTCAACCCCTTTGTCCTGGTCCTGCTGGTGATTGCCATTCCGGGAGACTCATGGCTATCGCTGGGGGCTAAGCGAAATGATTGCCTGTACACCAAACTCAACGTGCAAATGATTCGTTTTTCGCCACAGCAGTCTGCTTCATGTCAAATAAGTGCAGCAAATGCACTAAAATCACCATCTCCACCACATGAGCTCCAGTTGTCAAACAGTCTTGACATTTAAATAAAGACAAATTCCTTTTGCTTCCTGATCTCCACACTACTCCCACAATATCACTCTGCAACTATTCTGCTGTGTGTGGCTCCATGTGTGGGCCGTCCAAGATCGCGGTCTAGCTCGGTGTCTTGTGCTTCACGTAAAATTGCAGATGAAGCAACCCACAATAAATACTCCTCGCGGCTCTCTAAGTCAGAATTTCTTCCGTACTGTACCTGTAACATCAGCGTATCCATGCCCGACAGCTTCCACCAACTACTGCTATAGTAGGTGACTCATTTGTAAGAAGCATCCATGTTTTCAGAGCTACGTGCTACGTGCTGCTTTTCTAGAGCACTAGAGTTGCTGAATTAATTTCCTGCCCCCATTGGGAGTATTATTATGCATATAGGGACAAATGATGTCAGCCCTGGTGAGTCTGAGATTCTCAAAAATGGCTTCTTTAATCTGTTTGACCTCCTAAAATAATGTAGGTAATTAGTACTTTAGTGCCTTGTTCCCACTTTCAGCCGTGGTCTTTAGCAGACTAGCCTACCTCTGCCACTAGCTCCAAGATATACCTTCCCTATAAGACTTTCATTTTGTAGACAATTCTAATTGATTTTGGGGCAGCACCTATAGGAATGATGGTTTACACGCAAGCATACCGGGAAGCAGACTACTAGCTGTCAATATCCAGTACTCTGTATTCAGAAGGAGATCTAAATGACCACACCCAGTTAGCTCACTCCCCCTCTTAGTGGGACTCCCAACCCCGTTCACCCACTTAATATATTATATATATTATTCTGAATATATGAATCGAAATACTGAAGTAGGGCTATTCCAAGAATGGGATCCAAACTATTCCCACACGCTGGTCATAGGGTCCCTCTCTAACAAATAACATGGTTTCTCAAATAGTGAAACTAATGTAAATGTCTCTTATTGTTGCTTTATTAAAATCAACAGCACTGTATTACCAGAAGTACAAAAGAATCACACATTTAAACTTGTTCTAATCAAATTAAATCAAACTTTATTTATAAAGCGCTTTTCATACAAAAATTGTAACACAAAGTGCTTTCCAGTTTACATATTAAAAACAATTCCCCGAACCCACCCCCACCCCGACCCCACCATCCCCACAGTAAAGCTTCCACGCAAACACATACACGTACGCATGCACACACACGCGCGCACACACTCACGCACACACACATACATACATTAAGATACTGGGCATGAGGCTGAATGCAGGTGAACCAGCTGTGAGAGCACCATCAGAGGAGCCGTCTGCACCAGGAGCAGAGAGTCGCCTGCAGCCAAAGGACAGATGAGGCACACGCCAAACCTCCACCAGGGGCCCATGAGCCAGGGCCCAGCAGCCACAGATGACTGCCGCTCCCAGTACAGAGAGCCCCTCAGAGGAAACACTGGAGAGTCTAAAATGAATAAAGGGATTCAGATAAAGGAGGATAAAGATAAAATATATAGTAAAGTGAAAATTAAGACTGGTTGAATGTAAAATACATAAAAACTAGCCTAAATTATAAATAAAATAATATGTTATATTAAATACTAATGTAAATAATAAATATTAATCAAAAGCTAGGCTAAAAAGGTGGGTCTAGAGCCTGCTTTTAAAAACCTGAACGTTCTCTGCGGCCCGAGGGTTCATATGGTAAAAGCAGTTCTGAAAGATAAGAAGGCCCAAGACCATTAAGACATTTAAGAACCTTAAAATCGATCCTGAAACACACGGGGAGCCAATGCAGTGATTTTAAAACCGGTGTAATGTGGTCCCGCCCCCTGGTCTTAGTCAGGACACGCGCTGCTGAGTTTTGTAATAATTGCAAACCTGCAATACTCTTTTTGGGAAGACCAGAGAGCAGGGCATTACAGTAGTCTATACCAGTGGTTCCCAACCTTTTTTGTTTCAAGTACCCCCTATGTTTCGTCCATAGACATAAAAAATAATGGACAGACTGTCGTCGCTCCGCCCCATTCATGAAAATGTGGCTCAGTCATGGAGAATTCAAAATGGCACCGGGTTAGCCCCCACCACTCCCCCCTCGGTGGGGAGGCGGGGAGAGGGCGAATTTGGGGCGGCCTTTTGCTGACGTACTGCCGTCGTAGCCTCTATAGTTACCGCCCACTCGTAGGTGTATGGCTGTGCCCTGACATTTCCGGCGCGTAAAGCCCGCCTTCTTCATTACATATGCAAGAACTTTAAAAAATCACAGCGGCTAAACCAGCCTGGTTCAAAAAAATTCACCCCCCTCAGCGTTGTCACAGAGCCGTAAGCTAACGTTTGAGACCAAAGCCGTATTTTGAGCCAGGCTCTAAAGTAGGTTTTGAAACGCCTAACTCCCCATTGACTTGCATTGAATAATTCTACTTCCGCAGCCAGCCCCTAGCGGTCAGCAGCAGATTGCAAACATGGCAGCCTACAGTCGGCGGCTCAATTTGAGCGCGGTAGCCTCGCCCACTGGTTTCGTCTGACACTGTAGAGTACCCCTTAACTTGAGTTTCAGGAAAATAAATGGGGTTAAAAGTCACATATTGTCAATTATTACTAGTATATTTTTGTTTTAATTATATTTATAGTCCAAGATACTCCAACAAGATGCTAAATTTACAACAAATAACACTTTTTTTTTATCCAGGTATGAGTAAATTTCATTGTCTTTTAAAATCTGAAACCATTCCAAGTACCCCCTGGTAATTGCTCCCGTACCCCTGGTTGGGAAACACTGGTCTATACGACTGGACATAACAGCATGCATCAGGGTCTCCGTGTTGGCCCGAGAGAGAATGGGGCGGACTCTGGCTATGTTCTTTAGGTGATAAAAACCTATTTTTGTGATGTTCTTTATGTGTGGAATAAAAGTGAGCTCAGAGTCGAAAATAACACCCAGATTTTTCACTTGAGCCGATGGATTAAAAGACTGTGCTTGCAGTTTGGATAAAAGTTTCTCTCTCTGGGCCTCAGGACCGATGACTAAAACCTCAGTTTTGTCCTGGTTAAGCTGGAGAACGTTTTTTGCCATCCAGGATTTGATGTCTAAAATGCAGTTAAAAAGAGCATCCATTGGCCTGGTGTCATCAGGAGACATGGAGATGTAAAGCTGCGTATCATCAGCAGAACTGTGGAAGTTGACTCCATGTCTCCTGATGACATCACTAAGAGGGAGCATGTACAGGTTAAAAAGCACAGGACCTAAGATTGAACCCTGGGGCACACCGCATGTGATTTTATGGACCTTGGAGGAGCAGGTATCTAAACTTACCATGAATGTTCTGTCTGTGAGATAGGAAGTAAACCATTTATGTGCTGGTGCTTCAGTCTGTTTAAAAGAATAGTGTGGTCTACTGTATCGAAGGCAGCGCTCAGATCCAGTAGAACCAACACTGTCACCTGTTTAAAATCATAATTTAGTCTGAAATCATTTAAAATCTTTGTCAAGGCTGTCTCGGTACTGTGGTTTACCCTAAAACCAGACTGACATTCCTCAAAAATGTTGTGTGAGTTTAAAAAATAATTTAACTGAGTAAAAACTAGTTTTTCTAAAATTTTGCTTAAAAATGGTAAGTTAGATACCGGTCTGTAATTGTTAAAATCATTAAAATCTAGATTGCTCCTCTTCAGCAGGGGCCTCACCACCGCCGCTTTAAAGGCGGTGGTGAACTCAAAGTCTGTTGTAAACAAGAGCATTATCTTAAACAGTGTTGGGGAAGTTACTTTGAAAAAGTAACTAGTTACAAATCATTAATTACTTTTTAAAAAATGTAATTACTTACACTACTTAGTTACATTACATTATTTTGGGATTTACTTTATTCATTTATTTATAATATTGTATGAATTAATCAAATACAGTATGTGCTTCTACGTTTAATTACTGACAATTAAATAACACATAAATTAATAAAATTGGACCATCCATTGAAGTCCGGGAAACGCACTGTCCATGAACAGCAGCATAGATGGCACAAATCAGTGTACGTTAAAGTAAAGTACGTTGGGTGTGTCTTTGCTTAGTCCTGCTTTAGTCCAGTGGGAACGCGAATGACACACAGTTGTTTCTACCAATTTATCCCCCCCATGGAAACTGTACCTTGTCCATTTTACATCATTGTCTTGTTGAAATTAAATCATGGATAGTCCAGTAATTTTTACAACTAAATGACACAAGGACTGAAATGATTGTTTTTGGCTCGATTGCTGATAACCTAAATGGAACTCTCGGCCCACTGCCTGCTAATTTACACAGGCCTGTAAAAAACAGTGGTGTTTTTATTTATTCTAATTTTAATTTTGATAAACAGCTCTTTAATGTTGTTAAACAAAGACTTCAAAGACTTATTTTCAACTTCAAGCCATTGCAAACTCCAAATTTATTTTCTAAAACCTTGGAAATTGTTATATAACTTTATATCTAGGTCTCCAATAGGCTCCAGATGGTGCAAAACCCAGCCCAAAGACTGTTAACGAGTGCTATAATGAGAGAACATATTAACTGCTCCAGTCTTAGCCCAGCTTTACTGGCTCCTGATAAAGTACAGAATCAATTTCAAAGTTATACTGTTTGTGTATAAGCCTTTCATGGCTCTGCCCAGAACACTTCACTGATCTCTTAACTCCTTACACTGCCCTTCGTTCCCTCAGGTCACGCTCTCAGCATCTCCCCTCTTTCCCCCTCGCGCGCCTTAAAAACAGAGGAGCCCAGGCTTTCTCAGTCACTGCACCCAAACTTTGAAATGCACTCTCTCTTCACATTAGAACTTCTCCCTCCATTTTAAAGCTCTCTTAAAGACCACTTTTTACAATGGCTTTAAAATCCTAACTAAAGTATTTTAAACAGATGTATGTATTAGTTTTAACTTTGTAATTTAACTCTGTTGTTTTTCCTTGTGAAGCACTTTGGTGCTATGTAAATAAATTGGCTGTCTCCACCCTCCATGAGGTCACAGCTAACATACTTAACTTTTTATTCTGTATTTATTTCTAGGTTGCTTCAGTTTACATTTGTAGAGGACCACTTCATGATTCCAGATGACCCACTTGGAAGAAAAGGGCCTCACTTGGATGAATTCCTTCGCAAAGATACTAGGTCTGTTTAGAAAACCATGTACCATATCTACACTTTCAATAATGATCAACATTTGAGTCTGAAGCATTTTTGTTTAAATATAAAGACATACTGAGCAGTATAAAATTTGAGATAAACTGATGGGACGTATAATCATTTTAGTACCCCTGATCCTTGTGGTGCTTAGCGTCACATTTGTGGTTGAATAAATAGTCATCTCAAGAAACCTCATGATGTTGGGTTAGAATCTGTTGATAAAATTTTGCACTGATATGTATAACAACCCGTTGCTGTCACTTTTTTCCAGTGTCTTTTTAGAATCCCCAAGTCACCCACTCACTTCATTTGTGTCTTTCTGCAGAAGGCTCCCGATGACCCCTCCTCCTCTGAGACCTCCAGACCTGCGGCCCACCTCCCATCAACAGCAGCCTGTATTTACTCCAGGACTGCACTCCAATCACCCCTCGGTCTCTATACCTCCTCTTCCCCACACTCTGCTCTCCCACCCCAACGCCCACTGGTCCCATTCTGGACACCCGGAGTGGCACCCACCACGGCGCTCACCTTCCCCTTCACCCTCTCCTCCTCCGCAGCGCTCTCCTGGAGAGACATCAGAGCTGAAGAAGAAACTATATGACATCTTTCCTGACCAAAAGCAACGCATTGACCGCATTCTCACTGACAATCCCTACATGAGGGACCTGAACGCACTATCCGGGTTGCTGTTGGGCTGAATGTTCAACCGCCTCATAATCCTTATTAAACTTATTTTTATCTGCAGGCAAAAGGACATTTGTAATTATTATTTACAAAGACTTGTGTAAAAGGAGCTGAGCAAAAATTGGACATTAGCTTACCTTTTTTGTTGATACTTGTTAGTAGTGTTAACACTGGTAAAAAAAAAAAAAAACCTTTGTAACCAATGCAAGGGAGTAAAATAAACACAGAATTAATGTAAAACCACATTAATTCTGGTTCTAAACATCTTGTTTAGAACCTGTCAAATAGGGAGGGGTAATCCTTTGATTTCACCAATGTCAGTAATTAAATTTGATTATGGAAATACAACTAGAAAAATACCAGCACACTTAAATGCGATTTCTTACTCACAGTCCAAGTTTTAGGTCAATGGCGGTTTGTTTTTTGTTCTAGCCAGTGCTATAGTTTTACCTGTGACTTTCCAATGAGCATGGCTATGGTTCATTTTTGTATTTATTCTGTGTTCTTATGTCTCCATCCAGATATTTTATCTGAGAGTCGGTGCCGTAAAACACTACAGTTTTCTTGTTTGTATTATGCTAACAGAGACAATAGATTTCAGTGGAATCTGTTTACAGTGTTATTTTCTCCTTGAGCGTGGATGGCATACAAGATGTAAATCTCAGTTTTGTAGTATAAGAAACACTTAAAATCATTGTAAAAAGTCTGCACAAAAACCTTTACAGTGCTGAACAAGTTTGTTCGCTCTTGCTCTGTTGTTAAATGTAAATGAAGGATTTTTAATTTCATTATTTTATGTACATCTGTTTTGTAAATGGGAGCTTTTGGCCTCAGTTCACATAAGGTTTTATGTTTGTGAAAAGATTACACAAATACATCAGTCTTCATGAACAATCATTTATGTCTATGGCTCATGAATGATATTAGCTGGAATTCAAAAATGAAAAAAATAAATAACACTGGCTTTCAAAAAGACATGAGTAGATTATCCGCTAGGGGTCAGTGTTTTACTCATTATAAACACAGGTTTATACCTTATCCAAGAGTGATGAATATCGGGCACTATTGGAATAGCAATTAACTATTCACAACAGATTTATTTTGAATGGATAAGTCTTCAAATATCACCAATATACAAGAAGCTTGACCCCCTGAATTGCCCAGTGCTGTTCAGTAAAGTTATGGCTGTAAAGTTGTGGTCCCAATTGTGAGTCCCTTTATTTGTCAAAGTCTTATTTACTCTCTTATTTAGAACTATTGAGCCTATTGGTATACAGCAGTAATTCCCAAAGTGGGAAAGTGGGGTCCGGGGCCCTCTTAAGGGCTTGATGGTTGATTGTAAAAAAATATATATATACACATATTTTTTTAGAATTACTATCCATGGGTTTCATCTTCCTGTTTTATGCAGCATTTTGAGGAATATTTTCAGATTCAAAACATACAATATTTATGTTTGTATGTATGTCAATGGTCCTCATTTCTCATGACTCATTACTAATTACCATGTATTTAAATGCTACTTTTTACAACATAATCGTTCATATTTTAGGTTTAGATTTAAAAGGAAAAACATTGCATATTGTTTTAAATAGAGTGTGAATTGTTATTAAGGAGCCTGAGAGTTTTTGGAACAAGGGGGATCTACAGACTTTGGGAACTAGAGATGTTGAACTAAGAATAAGTGCTTCTGAATAAGTCATTATGCTCCCCCCTGTGGTCAGACAGCTATAGGATAGGCTATACTGTGCCAGCAGTGCCATGTAACCCAAGGTCTGCTTTAATTTAACATTTGCCTCTACAGGTACTGTGCTACTTACAGACTGTAAAGTTACACTCGTAAACCTTCTCTTATAATTAATCTGTTAATCTAAACCGTACAACCACACTAATTGCCTGTATACTATGGATAGACAAATCAACCATTCTACAGACAAATTATTTTTATTAGATCATCTGTATTCATTTTCCAACCTTTAACAACAATTAAGGTGCGATGAAAAAAACATAATTATTGGTTTGAGAGGTTTGTGTGAAATACACACTCAATGATGACACTGAGTGTTGTGCACCGTGGTTTTGTTTCCACACTCTTCACATGCTTTTTGTGAAGTTTACAACTTATTTAGTTTTCAACAGCAAATGTTAATTGATATTTCTTGTATAAAAAGCTTTCTATAATGTGAATCATCACATTTATTTATATTTTAAACAAGGCAAAACAAATCACAGAAAAAAGGTAAGTTTACCAATATTATTCTCCGTAAACCTGACTTATTTTTGTAATTAAATGTTACAGAAAAGGACTTTCAGGCTGGCTTAGGATAGCATTTGCTATTTACAGCCCTATTGGCACCTGTTGTATATATATTTGTTTTTAAATAGAGTAAAATCCCATCATAACTTTTTATGCCCGCCAAATATGTTATGTTACAAACTGATACTAGGGGGTGAAATTACTGACAAAAAGGGGGTGAAATTCTATTATCTGGGGTCAAGGGTACTCTACCAGTCTTACCAGTGGTAAAATAGTCATTCACTGTGTGTGTGTGTGTGTGTGTGTGTGTGTGTGTGTGTGTGTGTGTGTGTGTGTGTGTGTGTGTGTGTGTGTGTGTGTGTGTGTGACGCACACACACACACACACACACACACACACAGTGAATGACTATTTTACCACTGGTAAGACTATGGCGACTATGGCGTCGGTGACGCGCGCGCGCGCGTCACCGACGCTTGATTGTGCAGTAAAGATTCCTTGTTGATCCGCGGCTGTACCTGAGTTGTGCTGTTTGCTGCAGTTGTAGCCAAAAGCGTGGTTTGTCCTGTCGCAGCAGGGACCATGGTCCAGACCATTGCGGGAACCACCTCTGGGGGCGCTGTTCACTGGTCTGTGCCGTGGACCGTGATGTGGTCCATGTTCTGTGTGGCTTTGGTCAGTGGTCTTTGTGCTTTCTTTCCATTCCATGGCGTGATTTTCATGGGTTGTTGCTCATTTCAAATCAATTGCTTGTCTATTTTATACAATTTAATTTGTATTCTATTATCATGCCTATACATAATAAACACAAACATTTAACATGATTTATTAGATCCATAATGTCCAGACTGTTTTTGTTTCTTTTATTTATGTCCATGTATGTGTTTACTCTTTTTTTAAATATCTATTCTTTTGAAACACAATATAATCACATCGAGTCCAATGTGGTGTTTAACTTTATGTTTTTCTTCATAAACATTAGTTTGTATTTCATTTATATGATTCTGTCAATATTTAATTGTTCAAACTATTTCAGGGACAATTAATGAAACAAAAGTAGAGGCCAGTGGACAGACCAGAGCGCTGGGGGCGCTGTTCACTGGTCTGTACTTTGTCCGGACCTTGGTCGTTGCTGGTCTCTGGGTTTTGTCAATGGTCTGGCTGGTCTCTGTCAGTGACCCGAGGTCTTGTGGTGTGCAAATTGGGTTTTGTCATCCGTGGCTCATTTCAACATGAAAGTTGCGTATGTTACCAGTCACTTATTTTAATCATTCAGTTGAGATGTACAATTACTACTACGTTCACATTAGGAACAAAACCCAGAGACCAACCAGCAAGGCCTAAGGTCCGTACCACGTACAGACCAGTGAACAGCGCCCCCAGAGGTGGTCCTTGCAATGGTTCCTGCGTAGGTCTCTAGCACAGGCCTTTGCTCGCTCTGGTCTGTACACTGGCCTCTACTTTTGTTTCAGGAATTGTCCCTGAACTGTGGTTTGAACTGTTAAATATTGACAACCATAAATAATCACAGGGAAATACAAACGCTGATAATTTTTATTTAAAAAGAAATTAAAAAAAAAACTCTCCAAAGTTAAACAACACCACATTGGGCTTGATACAGCAACCTCCATGAAGAGAGAGTCCAGTCAATACTCAGCCATTTGCCACACACAGAAATTGTTGAACCTGAAGATTATAGTGTGTTTCAAAAGAATATAGATGAAAAATAATGACGTATGTCAATGTCGTATCCTTAATTTAATCTGATTCCAGGTAAGATCTTCAACGTAATGAATGACTGCAACCAGTTCCAGTTTAAACATTTATTGATGGCATGACGAGAGGGGCATTGGTGGTTGTGGAGTAGGGATTATGGAGTAGTGTTTTTTTCTACAGAAGACAAGGACAAATGTATTAGTGGTGAATGACGGTGGTAAACAATTAAACCAAATTTAGCTGGAATAACAAAAGAACAAATATGAGTACATAAAAAAAATCATCCACACACTATTCCATTTGGATAAGGGAAATCTCCACAATTGCAGGCAACCTCAGCACAGGACAGGACATGAACAGGTGACTGGGCAAGGCAATTATACTCTAGGGGCGAAGCAAGGTGCAGCCCAGAGGCGGGCCCAAGGCAGGGCAATGGGTGGGACTAAAGGGGAAACAGTGTGAGAGACTGAGAGGATTTTGTACTATATATATATATATATATATATGTTTATTCTGTATAGGCATGATAATAGAATACAAATTCATTAATTAATTTTTTTCTACTGCTTGTTAGGGGTTGCGAATGATTGGAGCCTATCCCAGTGACTTTGGGTCTTAGGCGGGGTACACCCTGGACAGTGGCCAACTCGTCACAGGACTGACACAGAGACATGGACATGGACGGACAACCATTCACTCTCACATTCATTCACTACGAGCAATTTAAAGTTATCAATTAACCTGTACAGTCATGTCTTTGGACGGTGGGAAGAAGCCGAAGAACCTGGAGAGAACCCACGGTAACACGGGGAGGACATGCAGACTCCACCCAGAGAGATCGTGTGATGTTGGTCTGGTCCGGGAATCGAACCCACAATCTCCTTGTTGAGAGGCACACCCCAAGCAACTGATTTGAAATGAGCAACAACCCAATCACACCATGGACCCCAGTTATGGAAAGAAAGCACAGAGACCACTGACCAAAGCCACACAACACAGACCATGACACAAACCACGTACAGGATTGAGGGCCTGTTGGAACCGGGGCAAGCGCGTCACATCACGCAAATTAAGCACAGGAAAGTTATTGTGCAGTAAAGATTCCTTGTTCAACACCGGCTGTACCTGGAGTGGGGCAGTGTGACAGACCCAGGCCTTTGGAGCCAGGCAAGCGTACAGAGGATAATTGTCTAACCCCAAAGCAAAGATACATGGACGCTTGGCCAGAAAAAGAAAAAGGGCTTGACGCAACATCCTCACCCCTTCCCCTTAGCAATAGATTTCCTTTTTAAAAACAAAACTTTTTTTTTTTCCCCAGGGAAAGTGACAAGGATTTTAACCATGGAGCATTTTAAAATAATCTTCCTCCTGTTTCTTATCCAAGCATTTTATTGTAATATTTATTCATTCTGAATTAAACTATTGACATTTTACTGCAATGTCTTCCGACAAAGTAATACTTTAGTGTTTCAGTTGGTTGAGACACAATCTTACCTTAGTGTATTTATGGGATAGTGGGAACATGAGATTGTGGCATTCCAGATAGGTCATTTGAGGAAAAGTATGGCAGCCATGTCTCTATTAGTCTGCCGCACCATAGCAATGGCTATACCCCCACACCCAGCTCTAAAAGCCATTTTAATCAAATACATGTTCAGATGAATGATTTCCCTGGCGCCCCTGTCTATGTTTGCCTTGAAAGTCCAGAATGATTTCTCTGTATTTGTATTCTGAATCCCAGGGTAAACTGTATGTAACCTTTGTCATTTCAAGGAAGGACTTCAAAATCATCAGCTCTGAAAACTCCACCTGTCCTCTAATGTTAATACAACTCTCATCAGTTACACCATATTTCATCATCAATTTATATATCAACTTGTTTTTCATACGCGGCAGAAGTGCGTGAATAATATAGCTACAAAGGTGCAAAGTACAACTTTAGCAAGGAAGTGTCAAGAGCTAGATCTCTGTACAATACATGCCTAAAGGAGCAGTTCTCTGCCAACGACCCTGCTGCTGTCTGGGGGGTGCTTCGGTAGATGACCATCTACAAGCCTAAAGCCCCCCACACGCTGCTAATGATCACAAACTAGCTGAAGAGCTAGTTTCCTTCTATTCATGATTCGAGATATCAGCCCCCTCCCCCACCCATCTCACTACAGTGCACATTTCACATTCAGTTCAGAGACCGGATGTGGACAGACAGTTTCGGAGGTCCAACCCCCGAAAAGTTGCTGGACCAGATGGTGTCTCCCCCACCACCCTGAGACACTGTGCAGATGAGCTGACTCCTGTCTTCACGGACATTTTTAACTCCTCCCTGGAGTCATGCCATGTCCCAGCCTGCTTCAAGTCGTTCGTCATCGTCCCTGTCCGCAAGAAACCCTGGATCACTGGACTTAATGACTTCAGGCCTGTGGCGCTGACGCCTGTAGTCATGAAATCATTTGAGCGCCTGGTCCTGCCCCTCCTCAAGTCCTTCACCTCCTCCGCCCTGGACCCACTGCAGTTCGCCTACAGAGCCAACAGATCTGTAGACGACGCCATCAACCTGGCCCTCCACTTCATCTTCCAGCATCTGGACTCACCAAGGACCGGAGGCAGTGCACGCGGCTGGGGAAGAAAGTCACGGACTCTCGGACCATTACCACAGGGCGGTGTACTTTCTCCTCTGCTCTTCTCCCTGTACGGAAACTCCTGCACCTCCAGCCACGACTATGTAAAACTGATCAAGTCTGCGGACGACACCACCCTCATCGGATTCATCTCGGACGGCAATGAATCTGTCTACAGGTGGGAGGTGGACCGGCTGGTGTCCCGGTGCAGCGACAACAACCTGGAGCTCAACGGCTAGAAGACAGTGGAGATGATCGTGGACTTCAGGAAAGTCTCAGCCCCCCTGCCCCCCCTCACCCTGACAGACTCTCCCATCATCCCAATGGACTCTTTCCACTTTCTCTGCACCACCATCACCCAGGACCTCAAGTGGGAGCCGACAATCAATCCATCAAGAAGGCCAAGCAGAGGATGTACTTCCTGCGGCAGCTGAGGAAAGCCAAGCTGATGCTGCAGATGATGGTGGAGTTCTACACGGCCATCATCGAGTCCATCCTCACCTCCTCCATCACCGTGTGGTACAGGAGCCACAGCCATAGACAAACAGAGACTACAGCGCATTGTGCCTCTGCTGAGAAGGTGATCGGCTGCAGCCTTCCATCTGTCCAGGACCTGTACGTCTCCAGGACTCAGGGACGAGCAGGTCGGATCACAGCTGACCCTTCTCACCCTGGACATGGACTATCTGAGCCACTCCCCTCGGGCAGGAGGCTATGGTCCATCCGGACCAGAACCTCCCGCCACAATAACAGTTTCTGTCTCTCTGCCGTTGGACTTATGAACACTTTATAACACCTGCCACTTTAACAATCGTATTATAAAAGCAGCTATCTCTTTGCACTGACAAATTTGCATTACTGTCTATGTTCTATTTTATTTTATTCTTAATTTTGTGCATGTCTTCTTTTATATATTTTGCGGCAATTGTATTAATTGTCATATGTTGCGCCTTACCACCAAAGCAAGTTTCTAGTTTGTGAATTTTGTTCACAGACAATGGCAATAAACCTTTTTCTGATTCTTGCTTACATCCCATAATAAGCCCCTGCTCACTACAGAACAATAGGATTACATTTTCAAGAGCAATCTCTTGCTGTTGCCTGAACCCTACTGTCCTGTACACTGTACACTACTGTAGGCTGCTTCTGCTGCTAGCCTGCTGGGACAATGCACTTACATAACCAATCCCCCTCTACTCTCTAGCTGTAATCTGTAGCTCCTCCCACAGACCCGCTGCCACCCCCTTCCCCTTCCCCTCCCTTCCTTCTGTTTGGGTGTAGGGAATGCCGTATGTCCAGATTACTATGGAAGTAGGCACACGACCTCTTAATCTTTAATCTCATGCAGAAGCATCGGTAGAGTAACTACAAAGTCTGATTGTCATGTCATGACATAATAATAGGCCTACCACATACCAAACTTTGTTTGAAAACTGTATTGAAATGTTTGAAATAAATGATCCGGTGTTGAGTCTATTTTCAGTGAGGAATGACATACATTCCCTTTATTTCAATAAAAATATCAAAAATAATTATCAAAACAACTGTATACAAAGCAGCACGCGAGTGTGTTGTTTATTTCTTGTACTGTATTTGTGCTGCGTTCAACGTGCATCCTAATTGTACATTACAACAGTAAATAATTCCGTTTATTATTCTACTAGTTAAAGCCAAAACGCAGGCAATGATGACTGTCGCTCCACGGCTCGTGAGGAGCGCGCCCCCGCGAGTTGAACAACTGTGCGCGCTCTGGAGCGGCTGGTACTTAACACTGGCGTCTGTGTTTCAAGAGCTTGAGCACAGGACTAGAAACCGACATACGAATGAACGTCAAGAAAGAAGAGTCCACCGTCGGGCAACTCTTCCTACCTTTGCCAGTTTCTCTGCAGTAGAAGGAAGGATATTGTGTCCGAGGTAAGCGGCTTTGCCGAGGCCAGACGAGCGCTAATGTTCGAGTGCAGTGTGGTGGTGAAAACAACAGCCCGATGTAGCTGTAGCAGGCGTTAGCTTCCTTCATAGCAGTGGGGATCATTGCACTATAGCATTGGCTGAAGTGGATGAAAGCCGCCCATAATCTCCTTATTGTTATTTTGGTATGTGAAGCGCAGATCAGACTTTGGTGTACAATGTGTGGACGTTTTGTGAAGAGTGCATCTGTCTGTGAAGATCCAGTGGACTGCATGCTAAACAATTAGCCTCTGTAGTGATACTTCACATATCGTGCTAAGCTAACAGGGCAGTGGTTTAGCTTGCCCAAGCTGCTCGCTCTGTAGTGGTGCTTAACGAAGAGACGGGGCCTTGCAGACCTGTAGTGTATGCTGGTCTAGCCGGGGTCCGTCCTTTCTGTCTCACCACACAAGGACATTTACTTGTTTTGTACCGAGCTGGACAGCATCGGGCAACAGAAAGCGCGGAGCTGTGTTGTCGATACCGGCAGACCTGGTTTTGTGGCGGTAGCAGAGGAAGTGATGACTAATGTTTACTCGGGGAACGTTTGGACTGTTGTCAGGAGGGACTACCTATGTGTTTAGCCTGTCGCAAAAGAGAGGACACTCACAATTAAACGTGTTGTTATTTTGTTTTTGTTGTAGGTATTGAATCAATGTACAGGCCTGATGGACAGCAGCTTTGTAATTGACACGATATGGTCCTTCTTAGCCACAGCCATTGTGCTAAAATTTGTCACTTTCTTATTTTGTATAAATACAGTGTTGTTTACACATGTAAACCACCTTTCTGACCACTCTTCAACCGCTTGATATTTGCCTCTGTTTTGAAAACTCCGTTTTTACAACAAGTACGTTTACAATAATCATTTGTGATGCACAATAACTTACACTTAAGATTACAGCATTGAATGTTCTGATGTGGAGAGCAGACCTAAACTTGTTTTGACCCGATGCTTCGTTTTGCAGAGGCAGGTTAGTGCTGTAGTCGGCTCACTTTTCATATGTGGCTGAATGTTGACAGATGCAGCCGTAATAAGGATTATGTCACAGAACGAACGCTCATCTGCTGGAAATCCTCACGTAGAATATGTGGTAAATATGTGGCAATGCTTAAAATGTTACAGATTGAACGAGCCGTCCTGGCAGTTTGTAACTTAGATTTATTATGTTATAAACGTTTATGTAGAAGTCTAAACTACTTTGCTTTTTTGCAATAGAAAATATGTTAATAAAATAACTGAAATAACTGTGGTATTTGCATTGATATTTGATTTTATTACAGTAGCCCGAATGGAGGCTTTAACAATAACCTCTAATCAACATTCCCTGATGTGGATCTGGCTACTGCCTCCATCATGGCCCTCTAAGGCCAGTTCACTGAGACAGTTCAAGGGCTGTGTTTAGGTCACTTTATGACAAGATACTTTATGACAAGATATTTACCAAAAGAAAATTCAAAAAAAAAATATTTTACAGCATCCCAATATTAATACTCAAATGTTACTATGTCAACAAACATAAATGTCAAATTCTGCATATCCTCAAAACAACATTAACAATGTTTAATCTGCCCACCTCTAACTGTAGGCCTTTTGCAATGTTTTTTTAACCTTCTTTCTAATATTAGAGGAACTTTGATAACGTTGATTAGTAGTCAAATCTAGTTAGTTTATTTACTGTATATACCAGCACATTTAAGTTCTGAACTGTATTAAAAAAAAGATTATTAAAAGTAAAATAAATAAATAAAATGATGAAAGTGTGTTTGAGAGGGTATTACAGACTTACACAACACAATATGCTCATTGGTTTTGCATCTTGGTAAATATCCGTACTTTGTAACCTCCTAATTTCAATCAAGTGTGTGTGGAGTGTAAGTATTTTTCTGAAATCCCTCAACAGTCACAACAAAGTAAGGAGGTAATGCAAGGTGTCTGCTGATGGGGATAAGAGTGACTCAGGCTGAGGTAATTCTATCTCTGTTAGCAAAACCAAAGGGACTCCCTGTTTGGTTAATTCTCCTCCGTGCACATGAGCATGCATGTGTGAGATTGCATGAGCCTTTCGTGTGTGTGCGCTCGGCTGTACGGCTCTGTTTACAGTTAAGGCTGAAGGTGTGAGTTTTTCATGTGGAGTTGGTATTGATATCAGCTCTGTGTGGCTTCTCCATGGCAACAAGCTGCTTAGCAGCACGGTCAGCCAAGTGTTTATCTGCAGTGGAAAATAAGGGCATCCACAGCGAAAGAAGCCATAGCATTACCAACAAAAGCATATGTTTGCTTTTTTCTGTTTGTGCTTCGTATATAATGGATTACATCGACCGGGGGCCAGCTCGTTTCATACTGTTCATGGTTATGGTAAGGAAACACTTTTGATAAAGTTTGAAGGATACTGGGATAATATGTTCTTTTTTATCTGTATTACTAGTATTAAATGCATTCATTGTGATCATATCTGTGAAACCATGCATGGCATATACCTTTTTTACAGAAAAAAAACTGCTATGCTAAGACTGGCCAATTCTCATAATGATCAGTGTAAAGGTACACAGCAGCTCATCTTTGTGTGCTCACAGTGGAGGTGAGCTGCAGAGGTGCCTGTCATTTGAAATGGAAATGTAGTAATGGGGTCTGTGCAGCTCTTTGAACACAGCCCATCGGTCGTGTGGCTCCTTCTTCTTTGTCCAAAAATGTGCTTGACCAAAAGATGTGTCACTGATGAACCCAAGGTGCTCCAGATGGCCCTTTGTACAGCGTTGGCCCATCCCTTTAATGGCACGTTCAGACCTCCCCTTTAATGGCACACTGCGGTCATGGGCCAGTGTCCCTATGTTCTTCAGCCCTTAGACACTGTGTGCGTCCCAGCAGGTGGACTTTATGGCTGTATGGGCAGATTTACATTTGAGAAGTATTATCAGTGCATCTGTTCTGGACGCATATACGGGATAATTCAGGAGAACATGCAGAAGAGATTTAGGGAACAAAACAAAAAAAACAAAGCTGCAATTATTGTAAATATGAATTCATTCATACAATTTCATTATAACTTGTGGCTAGTTTTGAGATCCAGTGTATATGTTGATAAAATTAATTATCATAATCTAACCATCAAACTGGAGATGGCGTTATAAAGAAAAAAACTTAAAAATGCCAGCCAATAGACCCTTACAAGAGCAATGCGTTTTACAGCTGCACACCCTGGTACTGATTTAAACCTTCTATCCCTTTCATTTTTATTCAAGTTAAGCCTGCACAGACAAATGGTTGTTATTTATACATTTGTTTCATTTGCCAGCTAATATTAAATGTCAATATATAACCTCCAGCTCCCTTTTCTGAAGTTCACTAATTTAAGTAGAATGTTTTGCATTTTTCTTGCCAAATTGTTGTCCAAATGTGTGTCCCGCTATGTTGCTGGGTTCTGGTGCGTTGTCCAGCATAACGTTAGATTTAAGAAATATTTATTAAACGGTCGTTAGGATTTATGCTAATTTTGGCACGTAATAATCTACACAGTGTACAACAGTGCCAAGCATAGAAATGTTTTCTAATGAAGATCTGGTGTTGGACACGTGTGGTTAAAAACAGCCCTGTGTTTTAATAGTTTGTGATGTTTGGCGGCTAGTGCTACCTGCATCATTGAAAATGCATTAGAGCTTACATGAATCGGTACCAGCCTTTCGAATGCAGGCATTATGTTTATAGACACTGGGATGGTCTATAAATAACTATATTACTTATAGTGTATAGTTTTGAACCCAGTACAATATTGAGTAAAGATGGACTGGTTTCACCTGCAGCCCACAATGTGTGAATCATTGGCATTTCTGGCATTATAACTGTTTAAATCAGACATTATTTGCATTGTCTGTAGTCAAGTTATACAGTCCGTCTAATCCAGACCAAGTGTTTACCCTTCAGCCAAATTTACGCCATGAAGCGTCTTCCACTTTGCAGGAAAGTTGACCCCACAGAGGTTTGTGACCCTGGCAACAGTGGACGTGAAGCTTTTCTGTTAGAGCTATGTCTAACCACTGCTCTCCTGTTGTTGTCGTTGTTGTTGTGTAAAACTAGAGGTCTTTGTGACTTATGGTTACATAATTTACTCCAGTGCTGTATGAGGTGTATGTTTCACATCGGCCACCTGAGCATTTGTTTTTACTAGTGTTTGGAACATGGGACTGAATCTCACGTGTTATTCAATCATTTATATTGTTTGTTTTCCTAGACCACCCTATAATACTGACTCTAGCTTTTCTCCTTTTTGCCTGTGTGAACATTTGGCTTGGACAAAAAAAGAGGGTGTAGTGTTTATGAGTTACACGTCTTGAAGTTCCAAAAGTAGTTGTTCCAAAAAGAAGCGTTACAATGACCGCAAAATTTTTTAATGAAATAAATAAATACATTTTGAGGCCAAAATTGTGAACTGAACCGCACCTGTTTTGTGATAATAAATAATGTCAAAATCTCTGTTCTGTCTCTTTCTTGTGGAGCCCATCTTGTGTCTCGTCTCCTATGAAATGTCTCGTCCAATGATCCATCCCTGGTATTTCTTGACATTGAGATTAACACCTTGGCGAAGGTCGGGGCTGGGTGCTTCTAATTTACGCTTTACTATATATGGACTTTTTGTTTCCAAACCCTATCCATATTAGAACCGTAGAAGACTTTAACTCTCGAGTGAAAGCTTTATGAAGCATAAAGGCTTGTTTCGCTGTTGAGAGACTGTCTTGGCTCCTGTCTTGCTTTATGTTTGTTATAAGGGGTTTGCTGCTAGTTTTCAACATCTAATCTGTACTTTATGTGCACCCCATTTAGTTGTATTGGTGTTGTTTCAATGGGCTTCAGACAGTTGTAATGTGTGAACATGGCCTGGTTTGGTCTGAGATCTCTTGGAGTAACTCACTGGCACAGACATGTTTTGGTTTCACGCGGGCTGCTCTTCCTGGCCGCCTCACTGTTGTGTGTTTGGAAAAGGAAAAGGGGAGTGGCTTATACCAAGATTGTGTCTAGGAATGGAGCAAAGAAAGTCCTGGGGAATGTTGGATGTTCCACAGTAATAGTCCTATGTGAATTTAAATGTGGCAAGTACATTCTCATAGTTGTTAGCTAAATTTGTATTGTAGTGACTGGCATGGTTTGCATTATCTGTATTTAGTTATGCTGTTTTATGTATGTCAAATCAACAAAAACTCAAATGTGGTGTTTTGAAGACAGTTTTACTTAAAAAGAAAAGGAATGGAGTGAGCAAAAGTAGAGTCAACGAGGGCAATTGTGCAGCCCACAGCCAGACAAGCCTGAAATCTGAGACGAGCACAGAGCCAGGCAAGGGGAGGGGGAGAATGTCCAGCTACAAAATATGCACCCACAGGAAGGAGGTGAAAGCATGTAGTATGAGTACAAAATGTACATTTAGATAAAAACTGTGAAGGCTACAGATATTTCTTGTGTAAATGAATGAAAGTTTTTGGTTGTAGATAGGACTGGCCAAGCGTGCAATATAAAATAGAGGAAACATGGAGCTTTGACATGGAGTCCAGCTCAGCACTCCTGGTGACTTTACACAAACACGCCCCACAGCAGTGACACGCCGTCTCTGGAGGGGACACAGTTGGCCTGGTGTCCACGAGGCGGGACTTACCCTCCACTTCTGCACATCCACAGTTGTGTTGAAATGTAACAACTGCCACAACTAAGGGACCACCGGTACAACCGCTGTCTGTGGAAAAGGCTCAATCAACCATCTCCATCAACCATTTTTTATCACAAGGAATGACACTGAACAGAGTGTGTAGATGGCGACGATGGGAAACTTGAACTTCCTGGAGGACCGCCTGGAAGCAACAGACTTACTCAAAATGACTATACGTCTTGAACGTTTATTTATATTTTTAACATCTCTGTTTTTGAGAGATTGTTCATTCTACCTTGTCTGGAGTTGCTGGATTGTCCTAAGTTTCCCTCTCACAGCGGTGGGAAAGGGAAATGCGACCCACTGACATGGAACACGTTTAGAGCAGCAAAACTTTTCCGTTTCCATGGAGAGTCAAAGAAACATGGCAGCAAGGTGCTTCAACGTAAAGGCACTGCTCTTATGTCTGTGATCCGAGTGAAATCAAGGCCAGCTAGCGTTGCACTTGTAGCTCCGCCTTGGAATTCCATTTTGTGTTTCCTGTCGTGCGGGGCCGGGAAGAGCGTGTCCAAGACGAAAGGTGAATAACAACCACTTAATGCACTTTCCACTTAAGTCAGCATGAGTGTTCTTGGAGTGTAGAGCTGAGGTGTCGTAAAGTGTCATAAATTCCTCTGCTCTGAAGCTGTGGCTCAAGGAGACTTCAGCCCTTCGACCAATGGTGTTTCACTTTAGTGGTGTGAGGTCCGGGTGTGCTGTGGAGCTGTGTGACTGCTGTACGTTGTTCTCATGGCCCACTCTGTTCTTAGCCGCACAAACAAAAGAGAAAAAAGGTATGTTTGTGTCCGGGCCAGCATGCTCCGCTCTCCCTTCACTGGGCTCAGATGTACTTTTGATGGAACAAAGTCACTCAACACGGGAGTGCTGTCTGCAGTGGAAACTTCTCCATAGCACTTTATGAATTGTGTGAATGCATGTGTTTATGTTTTGTCTCTGACTTGTTGAGGCATGTTTTCTGAGGAACAATGATTTTAGTGTTGGCACACCTTTCAGTGATGGTGCGTGCCCCTATATTCCAAAGCATGCTGGGAAGGGAGGACATTTTTAGAATGTAATTTTAACTTGGAAATGCTCAAGAATTGTACATAGTATTAAAAAGGAAAAGACAAATCTGCGCTATATCCCCCTCAACAGCAGCTATGTTGACATGCGACAGATCATAATCAAATCAGGTCTCACAATCAAAGCAGGCATTTCTCCCACAAGCCATCTCCTCTGAAGAATACGCCTCTGATCACCATTAGGACAAGGCAACATCAGACAATGGCAGGGAAATCTAATCTATTGAAAACCCAATTAAATTTAGTCTGCAAACAACATTGATTTGTCATAACAATCCTAAAGCAACCACCACTCGACCAACCAGAAACTGATGCAATCAACTGGGGAGCAGCTCAGGAGGCATCAGTTTAATGATATTGTCCTCAGTGGAGTCCGCAGTGAGTTGACCTCATCAGGAACAGTGCTCATGTGATGTTTGTGTGGAGTTTGAAGATGACAGGTTTTCTTGCCTCGTGGGTTTGTGTGGGTCCAAAAAGTCATTCACTGATTGACCACTATTCTAACATACAGCATTTTAGTTGCTGTAATATTTATATTCAGTTCAACTCCCCAGTCTTATTACACTTCATATCACAATCATTGAATTGTTTTTGTGGTGCAGTAAAGAGAATATAACTCTCTTCTGCAGAGCCTCACTGACAAGGCTCCATTACAAATAAATGGCCCGTCATTGAGGCTGCAGTTCATTGATCTCTGTGCAAATATTGTAACAAAGCTTCAGACTATTGAAAGAGTTTATTATTGTCCAGTGGGTTTCCCCAGCTCGCTGCTGGACACGCCCGTCCTGGCTTCTTTGACATGGCTCCAGGAGTTGCCTTTTACATAATGTGTGTGGTGCACCTGTCTCGTGATCGGCCCCGTCACATGGTTGTCTTCATGCAGCTGAATATGATGCACTGCCTGTTTAGAAAACATGACTGTGGTGTGTTGTAACTTTGTGTAAATGCTGCAAATATGTTTTCAGATTGTTAGCTACCTTTTTAGGATGGTGATGTTCAATTGTTTGTGTCAGTTTAGTGTCAGTGAAGATGTACATTAGTGACCCACCTGGAACATAGTAATGCTCTGCTACAACAGAACAGTAAGAAACTGAAAGAAAGGTTTATGCTTGTTTTATGTTCTGTTAATAACCCCTCATGTATATTTTATTTAAATGGACCTAGGGTGTGTGAAGTACTAAATATTAGAACATGATCGGATGGTGTCAAAGCAGGACTCAGCTCTTCAGGTGTGGACCTCCATCATTTCATGCATTCCAATTTATATTGAGTACGTCCATCAGGGAATGCGTCCTGAGGGTTTTTAAACCACGATCAGGCAATAACACCCGTGTAAAAAAGCATATTTTAACTAAATGTTTCACAAATAACATCGTGGTGAGTTGTGATTGTGTTCAGAGTTTGCATCTAGCACCTGTGTACTGTAGAAAACTCATGGAAATACAGAAACACGCCTCAGCAGGATGTGTGCATGTGTCCCCTCTCCTTTTCTTCCACACATCCTTCTCTCTTTTCTCTCTTTCTTTACCACAACGACCGCATCACTGTAGACACTGCACTGATCCGTCTGTCAATCTCATGCTCCCCATCCTTCCCTCACTCGTGAACAAGAGCCTGAGATACTTGAACTTCTTCACTTGAGACAAGGACTCTCAATCCACCCGGAGAGGGAAAGCCACCCTTTTCCGGTTGAGAACCATGGCCTCAGATTTGGAGGAGCTGATTTGGAGGCGCTGATCCCAGCTGCTTCACACTCCGCTGCAAACCGTCCCAGCGCATGTTGCAGAGTTTCTGCCTCTGCAACCGCATAGGCTGCAGTACACTTGGCCTGTTGGTACCTGTCAACTGCCTCAGGAGTCCCACAAGCGAACAGGGCCCGATAGGACTCCTGCTTCAGCCTGATGGCGTCCCTTCCTTCTGACGTCCACTACTGGGTTCAGGCATTGCCGCCGTGTCAGGCACCAGAGACCTTGCAACCACAGCTACGAGCCACCGCGTCAACATTGGAGGCCGAGAACATGGTCCACTCAGACTCAATATCCCCAGCCTCCTCCGGGATCTCGGAGAAGCGCTCCCAGAGGTGAGAGTTGAAGACCCCCCTGACAGGGCTCCGCAAGACATTCCCAGCAGACCCTCACGATACGCTTGGGCCTGCCAAGTCTGTCTGGCTTCCTCCTCCCCCGCCAGTGGATCCAACTCACCACCAGGTGGTGATCGGTTGATAGCTCTGCCTCTCTCTTCACCCGAGTGTCCAAGACACATGGCCGAAGGACATGAAATGACAACAAAGTCGGATCATTGACCTCCGGCCTTTTATCATTCAAGTGAAAAAGTCCAGATATAAAGCTAAAATATTAAACAACCACAAGGATTTTTTTTTTTTGTAACTGTCTTTTTTCAGTGAAAAGTAAAACTTTTCAGCCCACTGACTAATGTGAGTAAATGAACTTGATCAAAGATGGTATGAGCGCTGTTGATGAAATCTAGAAAGGGTTTTTTTTTTCCAGAGCATATTTGAGCATATTGTGATCCAGGTGCATCAGCAGTGCTGCTTGTAATACCAACAGACACCACATCTTAGCTCTCATTACATGATGCTAGGAACAGCAAGTGTTGTTGTGATTTTGGGCGCTACAAAAATAAATTGATTTGATGCTGCAGAGCCAAAGAATGCCACCATCGGGATGGTCAAGCTCCATCGCATGAGACTGAACACAAACCTTTGGTTTCCCTTTTACACACTGTTGCTACGGTTACGACTGTGCCCAAAGTGACAAACACTGACTTCAGACCCTGATGTTCATCACTCTCTTCTCTCTTTTCCAGAGGTCCCCACATTTCAGGAGAAGACGAAAGCCTCATTTGGAAATCTTATGGACGAAGGTGCGTATTGTGCTCAATAATAATAATAATTTGTGACCCTTTCTACCATACCACAGGACAAAGTTACCATTTTTAATTGATTTAATAAAGTAAACATTTTATTTTTTAAGTTTTTCTGAAGCCTTTCCACAGGCCTGGTGGTGTCTCATGAGTCGTGTCTTTTTCAAGTTCCAGTGTTGCAGTTTTCTCTTTTGACACACTCCAGAATGGAACTGCTCAATTACAGCTCAAATCATAAACATGCTTCAATAATGAACCAAACCTGAATCTAATATATTTTATTGGTATTGTCTGTGTAACTTAGACAAGTGGCTTTGCTCCAAGTTTTGAGTGCATTTTTGCTGTAATCGAGGAGGCAGTTTTATTTTATTTGTGGTTTGGTAGTGAAGGATATTCATTGAAACAGCCACACAATGTGGGCTATTTTGGTTTTGCGTGCTGACTGACCCTGGCCTTCGTCTTGCTCCAAGTCCTGGGCTAATTTTGGCCCACTGCTCCTAGCTCTGCTGTTAGCATGCTAGCCATAAGAACATCTAATAATAGCTTTGGGAGGCATTATCTCCACCACAGCAGATGTGCTACTGTGCCAGGTGGCGGATTCACTAATGACTCACTTCTAAATGAAATCCGCACTCAATATATACATTTTTGGTTCGTTTGAAAGTTGCATTGTATATTGAGTCTAGAGAATTAAAACGTGTTGATTGATTGGCTTTATTTCGAGCTTATGACAGAGTATAAGACATTTGGTTTACAATTACACATCATCCTTGTACACGTACAAACAAATGGGTTCATACGCAAGTTCATACATAATTGCACCCACATTCAGTCCACCGAATGTCCATATTTCTCAAGTAAATGCATGTAAACCATGTTAGCGTGAAATGTAGTGTTGTTTACATTGTAGAAATCATGCCATGAAAGATAGTAAATCTGTTTAAGTTGCCTAATGAGCCAGTTTATTTGCAGGCATGACTTAGCACTATTTTTTGGTAGCTGTTAATTTCCCAGCTGTTGGCTCACTTCTATCTACATGATGTTTTTGGCCTTGGCATCCCTCCATCATCAGCCGCTCTTGTCTGAGGAGGTCCTGCACAGAGCAGACGTCTTTGTCCAACCCCCTCTCTCTCTCTCTCTCTCTCTCTCTCTTTCTCTCTCTCTCTCCTCCCACACACCGCTGCTGCATCTGTCTGTCCCCTCCAGCCGTGTCCTAATTTGACATGTTTTCCAGCTCCTATTGGTTTCTCTATCAAATGCTGAGCCCTGCTTTGGTTTTTGCTCTCCTTTGTAATGATGACATGCCTTCCAGATATTTTCTGCTGTCTTTATAGCATTTTCTGACCACCTTTTATTGGCCTACTTGTGTAACCATTCAGATAAAAAACATAAAAGACAAGACATAAAAACAGTTCGGTTTTATCTGGAAGCGTTTATGGTTCACTCAGGTTTTTTTTTTTTTTTAAATCACCCTTGTTTTAAAATATTTGTCTACAGCCAGGATTCTATGAGGAAGCATACATAAGATAATTTAGAAAGGGTTGATTAGGGTTTAAATTTAAATTTTCAGTTACAGGATTCCTGTCCTCCTCAATGTGACCAAACCTGCAGGTCTTTGATCCTGAGGCTTGTGATCTCTGTAACTGATCCTCTCCTGACATTAAAGCAGAGATAGAGTTTTGTTTTGGAGCAGAATGATTCAATTTTTCATCCTGTTTTATTAAGTGAAGTGATTATTTAAAGTAGTAGTATTGAACTATAACAAACAAATGGGTCATCATTTTACGCTCTGTTCATTGTAAATGGTAATATTAATCTAAAAATGAATAGTAGTTTTTAATTGACTTCCTTCCGCCTCTTCAGAGATAATGTTACTGTAACATGCAGCATATTTTTCTGTGTTTCTATTTATGAAACTTTGCTATGTCACATTTTTAACCCAATGCAAATAACTTGGAGTTTTAAATTTTCAAATAATTGCTATTAAGTAACTTAAGTTACTTAAACATGCATGAATCGATCAACATACAACTCTTAAGTAAACTAATAATGAGAAAACATTGTTTTAACCTTGTTATAAGTTCATAAAAGTCCATTTTGCATCACGTGTCTCTTTAACTCAAAACACATCTTGTGACACAATCTCTTCACTCTTGACTGATGTCTGGTCTTTCTTGAAGCAGAAATGAGTCGTCAGACCGCCACCGCGCTGCCCACAGGAACCTCCAAGTGCCCCCCCTCCCAGCGCGTGCAGACTCTGTCAGGCACCACTGCGTCCAACAGTGACCTGGCCAGTCTGTTCGAGTGCCCTGTGTGCTTCGACTATGTCCTGCCCCCCATCCTGCAGTGCCAGTCCGGACACCTGGTATGTTCACCTCACACTATCACCTGCAGTTGAGGAGTTGAGGGAAAGAAAAAAAAACAGTATAGTGTTAATTGATAAAAATTAATAAAAATTGCAAAATTAGAATTATAGAGTATATTGTCTATAATTAAAACTATTAAAAATGAAGTAGTGTAATCTCACATCACAGGGGTATGTGATATTTGTGCCCTTTTGTGGTTAATTTTATGGTCCATTTTGTGTGAATCTCAACCAAGACATTTACAGGTACATTCCAGCACATTCCTCATGCATTTAAAATATGGTCTGAATATTATCGAGATGATGCAAAAAAAAAAAAATCTATTGAGATATTACTTTTTGTCTCATATCACTCGCTCCTATATCAGGAACAGTACAATCACATAAACAAAATGATAATTCTAGTATTGCGGAATCAGTCAGTCATTTTGAGCTCTAAAATGACAGAATGCCTTTGAATCAGGTCTTTATACTTCATACTTCATTGTTTATATTGTATTTTTAGTTTTCAGGCTCTCATGTATGCTCTGTTGCCAGGTGTGCTCCAACTGCAGGCCCAAACTCACCTGCTGCCCCACCTGCAGAGGGCCTCTGGGATCCATCAGAAACCTGGCCATGGAGAAGGTGGCGAACTCGGTGCTATTCCCCTGCAAGTATGCGTCATCGGGCTGTGAAGTCACCCTGCCCCACACAGACAAGACAGAGCACGAGGAGCTGTGCGAGTTCAGGCCCTACTCCTGCCCCTGCCCTGGAGCCTCCTGCAAATGGCAGGGCTCGCTGGACGCAGTCATGCCCCACCTGATGCACCAGCACAAGTCCATCACCACACTGCAGGTCAGCTTCTATACAAGTCCACCACCACACTGCAGGTCAGCTTCTATACAAGTCCATCACCACACTGCAGGTCAGCTTCTATACAGGTCCATCACCACACTGCAGGTCAGCTTCTATACAGGTCCATCACCACACTGTAGGTCAGCTTCTATACAGGTCCATCACCACACTGCAGGTCAGCTTCTATACAGGTCCATCACCACACTGTAGGTCAGCTTCTATACAGGTCCATCACCACACTGCAGGTCAGCTTCTATACAGGTCCATCACCACACTGTAGGTCAGCTTCTATACAGGTCCGTCACCACACTGCAGGTCAGCTTCTATACAAGTCCGTCACCACACTGCAGGTCAGCTTCTATACAGGTCCATCACCACACTGTAGGTCAGCTTCTATACAAGTCCATCACCACACTGTAGGTCAGCTTCTATACAGGTCCGTCACCACACTGCAGGTCAGCTTCTATACAAGTCCGTCACCACACTGCAGGTCAGCTTCTATACAGGTCCATCACCACACTGTAGGTCAGCTTCTATACAGGTCCATCACCACACTGTAGGTCAGCTTCTATACAGGTCCGTCACCACACTGCAGGTCAGCTTCTATACAGGTCCGTCACCACACTGCAGGTCAGCTTCTATACAGGTCCATCACCACACTGCAGGTCAGCTTCTATACAAGTCCATCACCACACTGCAGGTCAGCTTCTATACAGGTCCGTCACCACACTGCAGGTCAGCTTCTATACAAGTCCGTCACTACACTGCAGGTCAGCTTCTATACAAGTCCTTCACCACACTGCAGGTCAGCTTCTATACAAGTCCGTCACCACACTGCAGGTCAGCTTCTATACAGGTCCACCACCACACTGCAGGTCAGCTTCTATACAAGTCCATCACCACACTGCAGGTCAGCTTCTATACAGGTCCATCACCACACTGCAGGTCAGCTTCTATACAGGTCCATCACCACACTGTAGGTCAGCTTCTATACAGGTCCATCACCACACTGCAGGTCAGCTTCTATACAGGTCCATCACCACACTGAAGGTCAGCTTCTATACAGGTCCGTCACCACACTGTAGGTCAGCTTCTATACAGGTCCGTCACCACACTGTAGGTCAGCTTCTATACAGGTCCGTCACCACACTGCAGGTCAGCTTCTATACAAGTCCGTCACCACACTGCAGGTCAGCTTCTATACAGGTCCATCACCACACTGCAGGTCAGCTTCTATACAAGTCCATCACCACACTGTAGGTCAGCTTCTATACAGGTCCATCACCACACTGCAGGTCAGCTTCTATACAGGTCCATCACCACACTGTAGGTCAGCTTCTATACAGGTCCATCACCACACTGCAGGTCAGCTTCTATACATGTCCATCACCACACTGCAGGTCAGCTTCTATACAGGTCCATCACCACACTGCAGGTCAGCTTCTATACAGGTCCATCACCACACTGCAGGTCAGCTTCTATACAGGTCCGTCACCACACTGCAGGTCAGCTTCTATACAAGTCCGTCACCACACTGCAGGTCAGCTTCTATACAGGTCCATCACCACACTGTAGGTCAGCTTCTATACAAGTCCATCACCACACTGTAGGTCAGCTTCTATACAGGTCCATCACCACACTGCAGGTCAGCTTCTATACAAGTCCGTCACCACACTGCAGGTCAGCTTCTATACAGGTCCATCACCACACTGCAGGTCAGCTTCTATACAGGTCCATCACCACACTGTAGGTCAGCTTCTATACAGGTCCATCACCACACTGCAGGTCAGCTTCTATACACGTCCGTCACCACACTGCAGGTCAGCTTCTATACAGGTCCGTCACCACACTGTAGGTCAGCTTCTATACAAGTCCATCACCACACTGTAGGTCAGCTTCTATACAGGTCCGTCACCACACTGCAGGTCAGCTTCTATACAAGTCCGTCACCACACTGCAGGTCAGCTTCTATACAGGTCCATCACCACACTGCAGGTCAGCTTCTATACAGGTCCATCACCACACTGCAGGTCAGCTTCTATACAAGTCCATCACCACACTGCAGGTCAGCTTCTATACAAGTCCATCACCACACTGCAGGTCAGCTTCTATACAGGTCCGTCACCACACTGCAGGTCAGCTTCTATACAAGTCCATCACCACACTGCAGGTCAGCTTCTATACAAGTCCATCACCACACTGCAGGTCAGCTTCTATACAAGTCCGTCACCACACTGCAGGTCAGCTTCTATACAAGTCCATCACCACACTGCAGGTCAGCTTCTATACAAGTCCATCACCACACTGCAGGTCAGCTTCTATACAGGTCCATCACCACACTGTAGGTCAGCTTCTATACAGGTCCATCACCACACTGTAGGTCAGCTTCTATACAGGTCCATCACCACACTGTAGGTCAGCTTCTATACAAGTCCATCACCACACTGTAGGTCAGCTTCTATACAAGTCCATCACCACACTGTAGGTCAGCTTCTATACAAGTCCATCACCACACTGTAGGTCAGCTTCTATACAGGTCCATCACCACACTGCAGGTCAGCTTCTATACAAGTCCGTCACCACACTGCAGGTCAGCTTCTATACAGGTCCATCACCACACTGTAGGTCAGCTTCAATACAGGTCCATCACCACACTGTAGGTCAGCTTCTATACAGGTCCATCACCACACTGTAGGTCAGCTTCTATACAGGTCCGTCACCACACTGCAGGTCAGCTTCTATACAGGTCCATCACCACACTGTAGGTCAGCTTCTATACAGGTCCGTCACCACACTGCAGGTCAGCTTCTATACAAGTCCGTCACCACACTGCAGGTCAGCTTCTATACAGGTCCATCACCACACTGTAGGTCAGCTTCTATACAGGTCCATCACCACACTGTAGGTCAGCTTCAATACAGGTCCATCACCACACTGTAGGTCAGCTTCTATACAGGTCCATTTCATATTAAGTTCAGCTTGACCTTGTGTTTCAGGGGGAAGACATCGTGTTCCTGGCCACAGACATAAACCTTCCCGGGGCCGTGGACTGGGTCATGATGCAGTCGTGCTTCGGCTTCCACTTCATGCTCGTGCTAGAGAAACAGGAGAAGTACGATGGGCACCAGCAGTTCTTTGCCATTGTGCAGCTCATTGGGACTCGTAAGCAGGCGGAGAACTTTGCGTACCGCCTGGAGCTGAATGGGCACCGGCGCCGACTCACTTGGGAGGCTACGCCGCGCTCCATCCATGAGGGCATCGCCACGGCCATCATGAACAGCGACTGCCTTGTGTTTGACACATCCATCGCACAGCTCTTTGCAGAGAACGGTAACCTGGGCATCAACGTGACCATCTCCATGTGCTAAGGACTCAGCCCACCAGGGTGAAGCGTTACTGATCGCTGGAGGCCCAGGCCTCGCAGTGCTCTGCCTCTGAGACAGACTCATGTGGAACTGGACTGTCTGTGGGCAGCCCGAGCCCAGGGCCTGCTGGGATGAATGAATGTGTGGATGGAAGGATGAGTGGACAAACAGAACTGTAGTGACGGCTCTAGACTTGTCAAATCCATGTCTGTGAGACTGTGGTCCACACACAAACTGAAACGGCGCTCAGTCGGACTCCTGCTTCTGAGCGGCCTGTGCTTTGTTGCTTTTTCATGTCTCTTAACTCGCTCATATTTGCCACACAGCTGTGGGTCACAACTCCCACAATGAAGTCTGTTAAGACAGAATCCTACTCGGCACTAGTTAGCAAAGTAGCTAACTTGTGATCCCTCCTTTTGCTTGCAGTTCTCAGTACCTCCTGAATCCAATGGTTCACAACACTTTAGGGCTGCCTTCGGTTGGAGCACACTTCCCTCTCTGGAGTGGTTCTTTGGTTTCAAAGTGATAGGCTCATGATGCTGAGGTGTGGAACCCTCACTTCACATTTATGGCTCTAGATCTTCACTCGGCCGCTCCTGGACGGCCAGCATGAAGGAACGGCCCAACACGTGTGAGCATTCACTGTGACATCGCAGACTAGAGAGGATGTCTAGTCCAGACTCAACAATGAACTGTCCTCTGTGCTCACCTCAGACACACCACTGTCACTTTGTAAAAGAAGTGCACCCCTTCCCCTGAAGATTGAACATGAAGTTAGTTTGTCAGGACCTTAAAGAATGAGGAAAAACACTGCAATTTTGTTCAATCATTTTGCTTTGTGGTTTTGATTAGTCACTGCTTCCTTTTTCTTTTAGTTGTCTTTTGTATGGGACGAGCCTCCGAGTGTACTGTACATGCGTATGTGTGAGATGGACACTTTTCCTAATGTTCTTTTTCTTTTCTGCGTCTCTTCTGCCAGTGTTGCCCCTCCACTGACTGACTGATCACTCAACCAGGAATGAGGGACAAGTTGTACCGTTACAATGTTGCTATTGTTATTAAATGGAAAAGTTATCATAATTATAATTTTTGTAATAACTTTTAAAAACAAAAAATAAAAGGCAGTTGTAAAACTTGTTGCTAAACTTCAATGTATGTAGTTAAAAAGCAAGTTGGTGTCGTTCTGAAGGTTTTGTTTTCGGATTGTGTTCCTCTTCTTTGTCTCTATCCATTTGTGTGAAGTTTGTCAGTGAGGAGGCAAGGGGTCTAGCTCAGCTCTCCTCACTCCTCATGTCACAGCGCTACTTCACCTCTGACTTTCTTCTGTTTTAATTTTGTCATCAAATAAATCTATCTTTTTCATAATCGGTGTCTTCTCTTTGTCTCACTAGTAAGTTCCAGTATGTGAAAACTAGGGCAGTGTTTCTCAAATTATGGCAGCCTCTGGTGGTTCGCTGGCCCCTCTGCAGTTTGAGTGTTTGTTTTAGAGGAAAATCTATTGACAGTTTTATCCTTTTTTTTTGGTTAACCATTACTTAAAGTACCATACCCATGGCTTACTGTCATTTTCAACCACGCAAAGCCCTAAATTAGACTTTATATAGTCCGGGTTTAGATCTGGAAAAGCTGTACATACAGGAGCGTAAGGTTTTCGGCAGTTGGGAAGTTGACAAGATAAGATTATTTGCGTAATGTCAGAAATATGTTGCATAAGTCTACTACAGGTTAAAATGTTGCAGTAGTCTACTTCAGGTTAGAAATATTGTGCAGAAGTACAGGTTAAAAACAAGGCCTGGGTGGTCACATACAGCAGCAGAGTATTTTGAGTGGACCACTCCTAAAGCATGATGTCATAGTCATACCAACCATGTGGGTGTGCTCTGCCACGTGTTCCGGGCCAGATGCCAGCCCCTGGGTAATTATAAGAGCAACTTGTTTGAGAACACGGACACGAGGAGGGTCTGTCGAGCTCTGGGCTCTTATGCGCCTTGTGTTTTGGAGGGTGAGCACTAAGAGATGCAGAGAACACGGGGGCCTCATACGGCAAGTATTTGGATAAGACTGCTTCAAATTCACTGCCCAAACCCCACTACAAAACAAGGCTGAGCCCTGAGCACGTGCACTGCAGCCTACGACCCGACACTAGAGTGCCCCCTAGAGGAAAAACAGACGCCACACTGTTCAATTCAAACGTGAGAAAAAGTGTTACTGTACAGTATAGGTCTTGATCAGAAAGCATATTCTTACTGTTACTAAAAAATGTACACTTTGCATGTGCACTGGATCTGCTTATACACAGTAGAGAAGGTCTGTGAGCAATATTCCTATGGAATCCCCATGCACCACCAAACACCTGCCAAGAGTTAAAGAACAAAAGAGCACAATGGAAATGAAAAGCATATTATTTACAATAGCTCATAAATGGAATATTCAATAGGTGATAAACATATTTTGGCACACAGCCCATACTGCAGCACAGTGGGAGATAGACATCCCAGAAAAAGCTGTTGAAGGTGTGTAGACAGTACTACACTCCAAGACATAGATCCTACTAAATGAGACCACATCTAGGTCAGTGATCCTGAATCCAGGGGGCAAAGAGCGGTGGATGCTCGGACGACTCCAGGTTAGAGTATATGCTCAAACCAAAAACAGATGTGACAAAAAGCCATGTGTTAGTGTGAATGACTGGAAGATTAAAAACTTGGCTGAATTATTCAGGTCTGTCTGGACAGTATCCGGCTAAATGCAGAGGTGCTGAAATGTTCACCTACAAATCAAACCAAGTGAAAAGATTGGTGTAGGTGTTATAGGGACTGGCTTATATGGATTGAGATCTGATGGTTGTCAAACCAAGGGCAGAAAGGTGGTGTAATATACGTCACACAGCAAATCAGGAATGTAGCTGTTGTTTGTATTCCATTGTAATCTGTAGGAGTTTTGTGATATATATTAGAAACTCATTTGGCAAACAGTCTATGGGACAACGCTGCTGTTGGCGAGTAGGTACTGCCCATTCATGTGGAGGCCTGTTGCAAATACTTTGTTTGAAATTGAAAACAAAAAACAAGCTTGTAGAACACAGAAGAAAACAATGAGTACTGTATATCTGGACATTCCTCTGACATGTTCATCATGAGGACAGTAGCCACAGCAGGGAGCATCCTGACACAACAGCTGCAGAAAGGCCAACGGGGCAACATGTAACATGTGGTCAGGAGACAGAAATGACCCATCTCATCATCAGAGCACGAGAAACTATGTTTTGTATGTGTGTGACATCTTTAGGCCATTTCCCATTTAAGCTGTATGTAGTGAACTGCAATGGCTTTTTCTAGTGAGCTCTCAATAGTCTAGGTGCTTCTTTACGATCAGTGCTGCTCCTCACAAACAGTAGGTCAGCTTGTGCAGGTCATTAAAAACAGGTGCATGCCCAATGTGGTTTTTGTTCATGTAATTCGTTTGATGTAAGAGGCTACTATGTATTGTGCAGTGTTTAATGCTGCTCTCTATTGATCTTTTCATGCCTGTCTAAATATGACAAAACACATATTACACGCTGCGCTGGTGTTTCACATTAGTTCACTGCGGGAGAAAAGTTACATCTGCACAAGTCTTAGGTTTTTCTGTGTGAAATCAGCACTGTCACTGACTGAGACATATTAGGTATATAAATTGGCAGTTTATATAGAATAGGTTGCATTCACGTGACATCATTTTAAAACTGAGCTGAAGGGCAGGTCAGAATTCTGTGGTGGAATTTGCCATTAAATTGCGAATTTGCTGACCTGGTTTACGGCTAACATCTATGCAATTACTGAACCTATCCAAATGAAACAAAAACTGGCACAAAGTTCAGTGCCCTCTCTTTTTGCATAAATAAACAAAAGTGAAAGTATTTTAATAATAGCAAATGAAAAGATAGTGGTGCAATTTATTTAACAGTAAAATGTGATTGATGTGAGTTGAACAAAATGTAAGCCCTGAGATTAATAAAGCAAATTTGTGAAGCCTATCCCCAACAAATAATGATCAGGTTTAACATTTGTTGGATTTGTCTTTCAAAAACAGTACATTTCCAGTACAGTTCTTTATAGGTTGCGTTCACATGACATCACAAAATTCCATCAGCCAATGATATTTAATACAGATGGTGAGCAGATAAAATGAATATTGTCAAAATGCAGATTTTTGTTAAAATAAATTAGTTCTTAGGTCTAGTCACTGAGAGAAATCATCAGGTACAACATTTGTCAATTTACTTTTGTGATATTTCAAGGCAAAGTTCAACGTTATCAATAGGGAAAAGTGGCTCCTGCCCTCCATCTGAAATTATGACATCATCCAATTCTAGAACATAAACGATACTCATTATTGGGGACAGTGAACATTAATTACAAATATAGGGTTTATATTACTGTATATATTTTATATTTTATATTTTTTACTATTAAATGGTCACTGTCTTCCTTTCTTATATTTTTTAATTGACCTTCTATTGCGTAACATTTAGATGAGATTGAATATAGTGTAACCCTTATAATTACAATTTAGAATTTTTAAAAAGTGTGATTTTTCCCTCTTATGCATTACTTGTCAAATGAGTCTTATAGTTTCATATGCCCAGAAAAATTAGAGAGACTTAAGTTTTGTTAATATTTATTTAGCCTTTCTTTGTTGGCAAAGTATTTGCCAAATTATTGGCTAATATGAAAGTGTTATTTTAGATTGATCGAAAATCTAAGATGATTTTTCCAGAACGGTTAGAGTTTGCTGAGTATCGGGGGTTGAGGACATGCACTGGCTGTCCCTGGAAAGCCTCCGTCAAAGGCTGCGTTGAGCACCTGGTCCAGGTTTGAGACCATGATGAAGTCCAGATCTGCTCGCACGTTGACCGGTAAATCCTCCAGGTCCTTCTCGTTGCGCTTGGGCAGAATGACACACTTGACCCCGGCCCGGTGAGCTGCCAGCACCTTGTCTTTGATGCCGCCCACCTAAGGAGATAGAGCATTAGCTGAACAACAGCAGACACATGTGGCTCAAAGTCAGCAGTGAAACATACCGGCAGCACCAGCCCTCGCAAGGTGATTTCTCCGCTCAGAGCCACGTCTGAGCGTACCAGTCTTCCGCTGAAGAGAGAAGCCAGGCATGTCACTATGGTAACGCCTGCCGAAGGGCCGTCCTTTGTGACCGCACCAGCAGGGAAGTGGAGGTGGATGTCTGAGCCTTCCAGTGGATCTGAAGCCCCTATAACTGTTCATAAGTATAATAAAGATCAGTCCAAAGAGTCGCACCGAAGGCATGTGTTGCTCTAATGGTATTATGGATTACATGCAGCCCTTGTCAAAATAAAGTATACAATTTATGTTTGGCATATATTTATAGTGCAACTTTCTCAATTTATCCTGACTTAAAAACAAAACAAACATGGATAGATTTTTAAGACAACCACGAAACTAGAGATCGATTGATATGGGTATTTTCATAGCAAAAGCCGATATTGTTGAATCGAGAGAAGATCATGGCCGATAAGCTTGACCAACATTTTGAGGCCACTATAAAAGGTCAACTGTGATTGTAATAAGTAATGTAATAACTTATAAATAAATAAACCAATAGGCTTAAACAGCAGTCACATTTAGTGCAGTGCTATCTTTTTATAGGCTGAAGTTAATGCTACGCCTAAATGATCAAATATGGCATAATTGACTCTGTGCACAGAACGTCATTTTGGTTGTTTACTTTTAAATTGTTATGCATTAGCGTTAGCATTGAGACACAAACACATCCCTTTATAAAGTGTCATTTGATGAAGCACTCACTTGTTTTGTAAAGTCTTTCACATGTTTCAGAGACGTCCAACACAACTCACTGTTCACTGCACGATCTGTCAGTATTTATTCATTTTAGACTGACTGGATGAAAAACCCATAAAAATGAATTAGACAGGAAGTCCTGAGCTAGCCATTTTCAAAATAAACACACCAACTGCCACCTTGTGCACAGAGTCAATTTATCTCCTTCAGTCACATGTTTGGTCTAAACAAAATCTTGGCCTTTGCTGGAGGTTAACACCCGAAAAAGTGCATCTGTCGACTGATATATCTGTCTAGGAAAGACAAGGTAAGATTATTTGTTGAGTACTCAATGTGCAAAATAATTTACAATAGAGCCTTACATAACAAAATAAATGCATTTAAAAACAAAATAGAGGAAGACATAAATAAATCATTACAAAAAACGTGTTAAAAAGAGAGGAGTGAGAGGATAAAATCCTTTCAGTCGTATGCACAGTTAAACAGTTTTTAGCCTAGATTTAAAGACTGCTAGAGTCGAGGCCTTTCTCACATCTTCAGGAAGACTGCTGCAATTTTTAGCTGCATACAACTGAAATGCAGATTCCCCATGTATGACTTTTTTTTTTTTTTTTGATTTGATAACTTTTAGGTACTAACATGGTGTACATGAAACTGCTTTTACCCGATTATTTGGGCATGTTAATGCAGATACTGATACAGTGTCATCAGAAGCCAAAATGTCAGAGTTGCTTACTGTTCGTGAGCTGGTAGGTTTTCGCGTTTGCACGGAGCCAGCTGATGGCAAGATGGGCCGACTCCTTCATGACGTCCCCCAACTGACCAGTGAGAGTTAGCTGTCCCTCCCCCTCCGTACGACTGGCCTCCACAAACATGATCTCACCGCCCAGTGGAGTCCAGGCCAGGCCTAAGGCTACACCTGGCAGAGTGAGGCGCTCTGACACCTAACAACACACATGGTCAAACATATGTGACACTGCAACAAACTGACTTCAAAAAATGACCCAAAGACAGAAGGCTGTGAAATATGAGTGAAAATTAAAGATATAAACAGAGGTGAGAGATGAGGGACAGCTTTTCTATCGGCCTCAAACGAAATAAATATCTGTAGTCATCTAATGCAGATTTAGTGTAGTCTGAGACGGATTGATTATAACATTTCATAGTTGTGATGCAGAACTTCTCACCTCCATGTCAAACACAGGAGGGCCCAGTATGTCTCTGAGGGCAGCATGGTCTATTACTATAGGCATCTCAGGAGGAGCTTCCTTAGCTGAAAACAAACATTGAATTATTCATCTTTCCCAACATTAGACAATGTGAGAGACACTGTTGATAAATTTGTAAAGCGTTTTACGAAACCCTCCAATAGTAACTGGGAAAATACAACTCAAGGAACAAGACTCATTTTGTAAATACACTGCTAGTTATATAAAATAGCTGGTGTTTTTGTGAGCTGCATATTACATCTATTAAGTGGAGTTGAGCAAACTGTAGCCAGGTGAACAGCTTTAACAATTTATTTTAAAAAATGCATGACAAACACAAAAAAGATGAATACATGCAAATCAATTTACAATCTATTCTTATGTGTTTGTTCACACTAATGAAGAATGTAACTTGATTCATTAGCGCAAGTGAATCAAAGACTTAATTGTTGACTCTTTTCACCTGGCAACACAACCTGAAGAGCGACTGATTTATATTATGTAGTTTGTTGACCCTTTTAGAACATCTTTGCTCAAAGTGCAGTTTAATATGGTTGTATGCTGGGTATAGTTGTGGGAATGAAGACATTATCAATGCTGCTGACAGAAAATGACAGCACTCCTGGACTCATGGTGTACAGCTCATTGACATTGACTCAAAAGGATTGTTCAGTTTAACAGTTCAGGACTCAAACACACATCCATATTCATCCAAAGGCAAGGGTTGCCAAAAGGAGCAATAACATATTTGTTTGGAGCAAGGATGGGGATATATCAAAAAAGTTTGGACTTGAAAGCAACTGCTATTATAACAACAATACTGTTGTGGCCTGTGCTGTTGAGGTCCTGTACCTGAGCGTCAGTGTGTATGGTTTCTCTGACATGTATTCCTCACTAAAGTCCAAATACTTCAGTATTATGAATGACTGTCCTTTATTTGCCACATAGTGGTAAGTGGTGTATATGGCAGCTACAAATACACTTAAAAGCCGTGACTATATAGTACCTCTCACGGCCCCCTTCGGACCCCTCAAACGGGGCGGTACGGTTCACTTTTGTCCAGTGGAAATGCCTTGGACCATCCCGCTCCGTGCAGTACCACACATGGAAACATGACTTATTCAGTCAAAAACTAGACTAAAATATAAGCATGGGTTTCATTGCTCTAAAATTTATAAAAAAAACAGTCTCCACAAAATTGACTCTTTTATGGCTCCCTGCTTATTTCCATGCAAAGTTCCATTACCTACGATATTCCACATACAATATGGCATAATTTGTATCTATCCATTAAGAAAGTATGCATTTAACTCTCTACTTAGAACTTTCTGCAGGCCATGTTCCACCTCCAGTCACTTTGAACATGGAAAAATGAGATAAAAGTACAGGACATGGTGTGTTTTTGTAGTTTGTATTTGGATGTTTTAGTTTTAATTTCTATACACCCAATGAAAAAAAAAGAAAGAAAAAAAGTGCAGATTAAAAAAATTATGTTGTTGTTGTTAACAATAATAATAATAATGCATTAGTTTTATCAACACTATTCACCTTTCATGCAAATTGCAATGTCATGTAACAGTCATGAACATACAATTACTAAACGTATTGTTTGACGAATTTGTAAAATTAACTTGAATTAAATCTAGATAATGTTTCTTATTTTAGTTTGAGAGTAACCATTAATAGTTTTTTAAAAACAATTTTAAAATTACATTTTTAACTGGATCTAATTAAAATCTCCTTGAAAAGAGCAGTGTGTCATGTGCTTTTTGGGGATGATTTGGATGGTGATGCGAGAGGGCACTCTGGTTCCACAGAGACAAAAACAAATAGACTGTTCTCACCAGCCTGCTGACTCTGGCACTCAGGGGTCAGACCCTTGGTGTTAGTGATATTTTGACCCTCAGCCACCTTCACAGCCACCGCACGGCACACGGTCCCAATCTTCCTCTCTAGAGAACGCACTCCAGCTTCACGAGTATACCTGAAACCATACACAAACACACAACATGTGAGCTAAAAAAACATTGTGCTGGTAAAAGTTTTAAAACCTGCCAGTCAAATCTTGTTTACTTTGACTTAGACCACCTATTCTTAAAGGACACATATTCTGCAACAGTGACTTTTTTGAGCTTTTATCCCTGTTCTAACAATGATCATCATCAAAAAGATACCTGAAGCAGCATTCAGTTGCATTCACACTGTTTTGAGGAATGTTCATTGAAAAATCCTCCAAAACGCTTCCTGCTGAATTCCTTCATCTGGGACGTATATCGTCTGCGTCGCTTATCTGAGAATCTTCTGCTGTTTTAAGTCCTTAAATCATCACCAGACTCGTTCTGAGCATTTCTGTCGTTTAAACACGATAATTGCTGCTGCTAACTTGATAATTACAATTAGCAAATTCGCCTAAAGAGACCTAAAGAGAATGTAGCTAAGCGCACCATCTTGTGGGGTGGATGCACTAAGTAAGTGTCTTTCCAGACTGCAGACAACAAATGTAATAATTTCATATTAAACTTTATTTTTGTTTGTGTCAAAACATGAGATGGCAAATTAAAGGTAACCAAGAGCATGTTTAAAGGCTACGAGAAATACAAAAAATGCATAATATTTTTCCTTTAAACAGAGGACTGGGGCCCAAAGTAGGGCCACAGGCACATCCCTAAGGGCCGCACGATCAGTAAACACAATACATTTTATATGAGCTCAGCCCCAGATTACTTTGCACGAAAATTTCAGGCCTCGAGGTTAAAAAGGTTAAGACTTACACAACATTGATCTAGAAGAGACTTGGACACAATAGCTAAAATATATGTAAAAATAATTCTTGCTTGTCATTGACAACATGTTAAAGACTTTACAAATGAGGTGAATGTTTCACCGTACACTTCTGTGTTTATAAAGAGAGGTCTTTGTGTCTCTATAACGCTAATGCCAGTTTTGAGGCATAATAAATATTAAAATGAATTTACAAATTAATCTACAAATAAAAGCATTTCAGCAGTCTTTGCTTAAAATGTTAATTTGTTGTTTATTTCATTTAGTCCCAATCAAAGGTTTAAGATCAGTTGAATAAAAAGAAAATATCACATTTTGCATGGTTGGATCAACAAGAAATGGGACTGAGACAAAAAAAAAGTTTGAGTAAACATTTTATTGAAAACAACAATTAACTGAAATAGGCTGTTCTGCAGGCGATCAAAAGTTTAGGACCACACCTAAAAAACAACCCGAAACCTCCTTAAAACAGAAACATGAACTCAGTGATGGGTAGCGCCAGTATTGTTATTGTTGATCACTTCAAAAATTAGTTGCGGCATGCGTTTCCAGGAGGTGAGTGAGAACAAGTGGTGAAGGCGGTCTCACAAAGGGCATCTACTGTCTGGAACTAATGTCCATTTTTGTAAACCTCTCTTGCCATCCAAGGACACGAGGCCTTTGAAGATGTTTTCTGTTTCTGAAGTCCTTCAGTGGCAGATGTCGTCTGATGGTTATTGGGCTGCAGTCAGCACCAATAACGGCCTTAATTTGGGTCGAGGATTGTCCAGCATTTTGATGGACAGTCAATAAGATCCTCCAGCTCAGTGCTGGTGACATTTTATTGGGTCTAAGACTTTTTTTGTTCACCAACCCTCAGGATCTTTTAAGAAATTCCAAATGACTGTCGTACTGCGTCCCACTTCAGCAGCGATGGTGCACTGCAAGAGGCCGACCATGTTCAACAAGAGAACCTTTTTTGCCTTTGCCATCAGAACGTCATGACAGTGTGAAAACCTGACAGAAAATGACACCGAATCTGCATTTTTGCACACATTTGGGCTTTTAAAGGCATGTGGTCCTTAACTTTTGATCAGCTACAGAACAGCCTATTTCCATTCAAACTTCTTTTTTTTTGTCTGGCACCCATTTCTTGTTGCTTACTGAAGCTCTACTTGTTAAGTTCCAACAATGCAAAATGTGACTTTTTGCCATTTATTCAACTGGTCTTTGGACCGGGACTGTACTATTCTGAGGTGAACCCATCACTGGAAATTGATTGTTCTTTACGAATGAATCTTTAGAATTAGCAAAGCTACCACCCTAAAGTGCCAACTATTTCATGCAATTTAAATAATGAATACTGAGTATTATAGCCTATTCAGTATAAATTACAGATCAAGTTTTAATAAGAAAGTTGCTAAATTACTACTGGATATGAACATGCTTCAATCACGTGTTGTGATAACTTGAAAGTATTTTTTGCAAGACAATAATTTACAATTATCTTTTAATTTTAATATATAATTTTAATATATAATTATATAATATAATTTTGAGACTCTATGTCAGGCGAAAATGGGATAAACGTGATACCCATCTGGTTAAAATATGATACGGTTTAAATTTATTTACACTCCTCTGGAAGCAATAAGTTTCCACAAAATCATGGTTTCAGCTATAGACACAGTTCTCGATGGCGATAGCAATTAAGCAATTCAAATCAAAATATTTAATCTTTTTGTACATTTTTGGCTATTTTCCTTTGCTGGAAACCAATGAAGAGTAAATATAGATTATTATTAATATGTGTTAGAGTAGTGGTTTCCTGACCTTTTTTTCTTGAAGCAAACCCTGCGTGAACGGGAGACTTGCCAGACCCCCCCAGTCCAAAGCTGTGGCCCCAACAAATGCATTGACTACGTGATAAAAATTATAATTAAGCAGCATTTATTTAAAATGCTGCTTAACATCAATTGTGTTTTTTCTGTTCCCACATCAAATTTCCAACAATTTGTTTGAGATGTTAACTAGTTAATTTGCACAAATTATTCCTTTTATGGCCCCTAGAAATCTCAGGCAATATTTTATAATATATCAATATTTTACAGTATTTAATCATGTTTTATGTGTGTCCATGGCTAGTTGTCTTGATGAAAAAGTTGGACAAAACTTTAGTGCTTATTCCCAGTGTGTCTGTTTACCTGGTGATAATATCCAGAGTGGTGCATTGTGGGATATGTAGCTGTTGAGGAGTTAGTCCGTGCTCCTCCAACTGCTTTGGGATCAAGTGCCTGTGAGCAATCTCCATCTTTTCCTCCTGTGTGTACCCTACAACAGATTAAAACATTTATATAAAAGAAGATCAGCAACATGAGGATCAAACGTGCTTAGCAGGATGTGTGGTTAAGAATATGCCACTGTTTGTTTTACAGGTGAAGGAAATTAGATAATATGCTTTTTTTTTTTTTTTTTTTTTTAAATCAAATTCATACAATACCTCTTTGACATTTTGTGAGAATACTTTTGAGATAAAAAAAAACAACAGACCCACCTGGTATCTGCAAGACCTCCATTCGATCGAGCAGTGCTGGGGGAATGGTCGCTGTGGTGTTGGCAGTGGCAATGAAGAGGACTTGGGAGAGGTCAAAAGCTACATTTAGGTAATGGTCTGTAAAGCTGTGGTTCTGCTCTGGATCAAGGACCTATAGAAGATCAAAAGCATAAAAAAAAAAAAACTTTGACGACAGTTAAAGAAAATAAAACATACAAAAAGCATGTGAGATAGTGACAATTGTAGTCATCTGGTTTTGTGTGGGCCAGGCCTGATGATCAGAAAACCTGATATCCCTCCATGATAAAAGGGGTTTGATCAGGGTAGTGTTAAATGTAAGTGAAGCATTTGCTTGGGAGTGCTTCCGTGGTGCTTTGGGGGTTGCCAGCGTGCTGGTTGTTACATGGACCCCTTGGGCTAAAGATTAAGAAATTCATCACAGCGCATTAACACCCACCGTCTGAAACCACAAGAAGAGCAGGCCTAAACCAGTAGTTCTAGGCCAGGGAGCTAAGCCATAGGACTCAAAGTTGGGTCACACACCTTTTTGTCTTATTGGGTTCTGTTCACATTGGGGGAATGAAAAAAGAACAAAAAGCAAAATTGAAATACTGCTAAAAGGACATTTTGGTGTAGTGTGTTTGGATTTGGATTTGCAACAGTACCGGTAATTCATGATGGCAAAATGACATGTCTTTGCGTGATGAAACAAAAAGGTGGCTTGCCCTGTCCAGGTGTCAGGGGAGTCCTTGCCCCGACTGAGAGAAGGAGCATGAGATTGACAGGTGGAGTCGAAAAGCAAAGCTCGATTTACCTATTAATCTACGTTCATACCCTCATCTATGGCCATGAGCTCATACAAGTGGTCGAAATGGGCACTCTCTTAGATAGAGTGAGGAGCTCAAGACCCAGGACAAGCTGAAGGCACTATGGCTCTCAGCTGGCCTGGGAACCCTTCGAGATCCTCCCAGAAGGGTTTTGGTATTGTGCTTAGACTGCTGCCACTGTGACCCAGCCCCAGATAAGCGGAAGGATGGATGGCTGGATAACCGGTTCATTTGCTAGACGGCATTTATCGGGGCATTCAGTTCTGTTGTTCTTTTCTTCCTCACAGATGTTAAGTACCTGATGAGCACTTGACTGGCTTTGAGGTTTTTACAACAGTTTGTCAATGCTAATGTAAACCGAAGGTAAGTTGATCTTAAGGGACACGTATTCTGCTACAGTGACTTTTTTGAGCTTTTAATCATGTTCTAACAATGTTTCGTCCACAAACACATACCTGAAGTTGCATTCAGTTGCATTCACACTGTTTTGAGGAGTGTTCATTAGAAAATCCTCCCTGCTCAACTCCTTGATCTGATGTATTTTCAGATCATCTACATCACTTATACGAGAATCTTCTGCTGTTTTTAGTCCTTAAATCATTGCCAGACTCGTTCTGAGTATTTCTTCTGTCTAAACACAATAACTACTGATGCTAGCTTGATAATGGCATGTCGCACATTCTCTTAAGAGATAATACTGCTAAATTGTGTAAGCGCTTGGTATTCCAGACTGCTGAGAAAAACTTTAATTATTTCATAATAAACTTTTTTTTTGTTTCAAAACATGAAATGGCAAATTAAAAGTACTTAAGAATATGTTTAAAGGCTAACAACAATGCAAAAAATTCTTACTCCACCCCTTTTCAAACATGGAGTCTTTTTCCAATTATTCAATTACTAATGAACCTAATATAATAATTCAGACTAGAAGACCTTTGCCTGGCTAGCTGCACCTCTGCTGCCATGCCCAACCAATCAATGCTACACAGCTCTCCACAACCCCAGCTGTTCAGCTCACACATCCCTCCTCCACCCCAGCTCCACCTTTGCAGAGGATTCATCAGTTTATTTTTCCAGACCTTTTTCATTTTAAACCATTACCAGAGTCAAGTCCCCAGAGGGAGGACTCGTTTCTCATATCCCGCCCTGCACCTCCTACACACTGCTTGTCGTTCCCTGCTGGGGTGAAAACACCAAAACTATATTATGATCTCCCTAACGCATACATTTCCCTCTACACTGCATTCCAAATTATTATGCAAATTGTGTTTAAGTATCATAAAGGTCATTCTTTTGAGGGGAAACAGCTTGTCGGCCCCTTTAGGTATGTGGAGAAAAAGAAGAACCGTGCTTTCCGTAACAAAATCATCTTCATGCAGACAATGCACCACCTCGTGCTGCAAGGAATACCTCTGCATCATATGCTGCTCTGGGCATAAAAGAAGAGAAACTCATGGTGTGGCCCCCATCCTCCCCTGACCTCAACCCTATTGCGGAGCCTCAAGTCAAAGATCTATGCGGGCGGGAGGCAGCTCAAATCCAAACAGCAGCTCTGGAGGCTATTCTGACATCCTGCAAAGAAATTCAAGCAGAAACTCTCCCCAAACTCACAAGTTCAATGGATGCAAGAATTCTGAAGCTCTTATAAAATAAGGGCTCCTATTTTAAAATGTAACTTGACCTGTTAAGATGTTTTGATTGAAATAGCTTTTGATTTCTGTAAATATGATCTGCTAATGCTTCTAATTTAACAAATGACCATTTTCAGCTCTTTATAACAATAACATGGTTTGAAACTCTGTTGTGCATCATTATTGTGTATTTTAAGTTTTTATTTAAAAAAAAAATACTGTTATCATTGGGAGGTTTGTTCATTAACATTTGAATTGTACTCTAAAGGTTGTGGACTTGAAAATTATTTATAGTCATTTATATTGACTATTTGATGAAATCAGAGAAAATATAATTTGCATAATATTTTGGAACGCGTAGAGTCTGTACAGAATAAATACTAGCTGACAATTATTTTCAATCATTTATTATTGTGATCAATCTGATTAGGGGTTTAGGCCTCAAACGCAGGTATTGTGACAAAAGAGAATAAAGCTAACCTCTAGCAGGGCAGCAGCAGGGTCTCCTTGCAGACTTTTTGCCAGTTTGTCCACTTCATCCAAAAGGAACACAGGATTATTCACTCCTACTGTCTTCAGTCCATTGATAATTCGGCCTGGCATGCTGCCCACATATGTGCGTCTGGAGATGTGGGAAGGGAAGAGAAAAGCAACGTTATTCTCAGTAAAACAGGAAAAACATCAAGAAGAACTTCAAAATGTACGTCAAGGCTTGTCATTATATAAATTATTTATACTGGGGCACGTACCTTTCAGGTCTGACTGCTTAAGATGTATGAAAAGCATTACCCAAAAAATAAAAGAAAAAAAAAAACACCCAAAAAAAAAAAAAACAGTAAAACAAAAATCTGACAAAACAATGTGGACAACAAAGTCATCAAAGACAAGTTATTGCACAAAGGCATGGAGGTATGCATTGTGCAGACTCCACGGTTCAAAGAAAGGAAAAGGAGATAAAAAAACTTCATTCAGTGTTTATGGAGAAGATAAAATCAAACTTCAGGATAATTTATTTTGAAGAATGTGCTTCTTAATCAGCATCCATGTCTGTCTTTTGGTTTTCTGCAGTTGTTAGTATGGGCACACGTTTCTCATTTGGCATCAGTTGTGTCTGGACTCCTGAAGCCCATCAAAGCCTTTCAGATTAGTCTGACGGCCCATTTAGTGCTTTGCACACAAGAAATATGCAGTCCTTTCAAACGTACCCCATTATATTATATTATATTATTTATTTTAACATATATAAAGAAATGGATGCCAGCAGTTAACATTTTGTCACCAGTCCCCACCTGAATGATGATTTTAGATTTCATACTTACCTATGTCCTCTGATGTCTGACTGGTCACAGACTCCTCCAAGAGCTATGCGGTGAAACTCTCTGCCCAGGGTCCGGGCTATAGATCGTCCCACACTGGTCTTGCCAACACCCGGTGGGCCCACAAAACACAGAATGGGGCCCTTGACAGAAATTTGGTATATTATTTCTTAAGATAAACTCAACACACTAAACTAAATCTTATCTTCAAGCACCTTTAATGAGGTCTTCAGCTGTCGAACAGCCAGATACTCCAGAACACGTCTCTTCAGCTTGTCCATGGCATAGTGGTCATTGTCTAGAAGAGTACGAGCAGCGCTAATGTCCAAGCAATCTGAAAGTGACAGTTAAGAGAGAATAAAATTTCATACGAAAGTTCGCTAGGCTCAATGCCAATGTTTGCACCAAGTGCCAGCCCAGCTCTCATTAGTGTTACTTCTCTATCACCCTATATGTGCTCATTTCTTCACAACACGCCATTTCAATAGTGGATGTGCTACACAACTTTGTTCCAGAAACGTGTGACGATCCCCTAAAACAGTGATTCTTAACCATAGGGCCAGGGCCCAAAGTAGGGCCGCAAGCACCTCCTTGAGGGCCGCACGATCACTAAAATATAATACATTTAATATGAGATTGGGCCTCGAGTTACTTTAGACAGAAAAAGTCGGGCCTCAAGGTAAAAAAGGTTAAGAACCCCTGCCCTAAAATATGTAGCTGGTCATTGTCCATTCTCTTGGTTGCATGATGTGGTCTAATTTATTTTTAGTGTCCAGACCAGTCCACTGCTCACTGCCTGCGCCCCGCGGTAGAGAGAAAAAGAAAAAGAGGTGATACCTCAATGAAGTGCTTGGAGAAGTGACTAAGTGGAGTGATCTAAATTTTGTTCAGGTTTCCGTTTCACGGATTGTAGTGGGTATATGGGTATATGCCGCATTTCTAGTGGGTATACAGCGTATACCTTAATATCATGTAGATTACTCCGCCTGGCAGGCCCCAGGAAAAAGAAAATCTTTCAACAGCTTTTGGACTTTCTTATTTTGGCAAAATATGGTTTGGCAATGCGTGGCTTATAAATGTTTTGTTTTACCTTTACTGCTTTTGTTCCATGGTAACTCCACCATTAGGTCCAAATAATTTCTTGTGAGTGCATACTCAGGCATTGACTGGGGCATTTTTTTAAGCCTATAAACAAACAAGACTTGATTGTCTGTCACCAGCTGTGACATCAGATTATATAAGATTATACAAGAACAAATATCAGATGTAGGTACCTCTTGAGCTCTTTGATGCAGACTTTCAGTGCTGCCTCAGTCATGTTAGCTCCATAAACCTTCCTCTCCAGTGCAATGGTGTCATCACCATCCTCATCCTCATCCTCCTCATCTAGAGTAAACTGCTTCCCAGGGAACCCTTTATGCACCGAAGACACCTGAATAGATGCAAAATGATTTTTATTTTTTAAATCTTTCAACACAGAACAAAAATATTAGCCAATATAAAGATATTAGGTAACTTTGCTAACCCTCTTTTCATTGTCAGGATTAACCTTTCTGGTTTTCTGAATAAGTTTAAGTGCTTCAATTTGTCTGGTCAGCATTGGCAAAGCCATTTTAAATCTTTCTTCCAAGGTCACAGCATCCAAAACCTGTATGACAAAATATATAAAATATATGTAAAATAATTATAATGCGCATATATACCAATTTAAGACAAGAGAGTCTAGTTGCCGATGATGTATAGCAGCTGAGTGGAGCGCCACTCTGTCACATCCAGTAGCTGAAAACTAAATCAATTTTTAAAAAACATAAATAATTTACTAATTAACAATTACCACATAGTTAAATTGGGTAAGGTTAGGTTTATGGGTTTGGGTTAGGGGTCGACAATTAAGTATTAAACCAAACCGGATGTAGAGCTAGTGGAGCTTCACTCAACGGCTACAGCCAGACCCTTCTCATTTAAGAACAAATTGGAAAGTTCACCTGCAGTTTTTCCTTGTTTGAAGTGCGAATCATAGATGTTACCACATCTGGAAGCGTTTCCTTGGGCAGACTGTCCAGGAGACGCCTAAACTTGGCAACCACAGGGACCGACATATCCAACATACCTAACAACTGTGCGCACACACACCACACGCACACACACAGTGGGACTAGGTTAACAAACAGCATTTCCATCAATCACTGCCGGCTGTGGTCACAATCCATCACAATTCACTGAGAAACATTGAAAACAAATGCTGCTTATTTCTACGTATACTGATTGATTTTGACATTTTGACGTTTTTTCCCCCTATTTTTGTGAAATAGATTTGGCATAGATCTGTGACTGTAAACAAATGTGTGTGTGTGTGTGTGTGTTTTTTTAACTTTCAGATTTTGGTACTTAAAATGTACTTTTTTTAACAGTTCAGTTAGCTTCATAAATTTGTTACGGGCCACTGCCCTTTTTGGTATCGCCACTGCTGTCTAGATACTTATTGGATTTTACTGCTCTTCTAATCCCCTGGGTCCAGATGAGGCTTACTCGGAGGAGGCTTATATCGCTACTGTACCTGTTGTGTGTCTTAGTTTGACACTTGCCCTTCCAAACTTTAATCAGTCTAGTTATATTTTGATTTGCTTAGCTTTGTGTATTCATTTCTGTTACTTCCCATCATCAATTTCTGTACTGCAGATGGAAACTAGTTATTTATCTACAATCTGATGCAGAGCGTCACTGTTTTTATATTAGCGGAATGTCTCTGTGCATTGTGCCTTTAAATAAAGCCTAAACTAAAAGATTGTGGGTTCGAATCCCAGACCAGACCAATATCACACAATCTGGGTGGAGTCTGCATATCCTCCCCGTGTTACCGTGGGTTCTCTCTGGGTTCTCTGGCTTCCAAAGACTTGCATGTGTAGGTCAATTGGCAACTCTAAACTGCCCATCGAGAATGAATGTGAAAGTGAATGGATGCCTGTCCATATCTCTGTGTCTGTGTTAACCCTGCAACAAGTTGGCCACTGTCCAGGGTGTACTCCGCCTAAGGCCCAAAGTCACTGGGATAGGATTCAGTCACCCATGACCCCTAATGGGAACACGCGGTAGAAAATGAATGAGAAAATGAATAAACTAAAAGTAAACTAAATACTAAAACTTGTGGTAATATGTTCATTTAAACTTTGTCATTTAATTAAATTCATTTCATTGATTTTTATTACGGTTTAAAATTGATATTACTTTTAATTTGAGCGTTGATACACTGAAAAACAGTCAAACGTAAAATCCTAAAGCTGGCAGACACCTGTATAGCAGCCTGGTGAAACTTCTGGGACAACTCTACAAGCTCCCCATCTTCTCCTGTAACACCCTGTGATGCAGGATTGGTGTACTGCTCCAGTTTGTCCAGCTGCTCCACCTGAAAATAATGACATTCTGTGTTAATTGTTAAATACACTGTAAATACTACAATCATTATTTGTATTTATTTTTCCATTAGGCCTTTTAGACATGGTACCTCTGCTAGCACAAAAGGTCGATCTTTCAGCACACTAGACACACTAAAACGACACAATCCAGTGATAAGAAGGGTGTAGTGGGGCTTTGGCCAGTTACTACCCACAACCTGTACCGCTATCCCTGCAGTGCCAACCCTAGATGGAAAAAAGACATGAATGAAAAACAATACACAAAGATTAAAGAAGAAATGGGCAACTCTTAGCAAGCTGCGCTCATACACAGAATTCACACAAATAAGATAAATCTGCTATAGCTGGAAGCTCAAGGCAAAGTCCAGTTTTGGGGAAGTAACTGAATACATCTACCAAAAATATGCATTCAGAATAAAAAAAATTAGTAACTGTAAACCGGTATAGTTACTCCTTTTATTTTGTGTGTGTGTGATATTCAGAATACAGTTAATCAGAGGAATACATTGTGGTAGTTGCAGCTATTATAGTGAGTGCATGTGTGATTTTCCCTTCTCTAATTTGTAATAACGGTTTTCTTATAAATCAATGCATAAGAAATGGTGAAATAAAAAGTTGTTTTAATCCTATGTCATGTTTTCACTCAATGTAATTCAACTCAATCGGAATACACTAATCTGATTAGACAAAGTAAAGGAATATTACAAAATACATTTTAATGCAGATATTCAGTATTCTGTAACTAAATACATTTTCAATGTATTCTTCCAAAGTTTGATAGTTTAACGTTGTGGATTGCGAGTGTTGGATAATACATGCTGAACTCGTCTGATTATATTAGTGCCAGGGTAAAGTCCACAACACGCTGCAATGTGCACGTTTTAGATGTCACAGACAGACACTGTGAACTTTTCCAGAACAATGTGTTCTCTCCCCTTATTAGGGAAAGGCATTCACTTAGTTGAAGTGTAGTTATACACGCAATAACCATGGACATTAGCTCCATGAATATTGTCTAATATCGGTTATATGTCTAATGAATAGAAAAAGTGAAAGAGTCATGAACTCTTGTCCCAAATTCGATTCGCTCCCCAGAGCCCCGCCCCCGGAGAAAATGTGATCACATTTTATAACAACAAAACAAAATCATGGATAAAGGCAAACTTCCGTTACTTGTGCAGAGAGGGTAAATCGTCTATCTCGTCCTCCGGGTCCTTGGTGTCAGGGATAACTCCAATAATGGTGCTTTTCAAAGAAGTTCCCCTTAAGAGACGGTGCTTCACCAATTGCATATTTCTCGGAGAGTTCACGCTGAACCTGACAGTGGAGCCCGGGAGGAGGACTCCTTCATGGGCCAAAAGCAAGGGGAGACGGCTCGGTATCCCTATTCCTCCGCTAGACGACATCGCTATAACCACCGTAGCTCCGGGTGTCTCTGCTCCACCGATATCACCGTCTCACCGGCCTCACCACAACAAACAGAGCACTTCCGGGTGATTACAAAACAAAATGTAAAATGACACAACCTTACTTTACAGCTGTAATAAATTTAAAGTGGTCACCATAGCTATGTTATTGCGATACCAGCTTTATATGCTTTATACACTTTTTTTGTCGGCTGTGTGGCTGTACAAGATAGGCTGTAGGCTATTGATTATATAGATGGACTGATTCAATCCAAACAATTGCAGATTAGTTCAAGATGATCAGGTATGGCCATTTTTTTCCGAATATCAATTTCTAATTTTTAAAGAAGATCTTTGGCCAAAAGTTTTTGGTTTTGCTCAATAACTTGCAGGTTTTGTGACTGATTCAATCCAAATTACTGCAGAATTCACCTTATTCCGCCCCGCCCACTTTTGCCTCTTTTTGCCACAGATCCGCACTTCTGTTGTAAACGCACTTCCGTTTTGACGACAACCCGTTCATGCTAATGCGGAACGGGAGAAAAGTCTCGCCACTAAAACATTATATAATTGATTTGTGTAAAATGTTTTATTTTCATGTGCAATAACTAGTCAACAGTGCACCAACTGCTTTTTAGTCTGTGTAGAATTTATTTTCTGCCATGGAAATTAATACAACGGAAAAAAGATGGCTGCGCCCACAGCATATTCCGGAATAAGGTGGACAGTTCTAAACTATGAGGATGATCGGGTATGGCAATTGATTGATTTTTTCAGAATTTCAATTTCCAATTTTTTATAAGAGATAAGATTTTTGGCAAAAAATTGAGGTTTTTGCTCAATAACTTTTATGACTGATTTTTTCCAAATAAATGCGATAATTAGCTTTTCTTTTTTCTTTCTTTTTTTTTCATGAAGTGACCCTGATACGCCTTCATATCTCTGAACAGTATTCTTACTTGTTTTGGTTCCTATAGAGCTCACCAGTGACCGCCCCGCCCACTCTTTGGTTCCGCAAGTACATTTTCCATACATTTTTCTCTTAGGTATGCAGGAGAAAAAAAAATGTTTTAAGTTTTCTCAAAGCTAATCAGCTATGGTTAGTAATGAGCATAAGACGTATAAAACCCTGTTTCTGAAACTTTATGATCCGTTAAGTTATTAAAGCATTATGCCGCAAAGCTAAGTTTTATGTGGGTTTTTTGGGTTGAAAACAACCACATTATGGACATAAGTTACCACATAGCTGGTTAGCCTCCGTCATGCCGCTAAACTCGTAATATTTGAATTTTTCTAATCCCTATAGCAAAAATGAATGAGAAATTTTCTTCCGGAACCGCAATTTATATGTGGGCGGGTGAGCTCCATTCCCTCTGTGAGTAAATCTACAAGTGACAAAAGCTTTATGTTGACAAGATGAAATTATTTTAAACATTTGTGTTTATTGCACTGCTTCTTTAGATGTAATTTATTTTTTCTCATTTGGTGTGTTTGAAAATACCAGATTTGATCTTAACTTAATGTTTTGACACTCCGGTTACATTAACTTCAAATTATAAAGATTATAAAAATTATAAAATCAGAGGTTAAGCCCAGACAGTTACTTGAGTAATAGTTTCCCCAAATACTTTTTTACTCTTACTTGAGTAATTTCTTATGTAACCATAGTACTTCTGCGTTGGGTAGATTTTTGCGGTGTGGTGTATAAGGAGCACGTAACACAAAGGAACGTTTGGAGGCGCTCTCCATTTAATCTGATTGAGAATAATAGAGACATGATTAACATATGTTTAAGTGTCAATCCAGCCCAAACTCTTCCCAACACGGAATTTGCAAAAGGGAATAACATACCTAGTTGACAAAACATTTGGACCCCTACTTTGTACTTTTATTGATAAATATTATTTGGAAGTAACTTTACTCTTCCTTGAGTACAATATTTGGAAATTTTGGATACTCTATCCCCCACCCCCCCATTCTCTAAAAATACATAATATATGTACATCTTATATAATGTCCCATATTTTCTACAAAACCTTTTGTTACCTAAAATACATTAAATGAAAGGAAATAGGACCCTATAAGTGAAAAGTTTTCAGGGGGAGAATTTACACATTACCTACCCAGTAAACTCTCTAATACAGGTGTAGACTAGGTGTTTTTATTTCTGTCAGTTGTCTTTTGGGGGTTATTTTAATCATAATAATATCTAATCGTGATATATATATATTAAACAAAAAAAGTAACTTAACAACATAACAAATTACATCATATAATACATCTGCATTTTAAAACGCAAGGTTGGCTTTACTTCTGCGAGTTATGTAGAAAATGCTAATACAGTGATCCCTCGCTATATCGCGTTTCATCTTTCACGAATTTTTTTTACAGTGTGGATATTTTTACAGTGCATCCACTGAACTTCAGCGCACGCACAAGAACGGGACCCTTTGATGAGTCGTTCATTGCAGTTCTCAAATATAATCGAAGGTGGCATATCCGTTTATAAAAAGAGCGCCAACAACTACCCATAACAATGTTCTTCTCTCGGAGAAAGACTCCGAGACTGCGCCTTCAGTAGAAACAGACGCTCCAGCGGAGCGGAGTCAGGACGAAGAGGCACAGACTGTGAAATACGCGAGTGACAATGTTTACAACCTTGTATTACTATATTAAAATTATTGTTTTAAACAAATTTTGGGCTTTAAAACAGGTTTTGATTTTTGGTTTCATTCCATAGTTCAGTATTGCATTGTAAAATAATACAAAATACAGATGTGACTACTTCACGGATTTCACTTTTCACGTGTTATTTTTGGAACGCAACTCCCGCGATAAACGAGGGATCACTGTAACCGATTAGCTTAGAGGGAAAAAATGATGGACACCAAGAAATCTTTTAACAATGGAAATATGGCTTGTAAGTGTCTGAAACACACACATCGCACACAGGGAAATGTGTGCGATAATGGTGCTGCACTAAATATCAAGTTTTTATGTGATTTTGAGCTTTTAGTGCTGACTTTATGAAGGCCTTTGCCAGTGAAAAGTCCCTGTAAAGTCATGTAAACACCGGTCAAAATCTACGATATCTGCTCTGACTGCCCTGTGAGTGAGTGAGTGAGTGAGTGAGTGAGTGAGTGAGTGAGTTAGTTAGTTAGTTAGTTAGTTGGAAAAAACCTCTGTGGCAACATTTGTGACCCAGTTTTGGGTTTATAAAAAGGCAAAGTACAAAAAAGTTAACATTTGTTGCTTGCGTATACAAACAATGTCTCCGAACAGCCACAATTTAACTCAATTGTTGATATGTGATGTGCATTGGCATGAACCAATTAGCATAAAAGCCAACACATCCAATGTACTACTTTCACTATTATATTTTAATTTTATTTAATCAAGCACCATAAATAATGAAGGTGGAAGTTAGATATTAATTTGTATTACTTATTGGCAAAATTGGCAAATATAATTAACATAGGCTTATAGCTTAAGAACCATTTGTCTCTGTGGCCGACAAATTACAAAAAGCATGGTTTTATTTTCATTCTTATTAAAATTAATGCAATAGAATGTGACTGTGTGCGCAACTATTTAAAATTGACAATAGTCGTTCCCGGAACTATCTATAAAAAGAGCACTTATTATAGCAATTTTCTTCAAATTCACTTTGTTGATTTAACTTTTTTGTATTTTAGCTTTAGCTAATCTCGATGTTCAATTATACTTCATATAATTTATTCTCGTTTGGTAAATAGAGTAGTTGTCAAGGTTGTGTCCCTACAGTGTATTGGCATGCAAGCTCACTGTAGCCCATACTGTGTTGTTGACCAGCGATGTATATTGTTAGCTAATGTTCCTTGCATTAGATGGGACTTCAAAACTAAATTAGCCCATTTGTCAATTTAAGGCAAGATTTCAAAGGCCGTTCTTTCAAAATGCATTTAACTCCCGTAGGGACATAAAGATCACCCATTAAAGTAGCACCTGCACAGTGTTGGGAAGGATACTTTTCAAATGTGTTTGGATACAGAATACTGAATTCCTGCATTAAAATATGTATATTCTGTTTCTTGGTGCAATCAGAGTTTTGTATTCTGAATACTCCGAATACTTTCACATTGAGTTATTGTTATTAGTGTGAAAAAACAACACAGGATTAAAACAGCTTTTTGTTTTTTGTTTCACTGTATGTTTTGCATTTATTTATAAGACGTAACCTGGTAACTGTACCAGAATACAGTTACTCAAAGTGGTATTCTGTATATGTATTTTCAGTTACTTCCCAACACTGCTTACGTCAAACTTTACTATCTTGTGCTTAACAGATCATACAGATTTTTTTTTTTAATAGACCTATTTAATTTAGTTCTCACAAATATCTAATCTAACATTTTCCCAGAGTGTGTCAAACCTGTTGAAATACATATATATGTATATATATATATATATATATATATATATATATATATATATATATATATATATATATATATATATATATATATATATATATATATATTCAGTTCAGACTTCCATTACCATTATTATTGATACATCATATTCACTTGCAGTGTCTCACCTTCAATGCAAGGCTGAAAATGAATGCAATTTCTAGCCCTGTTCATACATTATTTTATATTTCGAAATATATTATATATTATATTTCGCTCTTCCAGAAGTTGCAAGTACTAGAGTTGCCTGTTTCTAAGTGTATTTTGAATACATCCATAAAAGACATTTATGAAAAGGCAGTAGTAAGATGAGCCAGAAACATTCTCCGCCGACCCCAAACACCCGCTCTACCAGGAATATGATCTACTGCCATCAGGGAGGAGGCTGAGAATGCCTGAGAAGCTGTCATTTATTCCAACCTCAATCAAACTGCTCAACTCCAGCTGTGCCGCTCGCACAGCACAGTAGCACTTTACTTACTTTTAATGCTGCTGTGTTTTTATTATTATTATGTCCAGTTTGTGTCATTTATTGTTTGCCTACGGAAACTACTGTCCTCAAGGGCAATTTGCCCAAGACAAATTGCCCTTGAGGACAATAAAGTTTATTCTATTCTATGCAGTCAAGAATCACAAGATGGCTGCTGCAATAGAGCAAAAAAACAGATGTAACCAGGGAAATCCGCCATGTTTGTTGTTGGTGTGCTAAACTTATATAGAAAAACATTAGCCAAACAATGTTTTTTTTTTTTTTTTTAAAGAAAAGTGAACAAAAAATCCTTGAAAGAATCTGATGAACTGCTGGGTCACTTCTGGTAAATACATTTATCAATATATAGTGTTAGAATATTTTTGAATTAAGGCTAACTTTATTGTTTAGCATCTTAGAATGAAAGTGTTTGTGGGTTAATGCTAATGTTAATGTTTACTTTGAAGCATAATAAAGATAAAAACAAAATAAAATTTGAAAAGAAAACTAAGTAATCTATAAATACAAATAATTAGGTAGTCTTTACTTTACATTTTAATTGGTTGTTTCTTTGTATATTACGTTTAAATAAAAGTTAGCATTAGCTGTGAGGTACGTTAGCTTAGCCAACGGCTGCTTTGCAACATTTGCGGATCTATTAAGCCACATTTCATTCATTTACTTAACACATGGATCATATACAGAGAGAGAGGAAGAGAGAGAGACTGAAAACAATTACCGTATAGCCATTTTATTTTTTAGGTTTCTTTCAAAATTATAAGCCTATACATTTTTAAAAAATATATTTTTTCAAAATAATAAGTATTATAATAAATACATTCAATATCTTGCATATAAAAATCTATTTTTAAAATCTTATTTCAGACCCCAACCCCCCATAGAATTGCCTTTTATAGTTGTTGCCAGTCAGCTTTGGAGGATTTTATATGTGATACTTTGTAGATACAGTATTGATGTCGCTGGCTGCTGTATAAATAAATCGCTATGAGCCTTTATTGGTTCATTTGAGAAGACATTTGACAAGTTGTGGCAGCACTAACATTTTGTTGCTTGTTATGTAACACAATCGGTATATTCACAGTTTTTATTGAATTAAGTGTATTTCATAAACGGGATGTGTAGTGGTTTAAAAAGGAAATGCCTTTGAACTATGTATTTGTTCTTTTTAAACAGTGGTATATCGCAGAATATCATGAGCAATGTCTCAAATATCTCATATAGGTTCTGTTCACATTCTAGAATGTGTTGATGTCACTCGTTGTATAACAACAGAAGTCTGCATTTAAAAAATAATAATTTTAGCTGCCCACCATCTGTATTAAACATTATTATCCAATGGAATGTTGTGATGTCTCATGAACAAAACCTATTGCCATATTGTGAGCGATGAATCGTGAATCACACTGAATTGTGAGGGACCCTGTGATTCCCAGCCCTAGCACGTATAATTACAAAGATTATATGTTTAGGCCTATTTAACCTCTGATATTGTAACATGCTAATTCTTCCTGACGAAGAGTAACATATCTGTAATATTGACATAATAATTTAAACTTTCATAGAATTTGTTAATCTAGTTTTTCTTTAAACCCTTGTGTATGTAGGCTAAATCAATGTGATTATTGTTGAGGCCATAAATGTTTTGTTTATTCGCAAGTAGTCACAATTGTCCAATCTAAAATGTTCCCACATTGTCTAATGGTTTGATGAAATGTGTATAGGCTATAGGTGGATCCTCAGTTCGCACCAAATGCTAGACTTCCATTTTTTATATAAACAGACTATTTGTTTGGCTTTGAAGTAAACATCTGTGTATTCCAATGCAGCCAAAATGGTTTACAGCGCTGGCTCAAACTGTGATGAAATGTAACCTCATGTTACACAGTTCCAACTGTGGTCCCATCGTACATGCAGCTTTGAATATTTTACCATTTCTTGCATTAGTCCTGGACATAGTACAACAGCACATTAAGTTAAGGCATTAGAAGAAAAAAACAAACAACAAACGTCAACAGCCGTTTTTGGCTTTACTTTAAAGTCTCCAAAGTCAGGGGGACATGAACCTGTCAGTATAGTACTTCCATGTTGGCCTTTCGTGCAATAACAGGCAGGTCCACTGGTGCACGGCACATATGACAGTGATCACATCCTGACTACAGGAAAGTACTCTCCTGTTCCACAGATGAAGAGCTGGATCAGCTCTTTTTTTTTTCATTCTTAAAACACCATTTAACAATATTGAATATGGCCTACATATTACTTACACATGAACAAATCTCTCACATGTCTGTGATAAAGAAAATATTTTTCTTTCCTCTTTATAATGATATGAAGTAATGACAAAATCATATTATGCATTAACTGCCTGTTCCCAAATGTAAGCATATGAATAGGCTTCATCTTCATTGCACAGATGTCCATAAGTCAAGACTGACGCTGCCAGTGGGAATCGTCCTTCTGTAGTCCTCTGCACTTGCAGGATATGCTGAAATATGATTCCACAAACAAATTCACCTCCATGGCTTCTTCTCAGCTGTTGGCTTCATGTTCTTCCTGCCTTTCCTCCAATGCGATGTGCCGCAATCTGGAAAAAAGGGGAAAACAACATAATTAAATCAAATGTGTTTTTTCCAATTAATTTTGGTTTAATTTGTTACTTTTAGACCAATTTATATATATATATATATATATATATATATATATATATATATATATATATATATATATATATATATATACACACACACACATATAGATATGTAGATATATAGATTCAGACATATACTATTGAGCGCTCCTGGCCATATTTACAAAGAAAAACAACTTTGTACATATACAAGCCGCACCTGACTATAAGCCGCAAGTGTCCACGTTGTAACATGAGACATTTACGTTGCCGGGCCGTGCTGGTTCGGGCCCTGGGGGAAGAGGCGCGCACATGTTTTGTAACATGTGCTCCACGACGAAAGAGTGCGGTGAGCAGCCGATGCTGTGTTGTTTTCCTCTAATCCTCATCCTCTAATAAAGTGGTCAAAATATGTTACGTAAGAAAAGACGCCTTAATGAAAGTGCGCGGCTGCTACACAGAGCGGAGGAGACAGAAAAAGACCAGCGGAGGAGAAAGAGTAGGAGGAGAGAGAGCCATGGATGCTTTCCCAAAAATCTGAAGAAAGGAGTGAGGGGGCTCGTGTCAGCGGACGGAACAGGCACGTCTGGTACAGGAGACGTCCCGTTGGTGCAGGTAGAACGCTAGGCGCGCTTATTCTGCCTATAACTCTGCACGGAACTCAGTTTACGTAACTCCGGTTCTACATGTGCGCGGGCTCGGTTCGGGTTCGGACATACGTGCGCGGGTCCAGTCGGGTCGAATCTTGCAGCAAATGACTCAGAGTCGGGTTCGGACAGTACGTGCGTGGGCTCGGGCGGGTCAGGCTTGAATTTTTGAGCCCGATCTAAACTCTACCCTAGAAGCTGTTCCCGGAAAAATACATAAATTAGCCGCATCGCTGTATAAGCCACAGGGTTGAAATCATGAGAAAAAAGTAGCGGCTTATAGCCCGCATTTTATGGTAGATTCCGACAGACAGACAAATAGTCTATCTGTCTATCTTTGTGAACATAAAACACGTTGAATATATCAACAGAACGTTTTTCTTCAAGACAAAGGTTGCCCATTTACACCAATGAGATTACATGTAATTTTCTTATTTTATACTTTTGAGGAATTAGTATGTGTTTTTTTTTTTTTTTTTTTTTAATTTATATTTTAGTTTTCGTTGCAGACAGTAGACAAGACATACACTACCAAACGAAACAAAAATACATGGCACAAACTAAACGCACAAAAAGCATAAAATACCTGTACATGTATATGTGCATATGCATACACCCAGTCACATACATATCCATATACATACACAAATATATGTACATACATATATACATACACACATGTACATATACATACACACAAAGATGTGGGTATGGAGAAAAGAAAAAAAAAAAAAAAAAGAAGGGGGTCGGGGGTTGGGGGGGGTACAGCCTCTTCATTTGTTAGTTCCTGGGTTTCAGTATCAATGTGTAATCTTATACATTATTGTGATCTCAATCACTACTCCGTTCAGTTATAAAAATGAATCACAACAGTAGTAATAATAAAATAAAGAAATAAATACTGTGTAGTTGTGGGCTTCAGAGCCACAACTGCACTACCCTTAACATTAGGAAGGGAGGGAGGAAAGAACAGAAACAGTAAACCAGAAAATGTCCTTGGTCAAAATGTCTCCTCTTTCCCTCTCCCCTCCCTTTCCTTTCTTAGATATTACTGCTAGTATAGATTATTTTGTTCTTATTTTAATTGGTCTTGTCTTACTTTATTCCAGTCAAAAAGTTGTTATGAGATGTGTATAACTATAGTTCTTATTTGTTTACCACATCTATCACCACTAACACTCTTTTTGGTGCTGGTGGTGGTGGCTTTGGTGAAATAATTGTTGTCTTAGTCTTCATACTTTATGTTCTATAATAGCAGTAATTGTACAACATTAACTTCCTTTAAACATTTTTAGTTTCCATTCTTATGAAAAGAGCAATGCAGTCTTAACTCGTTAGTTTCCTTTTTAATTGGTCCTTCATTTCTTGTAGAGATGTATCGTTACTGCGTTTGGTGCAGGGATCGTCAGTCAGTGCGGTCACATTTTCCATTGATAACAAGTCCATAAAGTCTTTGATCCAGTTATGAACATCAAAAGGAATTAGTATGTGTGACACAAATATTGCTACATACGTTTCAGCTCATTCATTCATTTTCTACCGCTTATTCCCGTTAGGGGTCGCGGGTGACTGGAGCCTATCCCAGTGACTTTGGGCCTTAGGCGGGGTACACCCTGGACAGTGGCCAACTCGTCGCAGGGCTATCACAGAGAGACAGAGACAAGGACAGACAACCATTCACTCTCACATTCATTCACTAGGGACAATTTAGAGTTCTCAATTAACCTACACAGTCATGTCTTTGGACGGTGGGAGGAAGCCGGAGAACCTTAACACGGGGAGGACATGCAGACTCCACCCAGAGAGATCGTGTGATGTTAGGGTGGTTCGGAATTCGAAACCACGATGTTGGGGTGGTCTGGGATTCGAACCCACGATCTCCTTATTGAGAGGCAGAAGCCTCTCAATAAGGAGATCGTGGGATCGAGCACATACATTACGAGCACATACATTACTGTAAAGAAAGCACTTCACATGCACATTGCAAACCAGTTCATGCAAGTGTATAACCAAATGGAGAATATAGTATTTATGTTAAATAAAAGCTTGTGTCATCTGATTTCAGTAACCATGAGTCCTCAATTGTCAGTACAAATAGACTGTGAAGAAAATACTTGTTTTGTGACAAAGTAACTTTAGTGATAATATAAAGAACCCATTTGCATCTAACTTCCAATTATACCTGCTGACAGAAAGGATGACTACTAAGGAGCCTTCTCTGGCCTTACAATGTAGACAGTGTCTCATGATAAATGCAGTCACATGTACTTAATCCTGACATGTTGGAGCCATGCCTTGTCCCGTCTTGGGTACAGACATAGGGGAAAAATAAAACTCAAAACAATAAATCCTTTCTACATTTATCATCATTAAATAGCTCTGTCTAGCATTTACTGATGACATCGGGATAAGGTGCAAAATAAACTTTGATGGAGCAACTCAAATTACCTTTGTGTAATTTCTTTTGAAAACTGATATAGTACATAGCCTACAAGGTAATTGTATACAGCATAGATATTAACTATAAATAGCAATCTAATAATGTAATTAGCAATCAGCAAATTTTCAACTGTACAATTGCTTATAGCAAAAAAATCTCTGTTTAATCTAAGAAGGTTTAGCACAGTCTCAACATCTAATCCAAGTTGACATTTAAAATATGTCATATAAAAGGTGATATAAAACAAGCTGTTTGCACCGAAAATCTATGAAAAATAGATATTTTACTTTCATCTCATCAGTGTCGTACTCACAGTTGTGCTGTGCTTCTGTAGTAAAACATTGGCTGAAGACACAATGCATGGTGCGGCAAAAGTTGTCCATGAGGGACTTTGGAGTGGCATATCTCCAGCTGGACACTTTTTCTGGTTCTTCAGTTAACTGATCCCAAATGTCTTGGAGAGAGTCAGGAAATTCCCGCTGGAACACCTGCACACAAATATAATCTTTACATATATATATGCCGGCTTTTGACCGGTAAAATATGACTTTGGCGGGAAAAAAATTTACATTCCGATCAGCTTCCCTCAACGCACACACAATTACGCACAAAAACTAATTATAATTAGAAGATCCTCCGTTCCGTGCCATCAGTGCTACAGGCTCTGTTCTCTGTTGCACACTTACCTGACGCATAGCCTTCACGAGGTGAGCTCTGCGTCTCTCAAGTCATGTTTCTATCAGCGCAGTTCTGAAATTCTCTCGCTGTCCTGTCCATGTAGCTGCACGTCCCATCTCTGATGCCTGCACTCCGCAGGTGTTGTTCAGTCTCATGGTTTACTGAGTAAGTTTACGTTATCATCTAACTAATGCTATATTGAATTTCCCACTTTGCACACACGCAATTGAAACTAATGGTTGCGGACTGGGCGCTGCTAACTCTGCTTACTTTTTTCGGTGTCCATGAGAGGACAGGACGGTAACAATAGTTAGAGTTAACAATAGTTTACCAGCAGAATTGTTTTTTTGGCAGCTTTCGTGAGATTCTACTTATGCCTGACGGGAAGACGTCTTTACAAGGTGTAAAGTGATACATTTTCATGCATAATTAATGATCCGGAAATATGCGCATAATAGCACGTTGTACCATTGTGATTACCTGGCAGGAACAGAGGCAAACCGTGCGTTTCTAAATCTTGGTTTGCCCAGTTGGAATCCAAATAGAATTGACTGAGATCTAAGAAGACTGACAGATCAGTGGCTTATATACACACACACACACACACACACATATACACACACACATAACATACCTCATCAGGATGTGCCTGAACAAAGACTCCCTCTGCATCTCTGACGCGTGTCTCTAACTCTGCAGTGTACCGCCGGGATGGGTGTCTCTCGGGCATCACACGAATAAGCTGCAAATATAGTTTGTTAAAAGCAGTGTTTGTTTTTCAGATAATTATTTGTGATGAGTTGATCCACTAGCATTAGTCATTCTCTGTGTCTTCTACATGCATCAAACCTCAACACATCGATCAAAACATGATCTTCCATTTGAATCCTTTTAGCTGAATTTTATGATCAAGAATCTTACTCTTAAGTAACCTTTTTATTGGTGTTATCTGTACCTTTCTTACCTTTTTTAAAATGCCTTGATTGACTTGGAACCAAAGTCTCTGGAGAATCAGCTCATCCAAGCCCTCCACATTTACCCTCTGTGACCAAACCGAAGAAAAACAGGAAACAAAGATGTGCAGTTCAATTCTAGTTCACAGCAGACTGGTGTCACATAGCATGACCTTTGATAAGCAAAAACCTCAAATGGGAGAGCCCATAAAGCACAGAACTTGTGAAATCCAGACAAGACAATAAATTAAATGGTACCCAAGGACAGAAAAGAAGGCTTAGTACATACCATCCAGCTTATGTTGGAGAGCTTGAATATTTCCTCATAATGAACACGAATGCTGTAGTTGATAGGAAAGTTGTGCTTCTGCAACAAAAAGACACTATGATGTTGCTCTTGCATCAATAGAAATATCAAATGAGAACTTTGAATTCACTTCCACTTTTTTTCTTAAAGTTATTTTTCTTAAAGTTCTTTTTTTTTTTTTTTTTAATAGTCTTTTATCACAAAAACATAATTCATTACATTTGTAACTACAGCAATTCCAGAGGGACTCCATCATTTTGAGATCTGAACTTTGTGGGGCATCGTCCTTTATCTTTATAAACCTGTATGTCCCCATGCTCCCTCCCTCAATAGAACTTCTCTCACCATGTAGCGCCGCCTGAGGCTCAGACTGTCGTTCAGCGTCTTCAGAGGGGTGCACAGGCTGGAAGGCGTGGGGGCCATGAGGACAGGAACTAACAGAAACAGGCCTATAGCAACATCACAGCATGTACACTTGTTAGATTTTAATGCATTAATATAGCGCCTTTCACACTCAAAACACCTTACAGTGCATTATTCAGTCATTCCACCCTTAGTGGTGGTAAGCTACCATTGTAGCCACAGCTGCCCTGGGGCAGACTAGCACAATTGGCCCTTCAAACCACCACTAACACTCACGCACACACCACATTTGCATGAGGCAATTGTGAAGTGTCTTGCACACAACAACAGTTCCCACTAGAGCCACTGCTGCCCCACACTGGCACCTGGTTTTCCCAGCTCAAATTCAAAACATGCTAGTTAACAAAAAAAAAAAAGCCTTAAGCTTGACCTATCCTGTTCTATCATTTACATCCTGTTTCAAAAAGCTTCCATTCTCAAAGACTTTCACTAATTAGAGTCCAGCCACTTCACATGAGATTGTGTCAATCTTCAAAAGACCTCTGCAGTACATGGTCATGAGTCATAATTATTACATTCCTATCTACACGCTCAACCATTTAAATAGTTATACATCACAGTGGTTAGAGAAGTTAGGTTAGAAAGGTCACTAGAGGTGAGTTTTAAATGTGTAATAGGTGTGTGAAGTTCTGGATATGAAAAGAAAGGAGTACAAATTACAGAATAAACAAACATGTTTTTGACTGTTTAAAAACAGAATCGTCTTAAACACTTGAAAACATGTCCTGAAAGAAGGACACCTGTTTTTTAATATATCATGCCATGTTTGTGTTTCTGTGTGGGCCAGGAGCGGTATTTTTGTATTTAATTAAAGTTTCTGTTGCTCTGTTGTTGATATAGGTATTTAGAACCTGTTTTTCTTTATAAGATCTATTGAAAATAATGATAATATTGCAGTTATATTAACATAAACATTACACAGAAGTTAATTGTCTGCATTAAAAACTATTTTAAAAGGGCTGCATAAATAGATATTTTTATAAATTCCCTGTGGAATATTTTAAGTAAAGTTGATAAAAGATATACATGCAATTTTTATGTATAATTTTGCTTTCTCTTCACTTTTTGTGTGCAGCTCAACAAACATTTACCGGCATGTTTTAAAACATTTCTGATAGACTGATTATAATTATATTGATTGTATATAATAACATAATAATTCTAAAAAAGGAACATATTTTTGTCGACCCACCCCTAGTTGTAGCAAACACCAATTTGAAGTTAGTATTAAACTGTAACTCATGGCCCAACAAAGCTATGCAATAAGGTAACATTGTCCTCCAATCATTCTCAACAGCACTGGTTACTCATGCCATGCTATTATAACCTGACCTCAGCCTCATCAGTGTCTTTACCTTTGGCAGTCCATACATCATACTTTCTACTCATAGATCACCCTGACCACTACACAGACCAAGATTGATGGTATGAATCACAAAGGAATTAAAAGTTTCCTCAACAACAATTTACAGCCCATGCCTGGCCCACAGTAAGATATTTAAGAGGAGACACCCCACTTTTCACTACATATATCAAACTAAACTTTTACAAAAGTCATGAGAATGGCTCATGTAGATTGTGTTTTTTGCTCACTTAAAAATCATATCGGAGTTTTCGAGATGGCGCCGAGAGCCATGGAAGACAGTGAAAACACTGCAAGCCAAAGTAACAAACCTCAACCTAGAGAAACAGATCAGCAACATGAACAGTCACATTGATGTTTTAGAGAGAATCGCAACTGCAGATGTTACCTACTACGGTGGTCTGTTACATGTATAGAAATTGGCTGCCCTCTTATCTCAAGCTCACAACTGGCTGGGAAAATCAAACTGGACCACGCTCACCACTCACTGGCACCGAAGCCAGGCCACACTCAATGTCCAAGACCCATCATACTGAGGTTTCATAACTTAGATAATGAGTGATGGCTCCAGAGCAGACGTGCATCATGTCTCCTTCAATGATTATTATTATTATTATTCAGCGAGAGTGGTTAAAAAACAGAAGGCATTTATGAGGTGAAGAATCGCTTGAAATGAATGTGGATTATGCGCTTCTGTATTCTGCTACACTGAAGTTTACCGTCAACAGCCTAGAGAAAAGATTCAACTCAATTCAACTCACAAGCTTCAGCCTATGAAGTCTTACTGCAGAATCCCTGAGATATTTTGCAGACTCGTTTTTTAATGGATGGGACCTGAACTTTATTGAAAACATATATTATTATTAGTATACTATTTGCCCATTGTAGCCATTCATAACTTTCCTATGTGAAAATATGAAAGTGATATCTGGGAGGAGATTAACCTAATACCCATTTCTCCAATCCATAAAAGATCTTTAAAAAATATAAATCTGTGGACATAGGTACAAAGTGATCATGTTCCTACATGCTTACTATTTACTTTACTTAGATTTGAAACAAAAACAAAAAAAGGAAAGAAATAAAAACACTCTAGAGTTTTAATGCTTACTGGGACCCTTTGTTTAAAAAAATATCAAATGATATTGAGACTTAATACCAACACCCATCACCTGGGAGGCAGCTTACTGACACGACAAACAGATCCACCTGAGATGTTTTCTATGCGCCACAGAGAGAGGGCGCCATAATGATCTGGGGTACTTTTTACTTCAATGGAACAATGGAGCTTCAGGTGGTGCAGGGACGTCAAATGGCCACTGGCTCTGTGCAGATGTTGCAGAGAGCATCCCTCATGACTGAGGCCCTCAGTCATGAGTCACTGGGTTTTTCAACAGGACAACACTAGAGTTCACAAAGTCGGCAGGACAAAGGACTTCTTCAGAAGAATAACATCCGTGCGTGCTTCTCTGATGTAAATCCAATTGAGAACCTTTGGGGATGGATGGCAAGGGAAGTTTACAAAAATGGACCACAGTTCCAGATAGTAAGGCCATCTTCACCACTTGGAGAAATGTTCCCTTTCACCTCCTGGAAACACTTGCATCAAGCATGCAGCAACAAATTTTCAAAGTGATCAACAACACTTTTAATCAGCTGCAGAACATTCTATTTTAGTTTAATTGCTGTTTTCAATAAAATGTTTAACCAAACTTTTTTTTTGTCTCACCCCCATTTCTTGTTGCTTATTGAAGCTCTACTTGGAACCTCGTGAAGATCCAACCATGCAAGATGTGACCTTTTTTGTGTGCCTGGTCTTAAACTTTTACTTGACTGAATGTTTAATACCTAGAATTAGGTGCCTCATATTGACCGATCTCAATTCTGGACATGGACTATTGTATAAATGCCTCAATTACGTCTAAAAGAATGGAAAAAGTTAAATTCACAATAATCAGACAGGACTTATGCATTATTTTATTACTGATTTTATTTATTAACCTACCAGGTGAGAACTCCTTGAGATCAAGACTTCTTTTTCAAGGGTGACTTGGGGCAAAGTGAAAATATTACAGCACACAATTTAAAAACATTACATATTTAAGAAACTTTTAAGAAAATAAAACTAAATAAATATACAATTAAAAGCAGAAAGAAGAATTCCATTCCTTTGTTTTTCTAATGTCAAACGGAAACCACTAAGTGAGACCAGCTCGCGCCCCCTCAGATCTAACTGTTCCCCCAGGCCTTACACGAGGGACAAGCCACACATATCGCGTGAGCGCAGGGTGTAATGTATGGAGGATTTAGTGTGCCAAAATGAATTAATTAAAAATAAAATTCATAATTATATATGCCATTAATTCATTTAAAGTGTACACTGAATGAATTAAATATACATTGTAAAAAATAAATGTTCAATGATGTGGAATGAATTAATTAAAAGGGTCAATAAATAATTTAAAGAAATATTTAAAGCTTATTCTTAAAAAGTTGTTTTTAATTAATTCAGGATTAAGTCAGACTCACTCGTCAAACTCAGAAGGCGGGACTTACAGTGCCCTGGCAGAGGCCATTTCTATATATAGGGTTTTGTCATATCACAGCACTGCTGACAAAAAATGTAAAAGGGAAAGAATGACTGTAGCCATGAGGCCAAGAGAACTAGAATATTACACATCATGACATGACAACCACTCAATTGGGATAATTATGCTAGTTTGTTCTAAATTCCAGAGACAAATATCTAGAGATGTTTTATGTGTTTCACATTCAGCGAGATGGACTAAGTTACTTCCAGTCACTGTTTCAAATGATATGCCACAGAAACACCTTTTATATGGTATATATATATATATATATATATATATATATATATATATATATATATATATATATATATATATAAATAAAAATAATTCCCTGCTCACCCTCCTTGGTGGTCACATCCATCTCTGAGCTCGGGTCCTCTACCAGAGGCCAGGGAGCTTGAGGGTTCGGCGCAGTATCTTAGCTGTTCCTAGCTCTGCGCTCGTCTGGACTGAGATGTCTGATGTTCCTCCAGGGAGCTGTTGTAACCACTCCTCCAGTTTGGGGTCACTGCCCCAAGTGCTCCGATCACCACGGGCACCACCTTGGCCTTCACCTTCCAGGCCTTCTCCAGCTCTTCTCTGAGCCCTTGGTATTTCTCCAGTTTCTCATGTTCCTTCTCATGGAACATATATATATATATATATATATATATATATATATATATATATATATATATATATATATATATATATATATATATATATATGTGTTTTCTTTTTATTTTATTCTCCTTCTCTCTCTGGTCGTATTCAGTTTTTTTTTTTTGGGTTTTTTTTGTTCTGTGTTACAGTCCATTTTGGGACTGTCTTACTGCTCAGAAATATTGGACTGAGATTAACAAAGCACTCCAGATTGTTTTTAACACTCCATTTCAAAATGATGTAGAAGGGCCTCAAAACTCCTGCCATGGAGACAACAAATGGATACCTCAATCATATACTTTTGGCGGCGGGGAAGAAGGCCATCACAAAGAAATTAATGACACAAGCTGGACCAACAATAAAGTACTTGACTGAAAAAAGTGACATACATAAAATGGAAAAAATCTGACTTTATTTGAAAATGGACACATTTGAAAGACTTTGGAGCACATTTACTATGAACAATATGTGTTTTCTTTTTATTTTATTCTCCTTCTCTCTCTGGTCGTATTCAGTTTTTTTTTGTGGGGGTTTTTTGTTCTGTGTTACAGTCAGGTCCATAAATATTGGGACATCAACACCACAATGGATTTGAAATGAGACATGTGCTTTAACTGCAGACTTTCAACTTTAATTATTTGAGAGTATTTACATCCAAATCAGGTAAATGGTGTAGGAATTACATGTGCCTCCAATTTTTTACAGGACCAAAAGTAATGGTACAATTGGCCACTTAACTGTTGCATGGCTGTGGATGTGTTATTCCCTCAGTGTCTCATTTACAAGGAGCAGATAAGAGTTCATTTCAAGTGTGCTGTTTGTATTTGGAATCTGTTGCTGTTGGCTCTCAGTATGAGATCCAGAGAGCTGTCACTATCAGTGAAGCAAGCCATCATTAGGCTGAAAAATCAAAACAAAGCCATCAGAAAGAGCAAAAATATTAGGTGTGGACAACTCAACTGTTTGGTGCATTCTTAAAAAGAAACAACACACTGGTGAGCTCAGCAACACCAAAAGACACAGAAGACCACGGAATAGAGTCTTCTCCTGGTGAAGAAAAACTCCTTTACAAAAATTGGCCAGATCAGTAGGTGTATGTGTGTCAGAGTCAACAATCACGAGAAGACCAGAATGAATGCAGAGGTTTCACCACAAGATGGTGAGCCTCAGAAACAAGAAGGCCAGATTAGAGTTTGCCAAATAACATCTAAACAAGCCTTCAGCCTTCAAGCCTTCGAGTTTAAAGATCCCTGCATTGGCTCCCCGTGTGTTTCAGGATCGATTTTAAGGTTTTTTTACTGCTTTATAAATGTCTTAATGGTCTTGGGCCTTCTTATCTTTCTCGGTGAACCCTGGTGCATCTGTACTCAGCCTCATGTATCTGAGAGTATGTGTGTGTGTGTGTGTGTGTGTGTGTGTGCGCGTTATATTTGCATAGATATGTGTGTGTGTGTGTGCGTGTATATGTGTGTATATTTGCATAGATGTGTGTGTGTGTGTGTGTGTGTGAGTGTATACGTGTGTGTGTGTGTGTGTGTGTGTGTGTGTGTGTGTGTGTGTGTGTGTGTGTGTGTGTGTGTGTGTGTGTGTGTGTGTGTGTGTGTGTGTGTGTGTGTGTGTGTGTGTGTGTGTGTGCGTATATATGTGTGTATATTCGCATTGATGTGTGTGTTTGTGTTTGTGTGTGTGTGTGTGTACGGGTGTGTATACGTGACTGTGGGTGTGTTGCATGGCTGGGTGGGAGGATGTTGGGAGGGAAATGCTCTTGTGTGGGAATGTTTTTTAATGCACTGTAAAGCACTTTGTTTTACATGCGATGTATGAAAAGTGCTTTATAAATAAAGTTTGATTTGATTTGATTCACAGCTCTGGATTAACATCTTATGGATAGATGAGACAACCATCAACTTGTACCAGAGTGATGGGAAGAGAAGAGGCTGGAGAAGGAAAGGAACTGCATACCACATCATCAGTGAAGCAGGTGGTGCTGGTGTCATGGCGTGGGCAAGTATGGCTGCCAATGAAACTGGTTCATTTGTTTTTATTGACAAAAGCAGCAACATGAATTCTAACATGTTTCAGGCAATATTATCTGCTCATATTCAGCCAAATGCTTCAGAACTCAGTAGCTGGAACTTCACAGAGGAGATGGACAATAACTCAAAGCATTCTGCGAAAGCAACCAAAGAGTTTAAAGCAAAGAAGTGGAATGTTATACAATGGCCAAGTCGATTACCTTATCCAGGAATCCAGTTGAGCAGCATTTCACTTGTTGAAGACAAAACTATAAGGAAAATGCCCCAAGAACAAACAGAAACTGAAGACAACTTCAGTAAAGGCCTACCAGAGCATCACCAGGAACGAAACCAGCGTCTGGTGATGTCTATGCGTTCCCGACTTCAGGCTGTAACTGAATGCAAATGATTTCCAACCAAGTATTAAAAAGTTTCAAAAGTAAAAGTTTGATTTTGATTGTTAATTTGTCCCATTACTTTTGGTCCCTTTAAAAGTGGGAGTCATGTGTACAAATTATTGTAATTCCTACACAGTTCATCTGATTTGGATCTAAATTAAAGTTGGAAGTCTGCAGTTAAAGCACATAGTTTGTTTCACTTGAAATCCATTGTGGTGGTGATGTCCCAATATATAAGGACCTGACTGTATATACTTAAAAACAAAAAGAAAAAGAAAAATCATAACCATATCATTGGCAAGGAATTTAGAATGTAAGATATATGGGGTATAGGATTGTCTTTTGTCTTTGTCTATGAAGTAGGATGTTGTAGAAGCTGAGCAGCCATGAAAGCCCTTAGCCCTGGGAGTTGGTAGTGGAGAATGGGCCAAGCTACAAACAAGACACATGTGCTTCATATAAACTCACTAACCCCTTGATAAATCATGCAGTATTTTTAGAACTGTCCACTTGGTGTAGTCAGCTGGTTACTTGCAGGTGATTAAAACTCCTCAGATCATCATCCTAATCATCATCTCAATAATAATAATAACAATAATAATAATAACGTTAATAAAATATTGCCTTGTCCATAGATGATAATGACAATGATGATATGTTTAAACAAAAGAAACTCACCCCAAACAGCCACCATTTATTGAGCTGCATGCAAGCATGTCCTAAGTGGAAGGTTGAAAAACACCAACAACACACAAAACACCAAAGTACTTAGCAGTGAGAACAAGTCAAAGACGACATGTGGTTCTGGTTCCTGCTCTGCAGTAGCTCAGCATTGCATCAGTCTTCTGTCTTTACACATGTCATAATACTTCCGCTACACACAGTTCTGCTGTTTGTTAACTAATGTACGAAAACATTTCTCCACCATCAAAATCACACAAAAGGTAGTACTGCAACATGCCTGAATTGAACCAATGAGGAAGCTTGTTCAAATGTTATAAAATCCATACATACATACATCCTTGTATTTTCACAAGCCAGCACCTCTTTGTTTCTCCCCAACCCCAGGACTTCTTTCCAGTGGTATATGCCAGAAATGCCTCCACCAGAACTCAAGTACTAATGACAGGAAACATGGATTCACTGATGAATCTTCTTCAACTCAGCAACTGACTATTACAGCGGACAAATGATTGTAGGTGCAGCAGCGATCCACCTGTCAATCTATGCTCCATCCACCTCTTACTTGTGAATAAGACACTGAGATAAATTAATTCTTCAACTTGTGGCAGGGTTTTCAACTAACTTGGAGAGCATTAACCATGTTTATTTGCTCAAGAACCATTTGGTTTTGGAGCTGCTGATTTGTAACTCAGCTACTTCAAAGTCAGCAGCAAACTGCTCCAGGGCAGACAGAATGTTCTGACCAAATGAAGCCATTAGGACTTTTGTAGAGACCAGATCCTGCTTCCCAAACAGGACCCCTCAGTCCTCTGGCAGTACAAGACAATGAACAGATCTGGTGAGAAAGGGCAGCCCTGGTGAAATGTAATGCACTGGGGACAGGTCTGATTGTAAGAAAAACATCACATAAACAGCTTTTGTTAAACAACTGATCTTCTATGATTGAGGATCTTGCAGAGAGAAGAGAAAAAGGTACTATTACTACTTCTTAGAATGTGTGCTTGTTCTTCCAATATCAAATTGAAGGCACATTTTACAAGCAAATTTGACATAATTTCACACAAAATTCCAAAAATGGGGCCGGACAATTTTACTGGCACAGTTTCAAAATTGTGGCTAAATATATGGATAAAACATAACAAGGAACATCAAGATCTCTAGAGATGGACTTGTAACCTTGAGATTCTTGAGATTTTTCCACAATTTTGGTTCTCAAGTCCTCAGTTCTTCTCCTCTTTCTGTTCTCCATGCTTAGTGTGGCACACACAGACACACAATGCAAAGACTGAGTCAACTTTTCTCCTTTTTATCTGCTTTCAGGTGTGATTTTTATATTACCCACACCTGTTACTTGTCCCAGGTGAGTTTAAACAAGCATCACATGCATGAAACACTGAGTGTGTTTACATGCGCATGAATAACCCGGTTATGATTGGGTTTTTTAAGTATCCTGGTTTGGTGAGTGTCCATGTAAACACAGTATTCTGATTTCAATAACCGGTTATGACAGTATCCTGGTTATGAGAAACCGGGTTATTCTCACTGGGTTAGTATCCAGAATACTGTGTAAACACAATATCCTGGTTTCTCAACAGGAATGCTGTGCTGAGCATGTGCGAACTAAAGAAACACATCTGGCAGGAGCAGCTCATTTACCGAAAGGACTACTACGAGGACTGTTTTATTTGTATTATTTTATCATCCTAAAACAATTAAGTTTGTGCAACACGGTAAATTTTTTACTTTTGCGACTGTGATGCTCTTGAACTGAACTGAAACTGTGGGTCTCTGACGTTTTTTCGTACTGTTTAAAATTCTTAAAACACATCTTACTGTAAGTTTTGAGTGCACTCTTCAGTCTCATATTCTTTTTTGAATGTATCTTGTCCTTTTGTTGTTAGAAACATGATAAAAAGTCATAAATTAGCAAAGTTCCAAGCATGTTTTGCTCCTTGCCATATTTGTGCCAGAGTTGCCATAGTTATCACTCTGAATATCCTGAATACGCTAAAGCCAGCTGCACAATTTTGGCCGTCTGCAACGTAAGATTTCTGATTGTGGGAAGAATCTTAAGCTAAAATCGTAGCTCAAAATCATGGCTCATAGGTCTCAGAGTGTGATGGGAAGAAAGACTCAACTTAGAGCCATCGTACAACCAAAGACGAGCTACGATTCATATCAAACATGTTTGATATTTTAGAATCTTGGTTGCAGAGTAAGCCCTCCTGTCGCTGCGTCTACGATCAATCTGTCAAAAATGTAAACATAAGCGCACCGCAAACTAACAACAGAGGAGCTCCGCCACAAACATGACCTTATTTTCTCATTTCTCTTTCATTTAACAACTTTTACAAAGCAAAAACTGCTAACAGGTACAACTGCAAAGACTTTATCACACGGAGCCTGAGCCTAATATTTGCACAGATAAACTTTTGTCGTAGCTACGACTGATTGTATGATTCATCACACAATGTGACTGTGTCCTGTCTGACGACTCTTGCAGTGTGACATCCATAAATGTTATAAGACGAAAAAAAGTACAGTGGACACCCAGCTTAAGTGCACACGTAAACAGGAATATAACGGTGCATTCCAGGTAACTGGCAACTGGGATATTGCTCACCTCCGACTTGAAAAAATGCCCTGGAACGCTACTGGTAAATCCTACAGGTGAACTGGGAGCTGGTCAAGAGACAGCAATAATAATCATCACAAGAAGTGAACCTGAGTGATTAACAGCCACATAAACAATGTAAATGTTTGTTATAGGACAAATCTGAAAATAATTTCTTATTTACAGTTAGCATTAACTAAATTGTTAACATACGAGTTCATTCAGCTGGAATGCTCTGAGGTTAGAACTCGTATCTTTCAAGTGGGAAATAACCGTAAGTATCCTGGTTTCTCTGAGCGCATGTAAACACCATATTCAGAATACTGTCATAACCGGGACATGGCTTAATAACCGGGTTATTCTTGCACATGTAAATGCACTCAATGTTTTATCCATATATTTATCCACAATTCTGAAAGGCAAGCTAATATCAAATTTGCCTTTTTTCTGTTTTTGTGAAACGTTCTAATACACATAAAGGAAATAAACATGAGTATTGACCCTTTGCATGTGACGTCATGGAACGCCCACTTTGCCATGACGGACGGCGGAAGCGCTGTTTGTGCGAGGTAAAATGATCGAAATTTGCCCTAAACCTAACTATTAGTAAGCTAACATTGATCAATTTTACACGTAAAATGGTGATATCCTGTTGTGCGGTTGGCTGCACTAACAGGCAAAGCCGTAAGTCCAATGTAGCCTTTTATCGTTTACCTGTTTATGAAGACAGAAGACGGCGATGGGTAGCAGCAATAAATCCAAAGAACTGGAAGCCATCCAAGTACTCACGGATTTGCAGTGAGCATTTTTTACAAGTTAAGTCAATGCCAATGTTACAAGTGTATGACATTTTACACGAAAACATATCTGAATATGTGAAACCGTCAAAGTTATGCGGGGCACGGCGTTAGTTATCCAGCCAAGAAATTAACTTGTATGTATGTATGTATGTATATAGACTCAAGCCTGCAAAATGGATAATACATATTACATCCACAAAATTATTATTTGTGAATAAAATATATTGATTATGATGATATTGACACAGAGAGACAGAGACATTGACAGACAACCATTCACTCTCACATTCATTCACTAGGGACAATTTAGAGTTCTCAGTTACCCTACACAGTCATGTCTTTGGACGGTGGGAGAACCCGGAGAGAACCCACGGTTGGCCACTGTCCAGGGTGTACCCCGCCTAAGGCCAAAAGTCACTGGGATAGGCTCCAGTCACCCGCGACCCCTAACGGGAACAAGCGGTAGAAAATGAATGATATTGACGTTTTGATTAAATCGGTGAGCATGGCAGGAGGAAACAGGTAAGGGTCAGTTTCTCAGCTAGCGATCTTCACTTTCTCAAAATACCGCGCTTTGTGAGCGCGTAAAAGTTGTCCTGCTTCCACTGACAACTGAACTGAACATGAGTTAGAAGTAGCCATCGCTTAAGTGACAAAAATAATTGCAATCACTGTGAGTTTGTTACTTTTGCGCTCCCCGTAATTCTGCGCTCGGATACTCTTGCCGTCCATTATGGTGCACCCACGTGATCGTGTGACGTAGGTGCAAAGGGTCAATAGCAAAAAAATTTGGAATTGCAATACTTATCGGGGAGAAATACTTCAGGGGTGTGTAAAAAATAAATAGATCGATAGATGATATAATTCAATTAAACATTTTGCTTAAAATGTTACACATTTCATCACAGTTTTTTGGTTAATGATTTATGATTTTATTTCCTGATAGTGCATCATGAAGAAAATTCCATAACTGCTATTCACCTTATTCCGCCCCACTACTTTTGCCTCTCTTTATCTCTATGATCATAGAGGGACTTCCGGTTTGACAAGAACACTGGTCGCGCAAATGGCGAACGAGAGAAAAGTCTCACGCTAAAACATTATTCTATAAAGTACATTTATTTGTCTAAAATGTTTAATGAACACGAGCAACAACAAGTCAGCAAAGCACCGGTTTCCTGGGCGTCCTGAAAACGGCTTTGTAGGCCATGTAGAACTTATTTTCTGTTGAGCCCATCAGCCCCATGTAAACTACAACAGAAAAAGATGGCGGCGCCCACGGCAACTTCCAGAATAAGATGAATACATCTTTGCATTTATATTGGGACAAAACGCCTCTAATGTCCACAGAAATGATTTTGTAAATAAAAATATATGATAATATATATTTTGTTGAATTAATGCATGTGTGTCGGAAAGATTTGCTTCTTGTGTGTAAATTGGGCCAAAAGTGTAGATCCTGTTGATAGTTATTATGCTGGTGGAACACGTGAAGTGTTACTAACTACAGAGGCCAACATCTTGTGACAAAATACACTTAAAAAATCTTGGACCCAATGGTGTTCCATTATGTGCAATGACACCTCTCTTGACAAAAGCCAAAGGATGTGGAGCACATCTGCTTTAGGTCATTCTTGGATTTCCTCCATTAAAATGAGTGTAAAGGTAAGGGAGCTTATTAGATGAAGAAGCCTCTAAAATAATTTTAGGGATGATGTGCAACCAATACAATGTGATCAATAGAGCCTTATTTTGTGTACACAGCATTATACAACGGCATATGAAAATGTACATGAATAAAGAATAGGAATAAAAAGGACTTAATATTTAAACAAGTTGTTGCTGCTGTCAGCCAAAGCTTTCCAAACCAAAAAACAATGTTACTTTTGCGTCAAAGATTTTATGATGATGCCATAATCAAATACACATAAGTTATGTATTATCCTATTTGTGGTCTTATTGTGTCCGTGCTGTTTGTTTATTGTATGATATTTTATTTAGGTATCTTAACAAATCTCTGCCAACTCAAATACCTGTTTAAAAAAAATATACAAACCTCTTTCAAGAAAGTCGTAATTTTATGTCGAGCTGTGGGTTTAGTTTGAACAAAACAAAACGAGTCAACCAAATGTACAATGAGCTCTCGAGGCATCCATGAAAGACCGCAGCTGCCATAACACAGACTAACCACTCGTAGATAACTGAAGTCAAAGGATCTATTGTGTTGCAACTGACAACTACCATCAACACAGTACTAAAATTAAAACTGGTCAAATCCACAGGAGTGTTTCCTAAGCACACAACATGAAGAGAGACAAAATTTAAAAAAATAGAATACTGCCCGGTACAAGGTGATCTTTGCAGAAGCAGAACATCAAGCTGCCAGTGCATCTGTGAGCCTCTGCATGCAAGAGGCCAATGCAGGTCTCACAGAATAGATATATTTGCTGGAACAGTCAGTCAAATATAAAATCAAATATGATCTGCTGTTGGCACATAACACATAACCACAGTCTGCTGTGGCCAAAACAAACAAATACCACTGGACACACAGCAGGAATAGTTAGGTTCAATGTTTCACAGTGCTACACTGAGACGTTTACTAAAAATCAGGCTGCATTATATAGTTTCTGTGAACTCATAATATCAAATATCAAAATACCTGTATGATAGTCAGCTTTTTTCCAAACTCACCCAAGTTTAAATCCATCCCTTGTTTTGTTTATTTCCAAAAGCACGGTTTAGGGATAGCGTAGCTGCACCATGTGCACAGCCACCCATATTGTTTTTTTCTGTCCTCCAAACATTTGGCATTGCACATACGTTTGCGCTCTTGTTTCTTAAACAGGGCTCTATAGGATGCATTATGTAAGACTTATTTTTGACTTTTACAGCACATGTTAAAGCAGAGGCATTTTTCACCAATTGTATAAGAAGCAGCACTTCCTTTAAAACATTTTTGTAATGCATGCTGGCCTGGGTAGTAGAGGATGAAGTGCAAATGCAGCTAATACTAGTACTAATATCTACTAATTAGTAGATTTTCAAAAGGAAGTTGTAAAATATACACTTTTTTACTACTTTTACCCTTTAATGGAGTAGAGGTAGAAGAAACGTATGGATTTTTTCACCTCTGCTATTCATTATATCCACATATCACAAGGTGGGTCTTACCCAGAGGGCCTCCCAGCAGCCAGACAGAAGACAGGTGAACCATGCTCGGGCTCCAGGGTGCACTGCAGTCTCTCTTCACCTCACTCCTCACTGAGAGGGTTGGCCGGGATGCACATGGGCTGTCAGGCACCAGGACTTCACCGTATTCTTAAAACGTCACTTGTATTTCGGCTTGTCCTCTCTGTTAAGAAAAAACAATACACAAAAACTGTCAGAGATCAAGAGGAAAATGGGTTGGCAGTCAAACAGAGGTCAGAACTGGCATGGGGCCACACTGATAAGAAGATGGACAGAACAAAGCGGGGCTGAAGCCTGATACGCCCTCAAAGTTGAAAAATGTTTTCAGACATTTGGTTGTACTCATGAAATCTAAACTGTTGTGTGATTTATGATCAAAATGCTTGGAACTTTGGTTCGAAGATGAGCATTTCTTATTCTCTTCAGTGCAGGAAAAAAAATTAATATTAATATCAATATTAAAAATAAATATTAACAAAATATTCGAAGAATGTAATCTTTACAACATTGCATTTTAAAGCATTTTTAAAATCAAAACTTCATTTTCGAATTCACTTTGATGTAACACTTGAAAAGCTGCACAAAGCTGAGATTAATGTAAGGAATGTTGCGTTTTAAGCCTTTGACTATAATGAAACAGAGATATATTACATTGAGGTCAAAGGACAAGGGAAGGGTCAAAGGACAATGTCACATGTCAGCTAAAATTTATCAATTGTCAGATATTTCCAATAAAGTATAAGAATTATAAATAACATTTATTCAGCAATAATATTTTAACAATAATCTGATAGCAGAGAATGAGTAAATAATATGTGTGAATTGTTTGACTAATTAGACTCGAGTTCCACACTTTGCTACTGACCCTAGATTAAAGAAAATTTCTCATTTTAAAGCCACAATGAGCCACACTTAAAATATTTCATTTATAATTAACATTACAAATTAGATTAAGAAAATAAACCCGGAACTAGAACATAGTGTAAGAAGCTAGCTAAAAAGCAGCACACTCAAGTTTTTGATTGAATGAATGAATAATAAATCTGCTTGCATAAATCAAACACAAGGATGTGATCGTATACAGTATTAGTCTCAGTCCAAAGAGACGGCGCTTTTAATGACCGGCAGCAGAGAAATCTTAGCCCTGCCTCTGAGTATAACGATTGAGTAATCATGTTGTTACAACTGACATCTGCCACAGCCACAGAGTCATTACATGCACTATTGTAGTCCATTTGTGAACTTCTGAATCATAATTTGGGATCTAAACTAAATAAACACTTTAGAATGGAAGACAAATAGTTGACACATAAAATGGACAACAACTACTGCACTGAGACAGATAATTTTGCTTTACTATACAATGATACTTATTTCATTGTAGTGCACATCCAAGAATGGGAATAAAGCATGAATATGTGTTTTGTTTTGTTTTTCCAACAACTAGAGCCAAACATTTTTTTAGTTTAAAAAGCAGTTGTACATCTAGTGATACTTAGTGAGTAAAAGCTTGTGTGTGCCTGTCAGTTATGCTATATTGCACTGCACAAGTAGTACAGAGATGACATGAAATTAGTAAGTACTTCTTAACACTACAATACTAGTACAAAGTATTGCAGCTCTGTAAAATGATAAAACTACAATGTAAAAAAAAACATCTATACATTTGTCTTCCCCATTTGTGAGTCAATGTTTAACTGTCAAATAATACGTAATAAGTCTTGTTAAGTACTGTATAAAAATAGAGCCCTTGCGTGGAGAGAAACTAGACAGAAAAGCAAGACAGTAAATGCTTTGTTTAGACATTTAATAGTTAATACTAATCTGCAGAGAACAATTATGTAACTGATTAAAAATTACCATGTGTAGAATTTAAGTATTTATCCAGATAGTAAACATTTGTGCTTTGGATAATGAGCTGCTTCCTCTGATTTCCACTAGATTAGCGATTGTTGCTACTCAGAGGCAGCGCACAGTAAAGTAACCAGCTGACAAACTCAATAAAGCCCTGGCTGCATTACTGTGCAAACAGACATGGAGTCAATGGGGCAGACGGCCAAACTCCTTCAACAAATGTAAAGATGACACAGGCCAACTGCATCTCAGCTCGTGCAAAAATATCTATGTAAATCTATACAGCAAAACTAACAGTGCGTTCCAACAAACTTATAGCAGCATTGTGCTTCACTGAAAGGTCATATAACGATAAGAGATTTATTGGCAACTTCTGCTTAACGACCAACTGCGCAGTCTCAGATGAGCTACAGACGTGTGTGCTGATGGCATGATATGGAAGGTAAAAAATGAGTCTGATAAGAAGTGACAGATATTTTCAGTCACCACATCGATACACCCAGGAGTCCCATGACCCCAAAGCATGCTGCACATTTGGAAGGTATCTACAGGCTATAGCTTTAACTTCCCTCACCTTATCACAACAGTTTGGTAGTTATGCGCCTCTAGCAGTCCACATTCCACGCATAATTATAACCTTGACCTCGTGTACTGTGCACTAAATACAAATTCAAACAGCAAGTCAAAACATCAAACAGACAGCAATTAAGAGTCAGGCGGTTTGACCTCCGTCTTTTCACACTCACGGTTTAGGACAGGTGGGCCTACTGTGTTTTTGTGTTCTTTTCCTGAAATCCCTTCAAGGGGATGAATTTCATGGGATGCGTGATGTAATTATGGCGCACCGACAGGACTACAAGCTCGTTAAATAAGTGTCCAAACTAATACAACTACTAAGACATCATTTCGGTAACACTTTGAGAAGTACAAAAAAGTGCCAAGGATTCATCTACACCTTGTGCTAAAGAGTTCCATCTGTGGCATGGCCTTTCAATCACCCTGTGTTGATTGTTCCCAAAAAAAAAAAATGGAGACCTACTGCTATCATGTGGATACTTGGGCTTCAGTGTTGCGGTCAAGCTGTTCAACCTGACTTTACAATAAAATGAGGATCAAGAACAGCCGTTTTACATAACAATGCCAAATGCTCACATGGTTTACAAGTCTCCTGAGCGGTGTGTTACGGCTTTATTACATCTGAAGCGCCGCTTGACAAATGAATGACATCTGACGAAAGTGAAAGGGCCAAATTGTTGCTAACGCGGCTGCACACACGAGCCGGGCACAAATGTGACCAAATGGTAGGTTAGACAGTGTGGCATCTAGGCTAAAAGTTGCTCAAACTTACAGGACATACCCACAGTTAAGTGCGGAGGGGCCCCTCTAGGTCCCAACCTGGTCCCGGGATGCACTCAGACAGGAGGTGGGACCCGGGATGCGCTCAGACAGGAGGGTATACGCTCACAACAGCCGCAGTAAAAAGTTTCAAATAAAAAAATACGAGAAATCCAGGCATTATATCATGCTTGAGTGTGTTTACGAGAATCCACAAGTGTCCGGTTCATCCTCACTGCAGCAGGGCGCTGGGTCTGTGTGTTCGTCAAGTGCGCAGCAGGCTGGAACTCGCAGCGCGTCAAGCCACGGAAAACATGGAACTCAGCGGACCTTTCAACATAAAAGCGTGGTCTTGTTTGGCATGACTAAACATCACAACCACCAAATTTCCCAGACACACCCTAGTCTGTCTGTCTTAAGTCTGTGTGGTACAATGTGGCCCAAGTGGATATGAGTCGCATGTGACATGTTCTTTTGTGAGTAGGCGTAAGAGTAAGAGTAAATGACTTACATTTATAAAGCAAATTCTTTGTTGATTGAAAAGCCTGTTATTCTGGATAACTAACAAGAACACATTTGGGCCTAATAAAATGTAAGATTAATTGGTTTGAGTAGTACAGTCCTAATCAAAAGACCAGTTGAATAAATGGCAAAAAGTTACATCTTGCAACTTAACAAGGTTTGAAGTAGAGCTTCAATAAGCAACAAGAAATGGGGTGCAAGACAACAACAACAACAAATTTGAGTAAACATTTTATTGAAAACAACAATTAAACTGAAATAGGCTGCTCTGCAGCTGATCAGAAGTTTAGGACCACATGCCTTTAAAAGCCCAAATCTGTGCAAAAATGTGGATTCAGTGTCAGTGTCAGTTTTCACTGTCATGACGTTCTGATGGCAAAGGCAAAAAAAGTTCTCTTTTTGAACGTGGTCGGGTTATTGAGCTGCATAATCAGGGCCTCTCATAGCGTGCCATCCCTGGTGAGGGATCATTTGGAATTTCTTAAACGATCCTGAGGATTATGGGACCACAAAGTCAAACGGAAGGCCCAAATGGATGGCCGGAGGATCCGATTGGCTGTTCGTCAAGACATTGGACGATCATCAATCCAAATGAAGGCCGTTACTGGTGCCGACTGCGGCCCAATAACCATCAGACGACATCTGTCACTGAAGGGCTTCAAAAACAAAAAAACAAAGGCCTCATCTCCTTGAACGCCACAGAACTGCAACTTGGACGTTACAAGAGAACACCAAACATGGGTCATTGAAAGGTTTTATTCTCTGATGAGAAAAAATGTAACCTTGATGGTCCTGATGGTTTCCAATGTTACTGGCATGACAAGCAGATCCACCTGAGATGTTTTCTACGTGCCACAGGATGATGATGATGATGATCTGCGGTGCATTTTCCTCTACAGCTCTAAATGTATAGGTGTGTACTTTTCTTTATAAATCTCTTTTTGAATCTGGAGCTTTGACTTGGGCCATTTTCACTAGGCCCTGCGGCACTCCCTTTTCTGTGCCCTGACTGACTCATTCCTGCATGGCTTATTTTTAACCATCCAAAACATTCAAAATATTAGATGTAACAGAGTTTTAAAAATCGTCAACATTAGAACAAGAGGGATTTTCAAAGCTTATCAATTCCACAAAGTGTGCACTTGTGTTGTCATTTTTGTCATTAAAGTAAAATGCACCAGAATACCAGAAATTACCGGTGGTTTATTCATTTTCTTGGGTGAGGAGCCCCAAACCCCTGATTACATATGGTATGAGTAGACTGCTCATTTTTAAAACGAAAATGTAAATGCTGATAAACAAATGGATGGCCTCTCTGGAGATGCTGAATCACCTCTTCACCCCAATCCGCCTCTGATTATTAAACAGTGTTTTTTAATGGTGGGCCACAACCAAAATCTTGTTTAGGGCCACCAAATGCATGGTCAGTTGTGCACCCTTTTAATAAAGAAGTAGGTCTATAGCCTAAACAGTAGGTCAAGGCAAAAAGAAAAGAAAACACGCTCACTTATGTCTGTAAACTATACTGTCTTGCTACATTGCTCCAAATGTATTTACCTTTACTTTCCAGGCTTTACATTTTATGAGTTTCACGTGGTTTCTTTGCCCCACAAGGACAGACATAGCACATTACACCGCTCTCGCAAATCTTCGCAGTAAGAGGGATTTTACTTTGAAATGTGTTATAACCGGAACCTGTGGCTTCGCTTTAAATAAATTAACTCTGACTTTGACTCTTTAAACGCGCAGTTGTGCCCGTACGTACGCCAACTCCAACTGCAGATGCAGGCGCCCCGCTGAGCAGCCACTTCTCACGTGTTTCCTTCTCCTCCCGTGCACATTCCGCCAGCAGTGACAGTTCAGTAAAAAAGGACTTTTCATCATTGATATCCGCTGAAATGAAAACAGTTCTGTCCAGATCTCCGTTCTGTTTCGATCTCCATTCACGATAAAGTGATTTCCAACGCGCTTTCACCGTTTTCACCGTCATCAGGCTTCTCAAACATTTTGAATCCAGTGACCCAAAATATCCAAAGGACCCCAATCCGTTCCGCACAATGGCATCACGATCAATTCAGAAATTTAAACCACGTTCACGACCAAATTTGGATGAGAAAGAAATTGATCTTAGAAATTTTATTGGTGGAGTTGTTTCCGTTAAAACACTGTTTTGGGATTGTATATCTTGAGAATTTGTTGTATTCAAGTAATGATCAATATTATCACAATTGTATCCTTCACATGGCTCCATTAAATTTGAAAATCAAAAACATACCTGGGAACATTCTCCATGCATACGGTTTATGCCATGAAATATTATTGCTAAATGGTTCTATGGAAACAAGCAGTAGCTCCCACAATTCATCAGACTATACATTTTCATGCATTTTAAATCAAAACCAATTTGTATGGTCACAATTAGTGTAATTAAGTGAATTTAAATGTACATGTAAAATGTAGAATTAGAGAGAAAGAATGCAGCTGAGAGTAATGTGCATTTTTCCATCTCTAATTTGTGATAAAGATTCTCTTGTTTTATAAATAAATGTATAAAAAACAGTGAAAAGCCATTTTCATGTTGTGTTTTTACTCTATAAGTCAACTCAATGGAATCTGTTACAAAATACAATGTAATGCAGGTATTTAGTATTCTATAATTAAATAGCTTCCCAACACTGGTCACAATTATCAAATAGCAAAAGTTGCCTTACTGCCTACTGTATTTGCGGTTCTCAGCAAATATGAGGGGAAGATCTTGTCCTCGCAAGATTTTATTAACTTTAAACCCTGATTCAGTTCTGAAATTCAAATTATTGTTGTACATTTTCACAAAAAGTTTCCTTCACTCACAGTAAGAATGAATCAAAACAGAATTATACAGGCTGGTGTGCGTGGCCCTCATGATGGGAGTGTGGGACATATGACATTATGAAGCTGTGGCAGATTGCACCAAGCCTTACCTTCACCACAACCACTGCTGCTGAGCTCAGGAGGGAAAGCCCAGCAAGGGCACAGCAGTTTTATATCAGGTCAAAGGAGGTCACTTCATTTATGTGCTTTTAATAGATTCAAAATATTCATCTTGACTTACTTCAGATTGTTTTTTGGTTGCTTGTTTGTTTCTATTATATCAGACAGTTGTCCGAAGAAGAAACAACAAAATTATTTGAAATCATTTAGCTATCCAACCATTGTAAAAGTATGCCCCTTATTCATTTTGTACATACAGTTAAAGTCTATAGGCTTACATAACAAACCTTCAAGGTAATATAGATTAAACCTTAGTCACTTATTTCTTGCAAAGGGATGCAGCGATACATCAGTTCAGATATTGATATTTCGGCTTTAAGTATCAAACTGTGAGGACCTCAGGGATTGGCCTCCAACAGTCTTCCTCCACTGACAATGTGCAAATCCAGGTTAAAACAGTTCTGTTTAGCTGTGCATATGACTGAAATAATTTTATCTGCACTATTCTCTTTTAAATGTTTATAATTAATGCATATTTTCTTATTCTGTAAACCACTTTGAATTACTTTGTGTAGGAATTGTGCTCCACAAATAAACTTGCCTTTTCTTGCCTTAAGTATCTGACAGAAACCAATATCAACCAATAACAGGGCACAGGCTGAAAATAACAATTTCTTTCCATAAAACACAAATTGCTCACACAAACACTCATTTATAGCCAATAGTACTCGGTATTATGTTGTCACACATCATAGAATTTTCAGTTACTCAATGTTAATCAAATGGACATTCAACAGTGTCTTGACATTGCCTATTGGGGCTCACTGATTGAAGTTCTATCTACGGACAAGCCCATTAAGGGGTTTTGCGCAAGAACAGCAAAACTGTATGCACAATATGAGGATTTAAGGAATTTAAAGGTGAATGGCCGCACAAATCAGACTGGAATTAAATCCCTTACCATGGACAGTGAGAATTCCAGTGAGAATTGGTGTGTGTTAATCTTGCATAACGGACACGTACACAGCTAAATCACCATTCTATGGGTTTATTGAGTGACGATGTCGTCAGTCTTGCTGTGGCTATTTCCAAGACAGCCTGGAAAGTTGAATGATATCTAGTTTTTATACAGATTGATATCAATCTACTCACCGATTTCCCAGAGTTCAGCTGGGTGTGTGGATTAGCCAAATAGGGACACACATGGACAGTAAGTAAGTTTCTGCTGCATTACTGGGTTAGGGTTAAAGTAGAAATGGACCGGCATTTGAGTTGTTACCGTAATATACTGGTAATTGTTTTTCCGACTTGATAATTGAAGTCAGGCAATGACTGGAGCGCAGCGTTTATAAGCTGAGGACATAACCATAACAGGTAAACAAATGATCAGACATATTAATATACATCTATTTACAGTTAAATTGTTAAATTGTAAACCTGTAAGTTCTTCCCCGCAGATTGTGCAGCCATAACCACACCACTGCGTGTTATTGTCAAGAAATTAACTTGGGAACCCTGGTCCAACTTGCCGTCACCTGCTTTGTGGAGAAGACAGAAAATCCATTGATATGGTGCTCTTTGAACAGAACGACGCTACATTTTGGAGTTTACTGCAAGTTGTCCACATCATGAGAGCAACAGATTTACACAAAAACACACACTAGCCTATTGTTAACATAATCAATGTTCAAAGATTCGAAACCCCAATATTTCATCTCAAAAACTCAAGGACCTTAGGCTGACATGAATGCATCATTATCCATAACCAAACAGAAGCGTTTTAAGATGATTAAAATTACTACTAAGTGGATAAAGCAGTGATTTCTACAAAAAACAGCTGTAACAAATCTACTTTGAAGAACAATGCACAAATATGAATCATTAACAAACTGCTTGTGTTTGCAAACCACAAGTCTGCAATAAAGACATCTGTGTCATGAACTAGGAGCATGTCAAATGTGGAAAAGGACATACCATCATCAAGATTTGTTGTGTTTTCTACATCTGTGGCAAAATATTTTGTCCAATAGTTCCAGCTTGAATACATTTTGGCATATAAGTATGCCTGTCAAAACCGTAGAAATGCTCCTCTTTGGCCAACAGGAATGATTCAGCTTCACTGAACTGGCTTAGTGGCAACCAGTAGGAGGCCTGTGGTTCAATGTTGTTTATTTCAAATGCACTTTTCCTATGTCTGCCTGGACACGAGGGTCAGCCCAGGGTGTGACAATAAATGTGACACTATTAACTGATTAATCATTGGATTTATATAGCGCCTTTCATGACCCTCAAAGTGTGCTACAGTGCATTATTCATTCACTCCACACCTGGTGGCAAGGTACTGTAGTGGCCACAGCTGCCCTGGGGCAGACTGACGAGAGAGAGGGTGCCCCTCCAACCAACACCAATCATTCATGCACTCACCACTTTCATATTAGGCAATGTGGGTGAAGTGTCTTGCCTAAGGAGACAATGGGTTTGGTCCCCCATCCATGTACCAATCAGGCCCTGCGTCGCTTAGCCTCTGACATCTGACCAGGCATCCAGACTGGGTGTGCAGTGACATGAAACCACTGATAAGGAGGTGTGGCCCGGCTTGTGCGTGGTTTCATGTCACTGCACACGCCGTCCAGAGATTTTGCTTGGGTGCTTTGTAGGGCTGAGTATCTGGATCCTGTCCTGATACATGAATGGCCCATGTGGGATATTGACATTGTCTGAGTGCATGTATGATGTGTTTTTTATTGGTTTGTTCTAAAGGACAGCCCCACCACAATACAGCCCCACATTATGGAAAACGTACATAGACAATATTTAAGAAAAGGAATATCTCGGACATACACAAGAACTAACAAACCATCTCAATAGCATAGACTCAACAGAAAACATCAAATTCACATACGAAGAGGAGGATTTGGGCATTAACATTCACCATCAACAGGACAGCAGCATAAAGACCTCAGCATACAGGAAACCTACACACACAGATCAATGTCTGCTTTGGATATCAGAACATCCCATTGCACACAAACTGTCAGTGGTAAGAACATTATTTGAACGGATCAACACCATCGCAGAAGAAGAGGACAAGATTAGAGAGGAAAAACACAGAGACAAGGGAGCTTTTACTTTGGTTCACTGGGATTCACTTGTCCAGAGACCAACCCGCGGGGGCAGGCCTGGTCAGTTTGACAGATCTATCGAGCTGAGAACAACCTGGGAACAACATCTGATAAGAGACACGTCACATCCATCAGACGTCACCTTTGACGAAGGCGGAAGTCCTCCCGCCGAAACATGTCAGGTAAATGAGCTCATAGCTTTTTTTAACAACTGTCTTATTAGAAGAAATTCACAAATTAATAATTAAAAGTCAGTGCAAATTGTCCAAATATAAGGTTCATATTTGTTTGATATTTCATTTATTTCATTTTTTTATTTAATAGGACAACGTACAAGTAAATCATGTCCGCAAGTCTTCTTCCGCTTATCAGGGGCCGAGTCGCAGGGGCAGCAGTCTAAGCAGGGACTCCCAGACTTCCCTCAGCCCAGACACTTCCTCCAGCTCTTCCAGGAGGAAGGAGTTTAAGCGGCCCGGGGTAGACCCAGGTTCCTGGGTCTACCCCGGGGCCGCCTCCCGGATCCTATCCTCCCGGATAGATGTAAAGACGCAAATGTTTGTACCAGAATATAGCTATGAAGCTAAATTCCATCTTCAGTCCTTAAAAGGGGAGATATAAACACAGCAATGTATCATTCATTTATAGTAGGTACAGTATATAGTAAGTATTGCAAGCATTTTTGTATCTATACATCAGCATCAGAATCAGAATCAGAATCAGAAGCGGTTTATTGCCATTGTCAGTGAATTCACAAACATAGGAATTTGCTTCGGCATAGGTGCAACATACAGCAATGAGTAAAATATAAAAAATATATAAAAAGGCATGCATAAAAATTAAGAATAAAATAGACTAAGATAGACTATATACAGAATGTACAGTTGGCAGACAGTGCCATGTGCAAATGTGTAGTGCATACATGTATATGTATGTCATGATATCTCACAATATCAATATTTTGATATTGTGATATACAGTTATAGTGCTTTGGCTTTATATTGTAATGTAGTATAAAGAACCAGATTGCAGACATAGTATCATTCAGTCATACAAGTTGCTCCATGTGAATATTCCCTGACCCCCATCAATAGGAAACCCAGAGGTCACACATCCATATCTGCAGATATAAAATATTCAGTCAATAAGGGATTATTGTCATTGACAATAAAGTTTATGTATGAAACAATTCCTGAATTCCAGCATGTGGCAGCAATTCTTCTTTGACAAGTCTCAAACATTACAGTTTGGGCAGAACCCAAAGGCAACACGGCAGGAGCGACAGGGGCTAATACAAACATGGCAATGCCGACAGACTATTTGGTTTTTGAAAAACGTACACTTTACCTACTGCACATTACGCAAATTAACCATGAAATGCCTGTTGTATTTTAATGATTTTAATAACTTCTTCACTCTATTCACTGTTTCTCAAGATCTATTCACTGTTTCTCAAGATTAAACACATTGACCCCTAAATTGGAAACATATGTGTCTCATGTGCCAGATGTCTCTAAAGAAATAACAAAAAAAGAGAAGTTATACTTAGAGCTTTTTTTGCAGTTCTTATTACTTTTTAATGCTTAGGCCACAATGATCTGTACAAACCACTACAGACAGTTTATGAACACGTTTTTGCTCATTTACAGCTTTCTTGAGGTGGCCTTACCAAAAAAAAAAAAAAAAAGAAAGCCTATGGTACCCGTTTTATACAGAATATACAGAGAGAAAAGTACTCTGGAAATGTAAAACAATATAAATCCAACAATAGGAAAAACTCATAGCTCAGTGCTCGAATTAACCTCTCTCTGGTGTTATTGATATTGCCATGTCTGAGCATTCACTTATCTATCCAATTAGGGAAAAAAATGTAAACTCACTTAGGATTACGCTTGTCAGCAGACTGACAAAAACACCCAGACTGGAGTATTATATAGTCCCTTTCAAATCCTGAACAAATCTTTCAAATTTTTCATTAAAAAGTGGAATGTTTCAACAGATGTTCTCAAGTGTCCAGAAAATACGACAATAGGCAAATTAAATTACCCTGAGTAAATGCAGATAGGGCACAATTTATTTGCCAGAAAGCAGCTTCTTTAAAGCATTACAGAGCAATAAAATAATCTGAAAATAAAATGCAATTCAGGCTAATTAAAAAATAAAAAGGGAAGCTGAGTTTCAAAAAGCTAAAATTCATTATTTTTATAGTCATGAGCCATGTTTCCATGAACATTCTGGTTTTGTATAGTCCAAAAGGGTCTCTGCTGTTTGAGCCGAGTGAACTGGAGCTGCCTGTTTGAGGGGTCCAGAGTGGATTATTGAAGGTACCAGCTCCCAAAGGGGTCCAGCCCTCTTCAGTTCACTTCAGCTACACATTCACTTTAGCTAAAGAATCAAAATCAGAAAGGTGGAGCTAAAGCACAACAACAAGATGACTGAATAAGAGAGAATGCAGACTTTAGCAAAACAAGATGGAAAAAAAACAGATATAAACAGAAAATTATCATAAACAAAACATTGATTTACATCTAATATTTGTTATGCTTGGATGACTTCTTGGGGCCATACCCGAAGCCAGAAATGCATTCCACCATTAAATTGTCCAGGCTGTTTCCAACCCAAAAACCAGAGGCAAACTCTTAAAAACATCAAAGCAGCCCAACCAAATCCAGATTAACTTGAATGAAACTCTCAGATGAAACTGTTTCCCATGCTTTCAATTGATATTTTGTTTCATCTACATTCATACTTTATGGTTTTATTTATACCAACAACTACTTATACCTCTCCATTAATTTCTTTCTCAGAGATCTCTCAGCGAGAACTGCAGTACAGTCTCTAAACAACATTCACTCCGGTGACATATCTGATAATCAGGTAAACATGAATTCTGTGAAAATACAACGCCTGACAACTCCATCCTTCTGTTTTCCTAATCCTAGTTTTTCTCAGAGTTTATAATCTATAAACCAAGTGATGAGACCGACTTTTTGTAATCATTTTATGTATTCAAAAATTGGAAGTGATGATGTGTCAATTGAGGAGTTAGGAGGAGGCGGCAGCTTGAGTGGAGTAGATCACATTACTCCACTCGCTTGTTTCTCGGAATTCTGACCCTCAGTTGCACACTGTTTTTGTCAACAGAACGTATAGTGAGGCCAGCAAGACTGCTTGTATATGGCCCAAAATTTTGTACAGCACCTCTGCGTAGAAGAGTCATTATATGGCAATGTGAATGTTATCTTGATATCTATGATTTTGCAACAGAAAATGCAGATGTGTGAATGGTTGTGGTCTTTATACTACATTTCCAACATATTTTTATGTAGTTTCTAGAATTTTATAGACCAAGCCAAGTAGTTTCATATCTGCTCTGTGTACTGATGACAAGGAGGTGTTATATTTAGGTTTAGAAGACATTTTGTCACTGTCTTATGTCAACAACAATATTTGCACAGCTACTTTTGCACTGTTGTTCTATCTATACTGTATATATTGTGTCTTGCCAATTTATCCTTTTTTCACCTTTTTTCATACATGCCTTTTCAACCATGCATTATGATATATGAATTGCTTTATGTTGCACCATATTGTCGAAGCAAGTTCCTAGTTTGTGTTTTTATTCAATGACAATGACAATATAACTGTTTTGATACAGTTTTGGCACATCTTTATAACAGCACAGTCCAAGCAGAGCACATTATCATCATGTTTACACAGCGCAAGCTCAGGATGACTGCACGCACACACACACGCACACACACACACACACACACACACACACACACACACACGCACACACACACACATGCACACACACACACACACCCGCACGCACACACGCACACACACACACGCACGCACGCACACACACACACACACACACACACACACACACACACACACACACACACACACACACACACACACACACACACACACACACGCACACAATACACAATACACAAAACTATTAACTCAAGAGCCCTGCAATTGAAAGTGCCCACTTCCTTCTCAGACTATTTAGTTGAACCGGCACAGCAGTGTGTGACAGAAAGTTTTACAATAACAACCTCTCAACAATGCCCTTTTAAAATACAGAGGCAGGCAGTAAACACTTAAATATATTTACTACCATCAAAAACACCCAAATCACTGAAAAAGTTAGATTTAGTTCTGTAATTTAAAGATAATATTTGGATGTACCTATTATTTGTGCTGTCATATGGCTCAGAGGTGCTCTGTGGAGTTGTACTGTTCATCTTGTGAGATGGAGTGTGGTCTTCAGCAGTTCTGCAAACATTCCTCCCACTGTCAATTTTCTCATTTCCATAAAGCCTGGGGACAAAAATATTGTATAAAAACCATTCAGTGGATCAAACATTTAATGCTCAATTAAACAAAAAAAAAACCATGTAATCCACATATATTCACACACAAAAAATCTGAACCAAGAGGAACTTCCCAGTTAATGATATAATGACCTAACATCGTTTAGGACTTATCTAAAGTGAATAAGAAACCATTAAAGTGCAGCAATTGTTAGGAGACAGGGGAACAAAGTGTGTTTTGAGGTGAACTCTGTTAAACTTGAGGACACCACACTCATCATTAGCTTTCAGTGCATCCCGGATGTATTTCACTGTCGTCAATATGTGATAGTTGACCTGGCTCAAAGGAGGCATAGGAGAAACTATCTGTTTCACTTTGACTCCAGTGGGCAGACTTTACCAGGCAGAACACATCTCACAAAAAACAGACAATATTTCCAGCATCCTTAAACAATGACTCCATAAAATATCAAATCATTCTGTTGTTTTGTTGGATGATAAACATAGGCCATATAGGCCTTTTCTGAAAATTAAATTTGGTAATTAAACTGCATGAAAATGTGAAGCCCCCTACATTTTCATATAAGAGAAGATAGTAATACTAGTGCACAATTGTTTGATCATTTAGATGGAATATAAAAACATTACAAGGTATCAGCATGGTATAGATTTTTTTTTTTTAAATCACAAGAATGACCTGAGAGGGCACTATGGAAAGTTACATGGCTGTGTCATTACCATAATTCCACCTTTTCCTCAAATAAATAGTATAGTTAATGTTCCCTCACCATTAACTTACTCAAAAGTTATATTTTGATCGATTTTAAACATGTTGGAGTAATCCCTTCCCTTTACCTAGTTGCAAATAATAACAAAAGTTTCTGGTCACTTTGTCCCATTAATTTATTTTCCACTCGTTTCAAAACCCCCTTTTTTTAATATATAACTGAACTGTCAGGCTCAACTATTCAGGGTTTGTTTTGTTTAATTTAACATTTTTTCAGTACTAATACACTTCAGTTAAATCAACACATACAACACATAGTTATCATAAACACGATTTATATTGCCAAAATTTGTCTTCTTCTTCTTCTTCTTCTGGGTTGTATGGCGGTGTGGATTACTGCCACCAACTGTTATGAGTAGTTCTTGATGCTTGCATTTACAGAGACTTGTGTAGTGAATTTAACCCCCAAAAGTTCCCTTCATTCTCATTCAAAGTAAAAGTGCACCCAAATTCTCTTCAGCTTCTCCAGTGGTCTTTTATGTTTAATACTTTCTTACTGAATTTAAAACCATGTAAATCTATAATTCCCTTACAAACCTGCTAAAGTTAAAGTCATTTGGGGGTAGACAGCCTGGTACTTTTCCTGCTTTTCCTAATTTTCATTAATTGACTTAATTCCACAGTCCCTAGTTGCTCTAGTATTTTGTAATAACCCCGTTTTTGTAAAGTTTATAATGTCACTTCCTGGTTGGACACAGGCAGCATATATGACATAGGTAGAGGTAATTCCACAACTGTTACCTAGCAACCATTTTGAAAACCAGGGGCAAAATCCATCTAATTACACAATAGATATGATCTGACAAATAATAATACCTGATAACACCTTTATTTTGTTGAATGACTACTTAAACTGTCAAAAGAATTTGTCTGTTTTCTGTAAATTGTTTGTTGTATTTTAAATGGCGTGTCGCTTGTTGATGACATCACAGTCATCATCTCATCACTGTGCATAACGTTCAACGCTCCTCCAACCGGCAAAGTTATTTCCGGTCCAGTTTGTAGCCCAGCTGATGCGCTATGTTTAGCGTCAAAATCTCAACTATGTCTGGCTTTTCAGACACCTCCAGGACCTGCCAAAAATTACAATAAATGATCTCCATAGACTTGGATGATTCCCTCTCTCCTGCTCCCTTGAATAAGTGAGAAAAGCGATTTAAATTGTACATTTCCAGCTACATCCAACTACAAGGGTAAGTAGGCTATGCTAATGAGCAGTGCTAGCGTTGCTGACGCGGTAACATGCCACACTTTTAAGCAACCTACCTTAATAATAACCTGTTTTCACTATAACAGCTAACACTTACTTTTTTTATGTAACTTCTTGAGAGCAAGCGCGCTAGGAACATAAATTATTCTGGTGAGAAAAGCAGTGGAGGGCTGGACCGGAAATGACTTTGCCGGTAGGAGGAGCAGCTGGTGAACGTTACGCACAGAGTCAATTTGGCACAGGCCCTGTGCACAGTCACTTGCAGTTTCTAGTTTTATATATATATAAATAAATAAATAAATAAATATATATATATATATATATATATATATATATATATATATATATATATATATATATATATATATATATATATATATATATATATATTTATTTATTTATTTATTTATATATATATATATATATATATATATATATATATATATATATAAAATTCCCTGCTCACCTCCATGGGTGGTCACATCCATCTCTGAGCTCGGGTCCTCTACCAGAGGCCAGGTGCTTGAGGGTTCGGCGCAGTATCTTAGCTGTTCCTAGCACTGCGCTCTTCTGATCTGAGATGTCTGATGTTCCTCCAGGGATCTGCTGTAGCCACTCCTCCAGTTTGGGGGTCACTGCCCCAAGTGCTCCGATCACCACGGGCACCACCTTGGCCTTCACCTTCCAGGCCTTCTCCAGCTCTTCTCTGAGCCCTTGGTATTTCTCCAGTCTCTCATGTTCCTTTCTCCTGATGTTGCCATCACTTGGTATCGCCACATCAACCACAACGCCTTCCTCTGCTCTTTATCCACCACCACGATGTCTGGTTGGTTTGCCATTACCATTCTGTCAGTCTGTATCTGGAAGTCCCACAGGATCTTCGCCGGTCATTCTCTACCACCTTTGGAGGTGTTTCCCACTTTGACCTTGGGGTTTCCAGTCCGTTACTCGCACAGATGTTTCTGTACACTATACCAGCCACTTGGTTGTGGCGTTCCATGTATGCTTTCCTGCCAGCATCTTACACCCTGCAGTTATGTGTTGGACTGTCTCAGGAGCTTCTTGCACAGCCTACACCGTGGGTCTTGTCTGGTGTGGTAGATCTGGGCCTCTATCGCTCTGGTGCTCAGGGCCTGTTCCTGTGCAGCCATGATGAGTGCCTCTGTGCTGTCCTTTAGTATATATATATATATAGTGTATATATATATATATATATATATATATATATATATATATATATATATATATATATATATATATATATATATATAGCTAGATAGATCTTAAAAGAAAATTTGCTACTTCAGCTGTTTTGAACAGGAAGTCAATAAATCAATTTCTATTAGACTACACTCAGCTGTTTAAGATAGTGCCGTTTATGATGAACAAAATGAAACATTGAGATCTACTTGTGTTGTAGTTTTATACTGAGCATAATATGTCTTCTTCAAAGAATACAACACAAGTCAACTCTGTATTTAAAGCAGATCTTGCATGTCAGGACTCACTCACACAGTTCTGTGCTTATAAATGATGTCACGTGTACAGACCATATTCAACCAATAGACATTATTTTCATATGGAATTTAATCTCCAAGCATATTCCCATGACAATACAGACATAAAGCATTTCAACACACATTTATGCATGTGTTTTTGATTCTGACACAGAATAGGAGCATGTGTTTTCAGTACAGTCAGAAGCAATTTTGAGCGATGTTTGAAAATCACAAGAGACCAGTGGCGGCTGGTGGTCTTTCAAACAGACAAACAGACAAAGCTCATATTTTTTTTTACATTATGATTGATCATAATGTAAAAATAACACTAAATAAATAAATAATACTATTATAGGACAACACAAAAACACAAAACTTTCTGATTCCTTCATTTATTTTAATTTTAATTAGTGGTAAAATATAAAAGTAACTATGGGATTAAACCAGTATAGAATAAATAAAAATAAGAAGTTCTACACCAGGCTTGTTAAACCAGGTTCAAAATAAAAAATCAAGAGAGTCTAAATCAAAATCTGACTGATGCTACTTGAATTCCATGCCAACTTTTCAACTTTTTAAATAGTTTATTGCCTCTCTGTCTCTGCGAGGCTGTGATCGTTGAAAAGACAATATTATCTTTCATTATTGCACACACAGGGCCATATTCTTTATTCCAAATGTCATGACTGTTTGCCTATATGAGTATAGCATAACTTTTTACTCACTCATAAGAGTCCGTTTAAGGTTTGGACCAAAACAGTTTTGTTGGGATCCTGAGACCGAACGGGGCTGAGTTGAAACAAAAGACCCCAAACTAGCAATAGCCTGCTATAATGAAAAATTATAGTTACAAAAGAGTAGTAAAATAAGCACGGGGGAGATCGCTGGCTTGCAGACTATGTGAAAGCTCTTATCTGCTCCATACTGAACAAATAACTCCATCACTGTCCTTTTCTTGCAGCTCCACACTGACAGCAAGCAAAACAAGTGGTTCTATGAGACAGCCGTCAGCGCTCAGCTGCTTTTCTCTACAGCCGTCCATCAAAAGTTAAGATAAGTGCTCCCAGTCACCTCATTGGAGAGTCCATACCACCCTCGACCCATGCACACCCCTGCGACGCTTGCAGTCAGGGCTTCTTTTATGTGTTTTATCGAATCAACACACTACTTTTTTGCTGCCCTGGGTCTTCCAGAAGCACATATAGACTTGTCAGAGAATAGGCTAGATCTGCACAGATTCGTTCACCAGATCTGTGTCAGACTCCACCTCGACTTGCTCTGATGTTCTAGTATGTACAGGAAAACTCATGAGATCCAAACAAGATCCACTGCCTGGCACAGCAAAACTTGTTGGGAGTTCTGTTGTGATCAGAAACATACTCGGGTGCCTCCTTTTCCACAAATGCCTCACGCAAGTCCTATATAGATGTTTAAAATCAAGAACATGAATAATACACCTGTTTTGCTCACAGATCATTATCAAAGATATGTATAATAAGACTTGCAAAAATCAAGCAATATAAGTGCTGCTCTCATTGTACAGTAAGTGTGGCAGACAGTGACAAACTCGTGGGTCTACATTAGTTTTATTCATAAAATACTTCAAATCAGCGTGTGACATGAGGTGTTGTGTGATTTATGGCAGACTTTGATGTTCTTGGCTGGTCTGGCTGGACTGCAGCCGTTTTTCTACACCCTCTGTCGACGCCTCTCGTTGATCATCCAGGCAAGGTGCGCTTTAAATCAAATGAGCTTATAAACTGCAACTCACCAGGAAGATCAACAGAAGTAGTTCACCTGAAGTTAAACCAGACACTTGACGAGCCGAGAACAGCAAGGTCTGCTGTACATCATCTCAGTGGAGAAGTATTTGCTGAATAAAACTAAGTTTGTGTGTTCTTTCTGTTAATATTCTCTATAATAGATATTTATTTAGACTTAGATATTCATGACATATGAGGCATATGTCCAGATCTAAAATACATTGCTGCTTTGAGGAAACGGGAGGAAGAGACAGTCAAGCACATCTCTGAATACAACAAAACTCAGACCAACCGTTCACCACTGACTGGATCCATCGGATCAAGCCTGCTGGTCTCATTTGGATCTAACAAGCTTTCCATTACTCTCATGGGCCCCTTGGGTTCTCATCTTCGTCTATTTGAGCTTTGTGGCGGTTTGCAAACAGTGTGCATTTGTTGTAAAGCTCTCCCCAACAAGACTTGCCCCACTTTGCTTTCCTCTATTCCAAATTCTTCACAGTGAGATTGTCCATATCCAAGAATCTTTTAGCTGCATCCCTTTTATATGTTTATTCTTTCCTGGAATATTCCCCGAACAATCTATAACCACTGCCATAAACAATAAACATAAACAATCTTTTTATCCACCAACTTATCTGTTGTAAGATCTCACTCTCTCAGACTCCAACTGTGTCCTTTTGTCCCTGGCTCTGAAATGTTTTGACTGCCTTGTTTCTAGACCACTCTGGCCTCCAGCCCAATGTTTCCCTGAACAAAAATTTCAGGGGAAGGTAACCTTGTAGTCCATTAAAAATGACACTGCTTGGAGAGACAGAGAGGTTAAAGGAACAGTATGTAATGTTTCATAAACATGACCTCTGTGTGCTAGACATGTTCAAATCAATATAGCTTTTGCTGATATAATAATTGGAATAGCCATGTTGTTTATGTTATAATTGTGTGTTTTGGTTCTCAAGACGATTTATCAGAGAGCAGAATGAACCTCACATCTGTCTCTAATTGGAGTTGCCAATAGTGAAATCCAAGTACTACAGACACAACTGAACCTGTGTTTTCAGTGGTTTAACCTAAATATAGATGGCATATACAAGTTTTTCTCCTCAGTATATGAACGGTAATCTGGCTCACGCCAGATTGATATGTGTATCTCTCTGAGTTTAGCTCTACACATCATCAATCTGGACAGGCTCTTGCCGAAAGCCATCAGGAAAATGCATAACGTAATGACAAACATTTGAATTCATATGGCAGGGCCAGGTAATATGAACAGACCATGGCTCATGTTCAGCTCAGAACCTCCAGAACGTCAGGCTCACTGAGCTGCAGAAGCTGCACTGATTCATGATTGCTGCAGGAGCTGGGCTCTCAGAGACAGAACGCAGAGGTTTAAACCAACTGGATCTCAACATTGCACTGGCAGCACAAATACTCATGGGAGGCTCATTCTGCCTTCTTGTTGGATAATTATCTTGAGAACCAAAACATCATTAACTTGGTCATCATAGCTGATAGTTATCTTATCAGTAAATAAGAAATGTCTTTCCTTATAAATATGCCACTCCTAGCTCTACAAAAGGCTTGCCCTGTGCATCAGTTGCTCAAATAAAGAGACATAGAATTGGCAAAAGCTCTCAAAACTATCTCTGTGTTCTGACCATGACCCAAAGTGCACTAACAAGACAAGAAAAGTATTAGTAAAGGGTGTATTTGTTTGAAGAAGGAAGAATCTCAATAACATAGTTAGTTGACTAATGAATATTTTGGTCAACTGAAACATCATCGACAGATAAATAAACAAATCATTACAGCCATAAATAATAATTAATACCTATATATTTCATAGAGAAGGGATAAAACTTGTGCCACAAGTTGCAAAAAGCAGTGCAACAATGACAATATATATATATATATATATATATATATATATATATATATATATATATATATATATATATATATATATATATATATATATATATATATATATATATATTAGAGGTGGGATGAAACACAATTCCTCCGAGACAAGATGAGACACAAGACTGGGTCCAAAACTAATTTTTGCAACTTGTGGCACAAGTTTTATCCCTTCTCTATGAAATATATAGGTATTAATTATTATTTATGGCTGTAATGATTTGTTTATATATATATATATATATATATATATATATATATATATATATATATATATATATATATATATATATATATATATATATATTATAATGGTTAATTAATTATATATGTTCCTTTATAGAGTGGTTGGAATCTGTAGATTTACATACAAAGAAGAAGAAGAAAAAAAAATGACATCAAACAGGCTGTCAAGTCAATTATTGCTTTGTGGAGGTAAAAAGTTGTTTAAATTGTACAGATATTATTCTGTTACATAGTGGTAAATAATATGAAAAATATATTCTGCCTAAATGTTTTAGGCTGACGTTTTTTTTCTTCTTTTTTTTGTCTTAGTTAAGTTCAAGCGTAACGCTTCTGTTTCTGGGAACAGACGAAAACTGATAGTTTTGAAGTTACTGCCAATACATGTCCCAGTCGATATCCTTGCTGAGCTGATTGCACCAACAAATCAATATGGCACTAATTACTCCCCTTTAATCTTGTGAATCTTTCAAATTTGAACCTTGATTTTCAGATAAAATTGTAATACCAGAAAATAAAGAAAAATATAGAAATATAGAAAAAAGAAAACAATTTTTTTTTTTTTGTCCGTGGCTGAATGACAATGAGAATTTCTCTAGTATGTGTGATTAAAACCAACCATTCTGAATGGTAAGTTAATGTGATATAAACACAATAGACAAATTAAAAAGAGATACATATATTGTAAAGTAATGAATATATCGAACTGAAACGACTTGATTTTGCATTGATTTCAAACACCTGAAAACATACCTATATTTAATAAAATATATATATATATATATATATATATATATATATATATATATATATATATATATATATATATATATATATATATATATATAAATGGATATATATATATATATATATATATATATATATATATATATATATATATATATATATATATATATATATATATAGTTATTATTATATTATTTCTGTGTCTTTTTTAATGTAGAACATGTATAACAATATTTATAGAACTTGTTTTTCAATTGTATATACATTTAATTCTATATTTATATATACTTCTACTACTACTTCTGGTAATTAGCTTTTTTCTCACGAAATTGAAATACCTGGAGAGTGCTTTTCCCTGGATGTGATGGTAAGCCCAAGCCAGGTTCCCGGGGCACTGTGGACTCCTGTAATATCGGAGTGATGACCTGATTATCCAGGTGAAGTTCTTCAGAACATCCATAATCCAAAGATTTTGAGACAAGATGGTTGAGGTCCTCCAACATTGTAAGATCTATTTGAAGTTCATGAAGTTGGCAAATTTATGACAAAGACGGAATACACCAAAACAAGTGCAATGTCATTTCAGAATGATACACACAAAATATAGGCCGATACGAAGAGCCAAGTGGGTTTGTCATTCAAGAAGGTGTGAGGGCCACTGACTGACAGACGGCAACAGCCATCACACATGAACATGCTCTCAGAATCAAGGGTGTTTTAGACAAAACTCCACCCAAAGGGGCACTCCGCGATCCAGGGATGCAAATGGATCCTGAGCATAAAAAATATATCTATATATATATATGTGTATGTGTGTGTGTATGTATATATATATATATATATATATATATATATATATATATATATATACATGGATAATTGTCATATAGCATACACACACACATACACATACATACATACATATGCATATATGCTCACACACACACACACACACACACACACACACACACACACACACACACACACACACACACACACACACACACACACATATATATATATATATATATATATGCTATTTGCTTAACTTCTTAACTTGCCATTTTCTGCACAGTTCTTTTTCAGTGCTAAGAAGTTTTAACAAGCTAAGTAGGGGGAGTAATTAAGTCAGGACTTGTGTCCCTACATGAAGGTGAATGAAAGAGACTGATTGATTCTGCAGATCAGAGAACATTTAGTGGTTAAATCGAAGGCAAATTCAATCAGTCTAATATGGTCTAAATATATCTTCAGGTTTCTTGGCATTTGTAATGTTTTCAAGTAAAATGTCCCTCATGTCATTTTTTCTTTTATTAAACAATACACATGCCCTTAAGGTGAAGAGCAATTATTTTAGTCTTTTGGTTGTCACAGATTACAAATATTGTAGATGGCACAAATAAAGATTGTCACTTGTAAGCCACACAGCTCATCATATAACAGCATGGACGGCCCATACAAATTTAGATTTTAACTTTCTTATGGGTTCCCATTAAGTTTTATAGGCACTTGTTAAGCTAAATGAGGAGAGCGGAGCCGTGGATCTGCGTGAATTGAAAAGTTTGTAATCGGGAGAAAGCCCAAGATCAAAGGTAAGTGATGGGATGGAGTCTTGGACAAGACAACAAAAAGGTGGTACGAACCCATAAAACAAGCTGTAAAAAGTGACATGAAGCCATTCATTTATACGAGCTATGAAATGAAGTTTATGGCAAGCTGAAACGTGTGGCTAGTTCAAAGCTACCATGGAACATATTTGGGATGCCAGTGTAATTTGTTAAACAAACAGCTATTGACATTTTGAATGTGTTGTTTAATTCTATTACTCTATTAGAATCACAGACCAAAGTTGAAAAAAAACAAAAAAACAACAGACATACACACACACACATTTGAAAGGTCATAGATAAACATGACCTAAAAAGATCATTTGCCAAACAGTTGTGTGTAGGTTGAACACAGAAATATTTGTGATGTGTTTTTTCGGAATAATTCTTAATAATTGATAAATATGTAATTACTTAATTAACTAATGCATTATATTATAGTGCGTATGACAGGTTTTCATGATTTTCTAATTTTGACTTTATCCAGTGTATTAATATCTGTTGTAAATATAAATTATAGTTTTACGCCAATCAAGCAGCTATTTGTGGAGAAAAGTTGAAAAATCTGTTCAAAATTACAGGAAGTAAACAAACTGATGACATCACGCTGGGGAGACAAAGGTTATGCAGAATTTACACAAAATAAATGACTTTTTTTAACCTTTATACATGAATTCAACAAAATAAAGGTGTTAACATGTGTTTTTATTTGTAAAATAAACACATCTGTGAAGAGTTTTGGCCCACTGTACAGGATGGTTGCTAGGTAATTTCCTAGTGTGATGTCATCATTTACAACCAGGAAGTAAGACAAAAAAAGCTAAAAAATTGCTAAACCTCAATGAAATTTGTGAATTTTTTAAACACAATTTGAAACATATTTATCTTAACAGCATTTTTGTCAAATGAGTCGTCCAACCTGTCATTGGCACTTTAAGCATATAAAGGGAGTGGCTTGGCACCATTCGATTTTTATCTGGTTATAGCTCTCACCAAGAGACATACTTGATGAATTTCCATACCAGTGTTATATTTAGAATGTTCTCCTGGTTGTCTTAATGATCTTAAATTGGTTCATTCTTCTCTCACACACTAAAGCAGAAGAGTTATTTTTTGTAACATAAAAAAATTATAATAATAATTCCCTTCCCACCCTCTGCGGGTGGTCTCATCCATCTCTGTGCTCAAGCTCTCTGTCCTCTACCAGAGGCCAGGGAGCTTGAGGGTTCAGCGCAGTATCTTAGCTGTTCCTAGCACTGCACTCTTCTGGACTGAGATGTCTGATGTTCCTCCAGGGATCTGCTGTAGCCACTCCTCCAGTTTGGGGGTCACTGCCCCGAGTGCTCCAATCACCACGGGCACCACTTTGGCCTTCACCTTCCAGGCCTTCTACAGCTCTTCTCTGAGCGCTTGGTATTTCTCTAATTTCTTGTGTTCCTTTCTCCTGATGTTGCCATCACTTGGTATTGCCACATCAACCACAACGACCTTCCTTTGCTCTTTATCCACCACCATTACCATTCTGTCACCCTGTATCTGGAAGTACCACTGGATCTTCGCTCGGTCATTCTCTACCACCTTTGGAGGTGTTTCCCACTTTGACCTTGGGGTTTCCAGTCCATACTCCGCACAGATGTTTCTGTACTATGAGCCACTTGGTTATGGAGTTCCATGTATGCTTTCCCCGCCAGCATCTTACACCCTGCAGTTATGTGTTGGACTGTCTCAGGAGCTTCTTTGCACAGCTTACACCGTGGGTCTTGTCTGGTGTGGTAGATCTGGGCCTCTATCGCTCTGGTGCTCAGGGCCTGCTCCTGTGCAGCCATGATGAGTGCCTCAGTGCTGTCCTTCAGTCCGGCCTGTTCCAGCCACTGGTAGGATTTCTTGATATCAGCCACTTCAGTTATGTTCCGGTGGTACATCCCATGTAGGGGCTTGTCCTCCCATGATGGTCCCTCCTCTGGCACCTCATCCTCTGTTCCCCATTGTCTGAGACATTCACTGAGCACGTCATCATCTGGGGCCTTATCCTTGATGTACTTGTGGATCTTGGATGTTTCATCCTGGATAGTGGCTCTCACGCTCACTAGTCCACGCATGAAAGCTCCATGCATGGTAAGGAGCTTTCGTGTCTTAACGTCTGTGGTCTGTATCTCTTCCTTTGGCCATCTTATTGCTAAACCTCAATGCAAGGTGTCTGATCACTGGCAGGGCGTAGCTGTTTATCGCCCGGGACTTGTTCTTGCCATCGAGGACTTGCCTTACTCGCTGGAGGTACTTGGCTGTTGCTGCTTTCCTTGTTGCCTCTTCGAGGTTGCCATTTGCCTGTGGTATTCCAAGGTATTTGTACCCATCCTCAATGTCTGCTATTGTTCCTTCTGGGAATGAGACCCCTGTGTGGACTACCTTCTCTCTCTTTGTTACCATCCGACTTCTCCAGCCCAAATGACATCCTGATATCAGTGCTGTACATCCTGGTCGTGTGGATCAGTGAGTCGATGTCTCGCTCACTCTTAGCATACAGCTTGATGTCATCCATGTAGAGGAGGTGACTGATGGTGGCCCCACAATAATATATATATATATACATACATACATACACACACACACACACACACACACACACACACACACACACACACACACACACACACACACACACACACACACACACACACACACACACACACACACACACACACACACACACACACACACACACACACACACACACACACACACACATATATACATTATATATACATTATATATATATATATATATATATATATATATATATATAACTGAAGTGGCTGATATCAAGAAATCCTACCTACCAGTGGCTAGAGCGGGCCGGACTAAAGGACAGCACAGAGGCACTCATCATGGCTGCACAGGAACAGGCCCTGAGCACCAGAGCGATAGAGGCCCAGATCTACCACACCAGACAAGACCCACGGTGTAGGCTGTGCAAAGAAGCTCCTGAGACAGTCCAACACATAACTGCAGGGTGTAAGATGCTGGCAGGGAAAGCATACATGGAACGCCACAACCAAGTGGCTGGTATAGTGTACAGAAACATCTGTGCGGAGTACGGACTGGAAACCCCAAGGTCAAAGTGGGAAACACCTCCAAAGGTGGTAGAGAATGACCGAGCGAAGATCCTGTGGGACTTCCAGATACAGACTGACAGAATGGTAATGGCAAACCAACCAGACATCGTGGTGGTGGATAAAGAGCAGAGGAAGGCCGTTGTGGTTGATGTGGCGATACCAAGTGATGGCAACATCAGGAGAAAGGAACATGAGAAACTGGAGAAATACCAAGGGCTCAGAGAAGAGCTGGAGAAGGCCTGGAAGGTGAAGGCCAAGGTGGTGCCCGTGGTGATCGGAGCACTTGGGGCAGTGACCCCCAAACTGGAGGAGTGGCTACAACAGATCCCTGGAGGAACATCAGACATCTCAGTCCAGAAGAGCGCAGTGCTAGGAACAGCTAAGATACTGCGCCGAACCCTCAAGCTCCCTGGCCTCTGGTAGAGGACCCGAGCTCAGAGATGGATGTGACCACCCGCGGAGGGTGAGCAGGGAATTTATATACACATATATATGTATATGTTATTTAATAACTTTCCCTTAATGAATTTAAGCAGAATGCACAAGTTAAAGTTAAGTTAGAAACTAAATGTAAATCAGTCTAGCATTTGTATAAATTCAAATGCACATTAATGGCTGGGGTTGTAATGTGTAATTTAAGCTTTCTCACCTTTTTTAATCAATCAACACCAAACATGAAAAGGAATAATTATAATAACAACAAATAAAAATGTTAAACTGTAAGGGTTGTTTGGTCATGGGGGAGCAGAGGGTTTCAGAGCTTAGGGCCGACCAGAGAAAATGCACAGTCCACATTGGCTTTGAGTTTTGTCTCAGGCAGTATGAGCTGGAGCACATGGATCACAATGGGTTGTATTATGTGTGGAAGACTTTTGTCTAAGAAAAAGGAATGTGAAAAAGGAGAATTGAAAAAATAAGAACAAATAAATTAAAAGTGCTTCACCTAATGTTAACTGTTTTGAAATGTGAAAAACAACAGTTTTTGCATGTGATAAATTAAAATCTGCAGAATCCAAGTACATAAATATTATATAAGCATCTATTTGGGTGAAACTGATGCACTTTCTCTGCATCTACAGTCCCAATCAAAAAGTTAAGACCAGCTGAATGGCAAAAGTCACATGGTTGGATCTTAACAAGGTTCCAAGTAGAGCTTCAATAATAAATAAGTGAGACAAAAGTTTGAGTACACATTTTATTGAAAACAACAATTGACTGTTTTGCAGCTGATCAAAAGTTTGGCACCACACCTCAAAAAACAATCAAACCCCCTCTAAACAAAAATCAAAGTTCCAAACAGGAACTCAGCGGGCTTTGTGAATTGCAGTGTCGTCCTATTGCAAACCCAGTGGTTCCACAGCCGAGGGCCTCAGTCATGAGGGATGCTCTCTGCAACATCTGCACATAGCTAGCACCCGTTTGATGCCCCTGCTTCACCTGGGCACATTGTGCCACTGAAGGAAAAAGCACCCCAGATCATCATGGCACCCCCTCGCTGTAGCGCGTAGAAAACATCTCTTTGTTTCATTCAGTTTCATTCACAAATGTATTATTTTATTATTTCTTCTCATGTTAATTAGCCAATGCTTTGTCATCTTTATGGTCATGGTGTGGGCATATTGGATGACGTCAGGAGGAAGGACTCTCGTCAGAACAGAAGTCATTTTATTTATCAGGAAAACCAGAGGTGACCACAAACCAGGATGGTGGTTTAAACGACAGAAACAAGTTATACCTCATGTCTTGTGTCTCATACATGCTGGACAGAAGAGGTTCGACTGTATTAGGAACAGTAAATGTCTGCTTCTTTTAAGAAAAGTGAACAATCTACTTGCATGTAAATTGAGATTGAGATCTAACAAGTGGGCTACCATATGTAATTTCACTTGAACTGGACCTCCTCAGCATAACATGCTCTTTTTCCACAGAAAAATATAAAATGCAGAAAAACATCCAATCTGCTCTGCTCTATAATAAATTGGTATATTTATTGGCGTGAAAGTATTTCCATAACTTGTTTGAAAAGGCCTAAAATAGAAAAATGTCCATCTTTCAATTTCTCAAGAAAAATACTGAATAAGTCCAAATCAAACAAACATTTGTACGCTCCTGACAGAAGATTGAATGTGCTTTAATTAAAAATAGAGCACAAGCAGTATGACTGAAGCAGGCACGATGGGTGCAGAATGGTCATCACTCACCAGTTTTTAGCTCCAGGCCGCCTGGTAGCAGCAGTCTGTGTGGGGTCTGAATGTTCTCCCTGTGTTCATAGTTTCTGGATTAGAATGCTTTCCTCCCATCACCAAAAGACCAGCAGGAGCACTTAAAAGTAAAAATCAAATGAATGGAAATTAAGTCTGTGAATGCTTTAGTTGTGTTTCCATTGGCCCTGGTCCCTCAGACCGGTTCACTTTGGAGTGTCTTGGGTCACTTCTGTTAATGGCTGCCTGCATTTCCATGACAACGTCCAGCCTCGCAAGGGTTTGCCACGTGAGCAGCTGACATTAGATTTATAAATAAAATCTAAATCATACCTGAATTATACTTTTTCTTCAAATAGCAGATCAGTTCACAAAGTTTACTTATTCTGAGATTACGTCACTGCTTCCCAGAGTACTGTCCACACACCGAGGAGTTAAACAGCTGATTGTACACGTGGGTGCAGTGGACATTCGAAAGGAGCAGACTGAAGTTTTGAAAAAAGACTTCATGAAGTTATTTGAGGAGCTTGATAAAGTAGAAATCAAAACATTCATCAGTGGACCTCTTCCAAATATTGACAGGAAGATCAACAAGTTTAGCCGGCTGCTACAATTGAACACTTGGCTGTCCAAAGAGTGTGCACCTAGAGGATTGCACTACATTGAGAACTTCTATCTGTTCTGGAAACGAGAGGACCTGTTCAGGGGAAGGGGCCCACATCTGTGCAGAGGTGGAGTGAGGGCGCTGACAGAAAACCTCCTCCACGCTCTCAGGCATCAGAATGGCCGTGGACAGGGTCGTGAACAGATAGTTCGAGAAGAGAGGAATGAGAGAAGAACACCGGATCAATCAGCCAGAGACCAAGTCAATGCTTCAACATCAGCAGTAACAAAACAGCCGCATCCACAAAAGGATTTATCAACAGCAGCTCCACCAGGCCCAGCAAAGGATTCAGCTCCAGCTGCTCCAAAATCACCTACACTGCCTCCAGTAAAGAGCTCATCAGCTGCAGCACCACAACGATCTCCACCGCCCCCAGTGAAGGGTTCAAGCTCAACATCCGTCCCCCCTCCCTCGGGGTCCTCATCACAGGCCATGGACCGGTCTGTGACAGGCCCAGGTGCACCCCTGTCACCACCCCTACCCTCAGACCAGTCCTGGGTCCCCCCTGCAACATCTACTCCCACTCAATCATCACTCTCCTTTTCATCTCCACCTTCACCCAGGGACCTTCCCAACCATCTTGAAAGTCTGATCAAATCAGGAGTAAAAATGGTTCCACTCACACCTAATTTAGCAAGATCAAGAGTTCTGATGTCAACAATGATGAACTCTTCCCCGTACAAATCTGTGCCCCCCAAACCACCCAGGAGCTTCAACTCTCCTGCTTCACCAAAAAAACGACCTGCACCTCCACCCCCTCACCTTTCACCTGGTCCATCACCCAAAGCCCTTCCAGCTCTCCCCACTCAGCCTTTGCCCAAACCTCCTCCAGGTCTCCCCCTTCGCCGCCCTCCCCCACCTCCCCCCAGAACTGTTATCTCCCATAGCTAGGATGTAGTGGGTCTCAGCGTTGCCGGGACTTATGGTCATGAAAATGGTCAAACAAACCCGGGGCCCTGTGTTATATCTGTTGTCACGTCACACAGACTGGAGAACAGAAGGACAGTTAGACTGTCCAATCTTAGAAATTTAATTCATATTCCCTGTGAAAAGATAACGTCCAGTCACATTGAAACCAATCTGAAACTTGCTGTGCTTAATGTCAGATCATTATGTAACAAATCACTTTTAATTAATGATTTTATATCTTCTTATAATCTTGATTTTATGTTTTTAACTGAAACATGGCTTGACAAAAACACGGAGAATGTAGTTCTAATAGAAGCGACTCCACCGAGCTTCAAGTTTGAATCTGAAACACGCGACAACAAAAAGGGTGGAGGTGTCTGTGCAGTTTTTAGAGATAAAATAGTTACCCAGAGGTTGTCTTTTGGGGTGTTTTCATCATTTGAGTATTTATCTTTTAAAATGGAGCTAAAACAGTCTCCCTCCATACTCTACATTGTCCTGTACAAGCCTCCCCAGCACTGCCAAGGTTTTATTGATGATTTTACTGAGATGCTTTCAGTTGTATGCACAGACTTTGACGGTTTGGTCATTACAGGTGATTTCAATGTTCACGTGGGATAATGTTTGCGACAGAAACGCTAAAGAGCTTGATGCTGTCCTTGAAACCTTTGGTCTTACTCAGCATGTGAGTGGCCCCACCCACAGCAGAGGACACACTCTGGACCTGCTAATTACTAAAGGGGTTAATATTTCAAACGTCAGTGTGGTCGATGTGGCACTGTCTGATCATTTCTGTGTTTTCTTTGACATGTCTGTTATTCCCAAATCACCGACTGGTCCTGCAGTTGTTCGGAGGAGACACATAAATGACAGCACAAGTGCACTCTTCGTGGAAATGATAAACTTTGAAAATCCTTCATGTTCAAATGTTGACGACTTTTTAAATTCTGTTACATCTAATATCTTGAATGTTCTGGACACCATTGCTCCTATGAAGGTTAAAATGGTTAAAAATAAGCAGATGGCGCCATGGAGGAATAATGAGACAGTCAGGGCACAGAAAAGGGAGTGCCGCAGGGCTGAGCGAAAATGGCGCAAGTCAAAGCTCCAGATTCATAAAGAGATTTATAGAGAAAAGTTGTACATGTACAGCCTCATTTTATGTAAAACAAGGGAAGGATTTTTTTCTGAAATAATTGGAAATTGCAGTAATAACTCGCGTGCTCTGTTTGCAACAGTAAACAGACTAACAAACCCTCCAATTCTGCTGCCGTTAGAGCTAATTTCCACAGCTAAGTGCAATGAGTTTGCAGTATTCTTTAATGACAAGGTTCAGGGCATTAAAAATGCCATAAATTCCACAGTGCAAATAATAACTTTAAAACCACCTACACATTTAGAGCTGACTCAGTTTGCACCTGTAACTGACAAAACTGTCCAAGAGATCATCACCAGTCTGAGTTCCTCTACATGCTGCCTCGATGTGTTACCCACCAGATTTCTAAAGTCTGTTCTGAGCACTTTGTTAACACCACTCACTCACATAGTTAACATGTCGCTTCAATCTGGAACATTCCCAAGGGCCTTGAAAACTGCGGTCATTAAGCCTCTCCTAAAGAAGAGCAGTCTTGATGCCTCAGTACTGAAAAATTATCGGCCCATCTCAAATCTGCCATTTTTAGGCAAAGTCCTCGAAAAGGTTGTTTACCAACAGCTCACTGACTTCCTCTTAATAAACAACTCATTTGATGTTTTCCAGTCAGGTTTTAGACCTCATCACAGCACTGAGACTGCTCTTATCAAGGTGACAAATGACATCCGCCTGAACACTGACGCGGGCAAAGCCTCAGTCTTAATTCTGTTAGATCTGAGCGCTGCTTTTGACACTGTCGATCATAGGATCCTCCTTCAGAGACTAGAGGACGGGGTGGGCATCAGGGGCCCTGCCGTAAATTGGTTGTAGGCCTACCTTTGGGACAGAGAGTACTTTGTTGAGATTGGTAACTGTGTCTCAGACCACGTGAGCTTGACCTGTGGGGTGCCCCAAGGGTCAATCCTGGGACCCCTTCTGTTCAACCTCTATATGCTGCCCTTAGGCCAGTTAATACTCAGCACAAATGTGTCTTATCACAACTACGCAGATGACACTCAGATCTATGTCTCACTGATGGCAGGTGAATACGGACCAGTGGATTCACTTCTGTCATTGCATCCAACAGATCAGCTTGTGGATGCAAAACAATTTTCTTCAGCTAAACTCAGACAAGACTGAAATCATCGTCTTTGGGCCGCAGAAACAGAGAGAAAGTGTCAGCAGTCACCTCCAGTCTCTCGCTCTAAAACCGACAAATCAAGTTAGAAATCTGGGGGTAATAATGGACTCCAGACCTGAACTTTAACAGCCACATCAAATCAATAACATCAACAGCCTTTTACCACCTAAAAAACATTGCCAAAATTAAAGGTATAGTGTCTAAACCAGACTTGGACAGACTTATCCATGCATTTGTCTCCAGTAGGTTAGACTACTGCAACGGCCTGTTCACTGGCCTCTCCAAACGAGCTGTAAAACAGCTGCAGTACATCCAGAATGCTGCTGCTCGGGTCCTGACAAGAACCAGGAAGTACGATCACATTAGTCCTGTGCTCAGGTCTCTGCACTGGCTTCCTGTGGCTCAGAGAATTGACTTTAAAGCAGCTCTGCTTGTGTTCAAGTCTCTCCACGGCCAAGCACCAAAGTACATCTCTGACATGTTAGTGCCATATGAACCATCTCGCAATCTGAGGACCTCAGGGACCGGCCTCCTGCAGGTGCCTAGAGTCAGGACTAAACATGGGGAATCAGCATTTCAGTTTTTTGCAGCTAAAATCTGGAACAGTCTCCCAGAAGATGTGAGACAGGCCTCCACTCTGACAATGTTTAAATCCAGGCTAAAAACAGTTCTCTTTAGACGTGCATACGACTGAAAGATCTATCTGCACTCTTCTCTTATAAAGCACTTTATTTTAAAATGATTTTAAAATGATTCTGTGTGTCTTTTTGTGTTTTGTGATTTTAATGCAACTTTTCCTGTTTATGTAAAGCACTTTGAATTGCCCTGTGTACGAATTGTGCTCTACAAATAAACTTGCCTTGCCTTCTACTGTGCGCTATGAGATGTGGCTAAAGCCATAACTTTAGATTTTTCGTTTCGATTTTCGCTTTTTTTGCATTTATTTAATTTCTCTGCAAATCTACGCCACATTCTACCATCTCTCTTTGTCATGGTGCCGTTCCTCGGACACAGAAAACGTCTGATGCTAGTGTATCAAATAATGTCATCATCACTGGAAATATGGTGGTTTATCACGCGATCAAGTCATGTTTGGTGAGGAATGATTATTTTCTGTTCCTATGTGCTTCCTGCCGTTACTCACCTGAGTCTGCATTCTCTCGTTTTCTCCCTGAACCGCTCCAAAGTGAATCAGACGAAACACGCCTTATCTTCTCTGTCAACAGTATTCATTGGTCTAAAGATTTTTTTTCCAGAACTCATTACATCAAAACACCAGACCCATGTCAAAGAAGACGACCACCCTGCCAACTGCTACCGCCGCCCCATAAAAAAATTGTTTGATTCAAGCTATTTTGGTCACATATAGTGCCGAATTGGGTTTGGCTCTGTATCTGGCAACACACTAGATAACGTCTTCTTGAGTCAAACACAATAATTACAAAAATAGGTTTTAAACGAGGCTACATGCAAAACTATTTTCAGAGTTCCCACTGAAAAGCAAAGAAAATAAAAAGTCAGGACAAACTTATTACAATTTTATCCTTGATAAATGACGATGACTTTTACTTCCTATCTGGGTTGCCACCCCACCCTAAATAGATCTAACAGGCCGGCTGAACAAACCACCTGAGCTGAGTGATGATCTAAATGAGAGACTGCCGACAGGAAACATAGAGAAAGGTACAAGGAAATGTGATTGGATATAAAAGTAATGGGTGTTTTTACAATGTAGTCTGGACCATTTCATCAGCCATGTGTGGGGAGAAGCTGAAGCTAGACTTGTTTTAACTAATCATTGTTTACATACACATTCAGTGACCTCTTGTAAAACACAGCTTTCATATCCTGTGTTGGACTAAAAGATAAAAAGAGCATGGTTCTATTAATTTAGACATTCTCACCAAAAGTAAACAAAAAAAAAACAAAAAAAACAAGAGAGCCAGAGTATATTACCATGTTAACCACAAAACCATTAACAAATGATATAAAATGTACTTACCTGTTTTTTGTTTGTTTTTTCTAGTCATTTTAGAACTAATATCTCTAACTGTATTATGATAAAAGTGGGGGTAAGTGAATCAGTGTTTCTTGAGTAGGCAAAGTAAAAATGCCCCCTTTCATTGAAAAACAAATAGGCTTGGCATGGATCTATAGACCGCTTTCACAGACCTAGATCAGAGGCAGTGGTAGCAGGTAAACAGTGCACTGGCTAAAACATAACAAAGAAGACTACACAAAATGTGTATTAGTCCATTTCACAAGGTTTTGGTTAAGTTTAGGGTATTTTTGTATGGTACTGGTTAAGTTTAAGGCCCTATACCTGATTTTTACTGTTTTGAAAAGTGGAAAACAGAACTAGTTCATGTTCAAGTCTTTACCGCAGTCAAATGCATCGCTAACTTACCTTATGCAGTTCCAGCATCCTAAATATTACTCACAAGAAGTTTATAAGCACTTTCCATGAGTTTCTGAGCCCAGGGTGTCACAGGTAAAACTAACAAACATTAGTATGCTAACGGCACACCTCCTTCTCTCGTAGGATAAAACACTCTAAAAATAGATGCAGAGTAAAAGAGTAAAAGTTGTGGTCTTTCACCCAAATAGATGCTTTTACAATATATCTGTCCTGGGACAACACAGATTTTACTTTAGTATATGCAAAAAAATTGGGAACCTGGTCTAGTTCAGTTTTTCACGTTTCACAATGGTAAAAATCTGGTACAGGCCCTTTAAGGTTAGGGCCTGGTTTTAAGATTTTAAGGTTAATGTTAGGGCCAGGGTGAAGGTCAGGGGTTATACAGTTTAAATGTGAGAGTGCAGGGATTGACAGGAAGAGTTCTGTCGGTGAATTTCCAAGAAATTCATAACATAGAGCTCCCAATCACCCTGGGTACAATTAACATCTATAGACACGTTTTAAGACTTTTTAACGTATAACTTTCATTAAACAAAACACAGTGGTTACTCAAGGCTCAGGATAAATACTATAAATGCACTGGTTATTTTATATAGTTATATAGTTTTTTGTTTTGAAATTCAAATTCATCTATTGTGAGGAAAGACAATATTGGTAGAATTATTGTCAGAAAGACTGAGGGAGAACCAAAGTTCCGTCTGTGTTTCCAAACGTGGCCGCTTTACTGTTGCACATTGCAAGCTGATAGTTCTATGGACATGGCTAATATAGATCTGGCACATGGATGTATGATCTGGCAGCACCACGACACATGCCGGTACGAAGCACTAAGTCCCTGTTTCCCTCAGTCCCTATTTAGTTTGACGAAACACCCAGTTCCCATTGCTCTCGTTCACAAAGTGACAGCGGATTAATTAATTAATTAGGGTTTTCCTCTTATTTATGGTTTTTCATTAATAATTAAACAAAATATCTCTACACAATACAAAACGCCAAGGTTCAAAAACAAAAACAAGAAAACTAAACCCATAGAATTAAAGCGCAAATATTATGCATTACTTGCAATTGGCCCTCAAACATGGTCCTGAGCAGCTCCGCTCTGACGTTCCATATCCCAGAACCAAAAAAAGTATAAAGCGCTTTCACAGAGAAAAAAATATAACTATCACAGTCTAAGTCAGATAATGATTGAAACATATTCCTCAAAACAGTTGTTGTAATATTGTACATGTACTTTTTTTTTGTTTTACCTAAAGGTTCCTGGTCTGACTGGAAAGTACCTGACCCTGAGCAGGAGCTAAAAAAAACAAAGTCCCCAAACTGTGACCCTAGTCCTTACCATAGACAGTGATTTTCGTACGGTCTATGGTTCTTACCCTGTGTGATTCCGCACCAAACAGAAACTAAAAAAGGGGGGTAACCCCTATCGTATTGCGTTAAATGCTGTCCGTGTTAGTCTTTATCCTTTTTGTCAGGCGTTTTCTTCACTATTCCGTCAGTTAAATTGATTATTTTAATGTCGCCGTACCTCGTCTCCCGGTTGTGCTCAAATGAGCTCAGTGCAGCTGTTACATCGTAACCCGGGTTCTATGAATATTGTGTAATATGATTTGTTTTGTTTGTGACGTGAAGGTGACAGAGGAATGAATACTGACAAATTCTGTTAAATCTAATCACAAGTAATGCGGACAATTTCCTTTAAAGAGATTAAATAGAGCAGCCTAAAATATCATCTGAGTTTACCCAAACACTTAAAATACATGATGAGTTAGACATAGTTAAATGAACAATTTTCTGTGTGTTGACTAAATTAGCTTAAGATTTTTATTGACTAAAATTAGACTAAAAATCCTTTTAGTCAAAAGACTAAACTTTTGCCCAATGCATTACCCGATATTAACGCTCATCTTGTGTTTTTTGGGGTTTATTGCACGAGCAGTATTTAATCTTATTCCACAAAAACATGGTAGATAATACAACAAAACTACTAACGCTTGCATTACACCTTTTTTTTTAAACAGAAAACCACTGTTATTTATTGAGGGAAATGTCAAATTAAAGACTTAAGCCCTAACATTTGCATGTCACAAGGCTGAACACTGCAGCAGCAAGACCGCTATAGGCTACAAAAATAAAGTAATCCAGAAATGAATTGGTAATGAAGCATGTGAAGCTACTGATTTCCATTAGGACTGGCATTCTCATTGATAAGGTTTTTTTCTGCAGTTCACTTTGAATCAGTCCAAATTAGAAGCACATGTTCGCGGAATAAAGTTGATTGTGGGGTTTTGTGTCTTCGACAGGTCTGCAATTCCTCACTTTTAGTTTAGAGGTATAATGTCCAGATGTATTGATTGAAATGTAAGCAATACAATGCATTTACAGGTCTTAGTTTTACAAAAAAATCTAATCCTGCCAGAAGAGTTATTCTATGCCCTTAAGCAAAAACTTCAAGCTGTCAGTGGAGGCTAAACAAACAAAGCTTCAAAATGAATAACAATGACAGATGAGCTGTCAAGTCCACAAAGTGTAAAAGAGGGGAACTCAACGGATTTACACTGAAACAAAAAACATGAAGGAAATCAGTTAGTGTCTACATCCAACTAGTAAAGACAACCTCAAAATTTAGTAATCACAAATTTGCCAAGAAACTCTTTTTGCCTTAAATCCCATATGATTGAATTTGTGTGGCTGCCATGTAATGATGCAAAAGGTCTTTTATGAGTCTTGGTGAACAATGAACTGCAAGACACATTCAGGAAATGACATAACACAGGCAATTATAAAATACAAAAACAACTTTATTTACAAAACAGACCACCGCCTCGTTCCACAAAACCCTAAATTCTGTGACTATGTTGGAATGCCATGTCTCAGGCCTGTGACTGAGGTTGGGAATTTTCAGCATGGAGAAGAACACCACCCAACACAAACCTTCAGTGTACTTTTTTACTTATTTAGTCTGAGCTCTGCCATCGTGCCGCAAAATGTGACCAAGACTGGGTCACTGGTAGGCTTCTGTATGGTAAGCATCAGAGTAATTAGAGGCCAATAGGGCAAGAAAGGTATTCTGATAAAACACGTTAAGAAACATTGATGAATCTCAAGATTGTAAAAAGTATCTATTTGCTCCAAGCATGATGATCTTAGCTTGGTAAATTGTCTTTCTATGGTAAAAGTAAATTAAAAGATGTGAAGAAATGACCATTCAGACAGGGTTTATACATATCCAGCAAAACATACTTTCAATAAGCACAAAATGTGTCAAAATCATGTAAGTCGCCGGGCGACTGGCTGAAGGAACAGGCATCCGCACAGTCTATAAATCTCAGTCTCAGCAGTGAGATATTGCCTAGTCAAAGCTGTACACTTGAATGCACATTTAGAAAGCATAGCGAGTACGAATGTCTTCTAGCTTCTTTGAGACTTCAGGTGGAGTTCTGTCTAGCTCCTCAGCCATGCTCTTCTGTTTATGGGGGTCCATGCTGTTGAACTGTTCACACAGATCTCCATCAATCACGTTCTGCAAAACAAATTAATTTTACCAAATGCATAACATGGACAAGCTATTCCAACAATGTACTGAGCACTGTGTGCTGTGTATCCGCCACATATTTCTCTGATTTGTTGAAGAAATGTGCAGCCACAAACACTCAGTCAGGCGAGCCTCACCTTAGCTTGTTTTAATGCTATTAATAATTAAGTCGCTAATAAATGTCTTGATAAGACAACAAAGCACTTGACAAAAGTCTATCTAGAAATATATTCTGATAATCTTTGGGAGAAACAATGAGGGAACAAGCTAGAAAAACAAGCTCTAATCTTTGTGTATGGCAGTGGTTCCCAAAATGGGGGTCAGGAGTTTGGACACCCCGGAGGGAAACAAGGCACAGAGCTGGGGCCCTGAGATGACTTGGAAGATATCATTTCACAATGATGGTAGTGTACTTAATCACTTCTTAATTGAAAACAGAATCATTTTGTTTAAAAAAAAATTGCACAAAAAACTACTCAAACAAATAAAACCAAACCTGATCATAAATGCAACTTTAAACTATTACAGAAATCATTTTTATCGTACATTTGTGGCCCTGATGGGTTACAAGGTTGTTTTGGGAGTTCCAGCCAGAAAAGTCTCTCATTTTACACACCATGAGATTTCACAATTTAATTTTTAACCGCAAAAAACTCACTAAAAACACAGGGGAATAAACCCCTGAAAGGAAGAATAACATTTACACTATTAGTCAAAAGTTTAGATAGCTTCTCATTTAATGTTTTATTTGTTGTTTTCATGACTCTTACATTGTAGATTATCTTTGAAATCATTTAAACTATGAACAGCACACATGTAGTAAACTAAAAGTGTTAAATAAAAATGTGTCTTTTTTATTTTTAGATTCCTCAGAATTAACCACCATCTGTTTTGTGTGACGTCACGATCCTGAGCTCAATAGTCTTTCATTATCATAACATTAAGAATAAAAATATGCAAGACAATATTTTGTATCACGCAGAGTAATAATTCTGTTTTGACTTCCCTTCTTACATTAAAGGGAAGTCACAACAGATTGGCACAACAGTACTAACCTTCACAGGGAAATAGTAGGATCTAAAGCTGAGGTGATCTCTGCCACAAATTGGAGGAAACTCTGAGCGCATGTGCATCTCTAAGTGCTGGAAGAAGTCATGATCCTGGAGAAAATACGAGGCACAAATATGTCAGGTGAGATTTTACAACAAGAGATTTGACTACAGCAGTGAGTGTTGTACCTCATGTGACGTGAACGGCACCAAAATACCAATCCCTCCCGACAGTGTGGTGTAGACGAGCGACTCAGAGCCTCCTGGAATCAGGGTGGTTTTTTGGAGAGACAGCACAGTCTCTCCGACGTGGTAATTAACGATCACATCAGCCTGTGGCAAAAACAAGAGCTTTACTTACAACATTAGGAGATCTGGCACATTTCCTTGTCAATTGAAATTAATGAGCAATCACTCGCTAGCTGTCAATGGCCATTATCCAGTTGAATTCCATCAGTTCAAACCATGTGGCTTGACGTTAAACAAAGAGTAATAGCATAGAATGCCCCAAAGAGTGACATGAGGAGACAAGGCTAAATGAGAAATCTTCAAGTTGACCATTGACTATTGGGAACGGTGGTCCTCATGAAGATGGATATGGCCGCTAACCTGATGGTGACAGATGAGACAAATGACTAGTCCTGAACCTCTCAAATTACTGCCAGACCAGATATCATCAACTCAGTCACAAACATTAAAAACTACATTAGACCAAGGAAACATGAGTTTAAAACCCAGATTTTTCACATACATGAGAAACAATACTGTACTGAAAAATCACCTCTAACTCCAGTAAAAAAACACAGGCAAAACATGTAAACTGAGGTGCTGAGGTGACCAATCCAGCATGCGTAGGTGTTATTATGAATGTTCTTTTTAAAAAAGCAGAGGGGATTTTAACACTGTTAAATGTGGTCACATTCAGATCATTACCATGTCCAAATAAAAGAATCAATCAATCAAAAACTCATCAGCATTCATCAAATACAAAAAAGGGATGTGAATACTGCTAAAAAAATAAATAAGAAAAAAGAAAAACATTCAATCAAAGTGACGTTTTGCCGCTTTGACCTGGATCTTTGAGATACATTAATTGAATTAAAGTGGAATGCATCTAATTTAATGCGTAACAGACTACATTTAAGCAGCCACTGGTTAAGTGCCTCTACATACCAAGACAGCCTTGTTTGTCTCCATTTATAGTCAGACCTACAACCCTCCATTTTTTTTCCAGTGGCACTGATAAATAAAATGCTGCGCCTAAAACCTTAACTAATGTCTAAAAGGAGTCCTTGAGCGTTTCCAAATTGGATAAACTAGCTGAATGACATTTACACAGACAAGCTGACAAATGTTGTATCACACAGCCAACTGGCAGTGTCTGAACTGGAGGTACTTTCCCCGTTGATGTGCTACCTAAACAATATTTGGACCAGAATTGAGCTGTGGCATGTTTGATGCTGTCAGACTAGGTTAAACTTGTGGTTGCCAGGGCTGTGCAGCTGTGGCCACGTGTTGCATTTGTGTAAATTGGTGGTTAGAGGTCAGTGGAGGCAGCAGATTAGCGCTTGAGGCCAGAGGCAGGCTGACATTTTGGCAGCGACTCAGGAGATGATTGCAAAAGTGTGGGTCTACAATCATACAGTAAAGTGCATATAAAAAGGGTATTCAGCTTGATGTCACAATAGGTGGTTGGTAAGAGCAAGAGTGAGTAAGTATGCAAGTATTTACCTTCTGGGAAGCTCCATTAAGAAGACCTCTGTCCCATAGGGCTTTGTTGCCTGTGGGGTCTTCATCTACATCATCACTTGTATTTGGGGGAAGACGGACCTGGAAAAAAAAAAAGACTTGGGATAAGCGTATTCGGTTAATCACTAATCGAGACTGCAAAATAAAATTTTAGGTTCTAACAAGAAAATAGTGATCCTTTCAGAACCAATTCAATCTTTAGGCTTACTTTATTGGTCAGATTAACTTTATCATGTCATTGATTCCATAAAGCTGGTCACTTAACTAATGGAATGGTGGACTTTTGTTTGGCCACGGTGTCAATAAGCAAGAATAATTGTAACAATAATAGTAATGTTACAATTTTCTAAAGTGACATCAGAAAATCTATCAATATAATACTCATATTATAAACAATACTTTTAACAGTCAACTGAACTCACAATACTGATGTTTCCAAACTTGTCAGCAGAAGCCATGGTGTCATAGTCCAGTAGGCAGGCCGTAGTGACCCATCGCGGGTATGTATCGTCAGCAAAGATAATCAGCTGGTTCTCATTACGCCTGTAACGGACCCAGAACAGACTTTCCTGGACGTCCGACACGATGACACGCTGGCCAATGGTATAAATGCCTGACACAAGATTAGGCACATGCTGGAAAGAAGAGAGGGGAAAACATGTTTATTCATGTACTAAAAAGGACAATGTGCATTAATGCCATCTGTTTTGAAATGATAACAAATATGCCAGATTATTATTATATAGATTTAGTCTGCTTTGAGGACACCAAATGTGATTATACAGTTTCCAGACAAAGTGAATATTAAGCTGTCATTGGTGTTAAAACAGGTTCAGGGGGCATTGTGCTATTCTTTCCTTTGTTTCTTTCTAAACAAATTTTGTTTCCTTTAGAACAGCATAACATATTAAATCATAAAAAATGATGATAAACTTATGCCAGCGCAGAGATTCACACCTTGTTTTCACATTTCCTCAACAACTTCTTTTTCCCCAAATCGTAGATTCGAAGCAGCTTCCCAACTCCAACCAAGATACGCCCTTGGAATGGAGCAATGGCCAGTGGCACATCCTCAACAGGTGTCTGTCAGAAAATACATTTCCAAAGCAATGTTACTTAAAAGCATATGATTAGTAATGATAACTAATTCTGTCCGTTTTTGATACTGCTGAATATAATTCCAATATCTAACCATATAAACTGCATTTACAGGTAACACTTTAAAACAATTTAGATGATAATTAGTGCAGTGTACTAATGTACTGTACTGTTGTTTGATATGATGTGTCTCTTCACCTAGAAAAAACAAAGTAGTAAAATGGCAGTTTCCATGCCAATTGAGCTTTAAAGGGTTAAACAGGATCTGAAATATGTCTTTAAAAAAATAAACAATAATAATAAAAAAAAAAAAAAATTAGGACAGTTGTAATGTGAAATAGGGCAATAAGGGGCAAACATTGAGGATTTATTCGTAAAGCAGAACTAAGTTAACATCATCGACAGAGCTCCCCCTGCAGCTCTCTTGTGAAAATACACTGCTAGTAAAAAGACCCAAATGCTTATATTTTTTAAAACTTTTTTTCCTTCCTTTTTATTGAAATAAGGAAGTACAATCACATAAAAAAAAAAAAAAAAAAGAGAGCAAGATTTCTCAGGAGAGCTGTCTTCGGGTCGGCTTCAGGAAAGTTGCAAGGCTTGTGTTCTGTGCAGAGACAGCAGTGGGAGACGGCGGGGGCTTCAAACACCCCAAAAATACATTTGCAACCGCCACATGGACTTACAAAGATGTTTAATAAGGTAAAAATGTTACTTAGTTCTACTTTAAGTAAAGAAAAATGCCACGATGCAACATCAGCAAATTAGCCACAAAAATTCTTATGGGAATGTCACTGTATCTGACTTCACAAAAAATAACTAAAATATATACAATTGAATGCATCTCTTGAGCGGTCTAGTGGTTGGGGAATTCCTCTAATGGGAAAAGAAGTGGCTAACAAGTGCGTAACCAAACACTGAGTGACACCATGACTCACTTCCTCTTATCCACATCATCAGGTAACACACATGTGGGCCGCTTCACCCCAATGGCCTCTACCCGGCTCAGGTTTCTGTGGAATTGCCTGGCAAGTGGAGCATGGCGTCAAGAGCAACATCTGCCTATAAGGTCATTAAAATTTGACTTTAGGCTGTATGAGCCCTTTCTCCAGAGCCTAATCCTTATCTTAGCATCATTGAAAAAGCACCAGCCAATGATCTGTAAAGGTGTAAAAGTTTCCTCAGGCTATTGCTGCATAACATTGGCTCAGTATCAGCTTATTTGCCAAAACTCTTTATGTGTGGATAGTTGGCTTTAATTACGATGCATGCAACACTCTCTATGCCAGTATTACCCAGATCCAAGTCATAATACCTCTCAAGTAAGACTAAGCTAAGTAACTGAAAACAAATGTAGACAATCCAATTGAACTTACCTTGTGCACAAACTCCAGCTTCTCCCCACCTCCAATGAGCCGGTAGGTGTAGATAAAGCCTCCACCCACTGACCTGGGGTTTAAGATCATGTCTCGGGCCACACCAACGAGGACAAACCAGTCATCGCTGGTGTTTGGGAAGCGGCACACAGCAACACTACAGAGTAAAAATATAACTGTCAGTACCAACAGTTTTGTAGCTGTTCACCCACACAAATGGAGGTATATAAGACACATTTACTACTTTCACTATCTGATAATTAATATTGAACTTTTAGTTTCAGTGTATATGCACTCAGTTTCCTTGTCTATATTGAAACACTCATGCTTGCAGAAACACATGGCTATTCTTCTGTTCCCAGCTGCGCTCCAAATGCAGGTGGGGTGCATGAAGCTGTACATCCAAAGTGTGTCATATACAGGATTGAATCACAGCTAACACTAGTGCCTTACCCCACAAATTTGATGATCTTCTTGTGCAAATTGAAAAACACATTTTTAAAAAAGCAACAAACAAACTGATAACTAAGTATTAGATACAAAATGGGTGTGTTAACTATAATCTTACTCCCCCAGTAAAATATAGTTATGAAACATTATAAAACAAAACTATGAAAACATATTCTGACAAAAAAGAAAATGTAATTATTGAATGTAACTGTGTTAATTTGAAATTAAATACATTTAAATTGAAATGCTGACAACGTCAAATGTAACACATATTTTTAAAAATTGCTTTTAAGACCCTGCAGCTGCCTTGCTTTATGCAGCCGAGAGCAAGTTGATAAAGGAGTGAGGGACTTTTGTAATATTACATCATTGTCATTTCCCTTTTAACCCACGTTTGTGTAAATAACTGGATAGTTAAATTTTATATAGTACTACCAGTCTGAATTAAAGAATACATCCTCACATACTCATGGCTCACCTGAAAGCAGCTTCATTCTGCTCCAGTTGGACTTGGTCGAGTGTGGTGCCTTGTATGGGGTTAACCAGTCTCACCAGTGAAGCCCACTGGCCAGTCCCTGCTTTAGGGGAACCAAAAATGGCTTCTGGGAGATTCTCATTAAGAAAAGCAGCAGCCATCTCGGCAGCCAGTTCCCTTTCATCCTCCCCAGCAGCTTCCACCATCTCCTGCAGAGGTCACAAGAAAGCACAGAGGTCACGAGGACAGATAAGGTTACAAAGGGTGTCCTCAAGGCTTCATTTATACAATTACAGTGTTAAATAGGGGGTTTTGACTTGATTGCAACATTCTCTGCTCTAAATAGGAGTGAGTGAGAACAGCTTTGTGAAATCTGTGATAGGAACTGAGTTATGAACCAAACTACTGACCATTTCTGTTGCTCATTACACAAAGATGTAAGGCACCTTTTTTGTCTTGTAAGTGTTGCCACTACTCTCTAGATTCAGGTATTATTTTTGCTCCTCTGATTGGTTGATACAACCGCTTTGAGGAGACAGGGACAGCACTAAGTATTCACCCTTTTATTTTTATAACGTTCTTTTTGTTCTAAATGAAAAATATTTGTGCTGAGTTAAATCTGTTTCACTAACAAAGCATGACAGAGGCTGACCAATAGGAGGAGTGGGTGGTGTCTGTCTGAGCAAAACTCAACTCTCAAAACACCACTGGATCACGATACGACTCCCTCATCAAAATAGCAGACTGGTGCAGGATTAGATCACTATTAGATTTTTCCATTTTGAATTTTAAATATTTTAATACTTTATCTCCCACCCTAGCTACATGAAGAATTATTGCAAATTATTAAATCTAAATTGTACTTTGAATGGTCACTATTAGCAAATGGCAAAGACTGAATGAAAACAAAAAAACAGCTGTAGTTTAGACTACAAACATATTCTGCATATGCATGGGATTCTTGCATTAGTTGAGGACTTTATATTTCAGTCTTCTATCAAATGCTAATGCTTCTGAATGTGCTTGAAACTTAAATTGCAAATCTAATTGCTAATTGTTTGTCAGAAAAATCACAATTAGATGTTTTTCCAAAAGTGTTCCCATCCCAATTAAACTTAATCAATGCCAAAGCAGTCTCTGTTCTCACCCCCATCAAAACACAATACAGAAAAATTGTACCACTGACCGTGATCTATCTGAATTATTTAAAGGCCTGGGATATGAACGCTTTCCTTTGCATTTGCTGCTTCAAGTACAAAGATGATACAATTTATTGTAATTTCAATACACACACACCTCTGCCATCTGTTGCTTTCTCTGAGCTTTGGTTGCCTCTGTGTAGGCGTTGTGGTCGGTCTCAATCAAAATAAGGTTATTGGTCTCCGGATGAATTACAAACTTTCTGGGAGTGTACTGAAGGGGAAAGGCCACCTGGTTGAAGACAGCTCCAAGTTTCTCCAATGCTAAAATCCTACAAGACAAATATTGACAAAGGATGAGTAGGAGTTGGAGAGAAAAAAAGAGGTCATAGGGTTAGTACTGATAGATCTGTTTGTCTGTGTGGTCATGATGGTCTCTTTACAAACACTCTAAAAATGATTTATGTAACAGTTTTACAGCAGTAACATGAGACGTTAAGTGTTTAGTGGGTTAGTAGGCCAAGTCAGAAAGTTATTTATCCCAATCTGCTTATGTTATGATGTTGAACAAAGTCTGGCTTATACCCCATTATGGGAAGACGCTTTTGGGGATGAAGGGCGGTCTTCCAACTTATTTACAAGTAACAATGATAATGATAATAATAATAATAATAATAATAATATAGTCATACATTTTCTGACACTGACAGTATCTTTACAATTCTGTACGTAAATCATTCACTCCCCTGGAATTGGATGACAGACATTCAAAGAACCAGGGTCAAACTGCTCCAGAGTCGCACCCAGCCCTGTATTTAAAGAGTAGTTCAAATGGTATATTGTACCTGAGTGTGTTTGTGGAAATGGCCACAATGCCTTCAGGACACTGCTCAGAGGCAAAACCGGAGGCGTACTCCAGAGTCTCATAGGACAGTGGGGTCAGGTGGAAGCGGGACTGATATGAGTAACTCAGCCAGGATCGACTCGACATGGCCAGCACCTGGCAAGGGATTCAAGTTAATGAAGCACTAACCCATAACACATCATTAATCCAAAATAAAGAGTCATACAGCCTCCTGTCCCTGCATTCTGACTCTGAAGAGTTTGACTGGTCGGGAACCCAGGTAGCGAGTTCTGGTATCTGAAAGGTCACCAGTTACTGGGTCTAACACGGTCCGCAGTAGCACTCCGTTCTGAGAAGCACAAAGTTACACTTAAGCTCAATTATACAAACATATTGTGTGTATGTTCTTATCTTTCTGTTAACTTGCCAGGGGTTATGCAGATGGAAAGGCTATAATGTGGCATATTTACATTTGTTTAAATGTTCATTAATATGCAATGTTCCCCTTTTCCTTAAATAAAATAAAAAATGTTCATATGCTATATTTGGAAAGTTCCTTCTGTCTTCTTGTAATTATTAACTTGTGAGTTTCTTCTAATACTACAGTTGTAAAAAGCTACGTCAAAGGGCCTCTGATCTGGGCCTCTGACGAAGGCAGAAGTCCTGCCGCCAAAACATGCAAAGTAAATGAGCTTATAGCTTTTTACAACTTTTTAGGAGAAACTCACAAGTTAACGCTCATATGCTGGCTGATCTTTTATAGCTTGCAAAATGTCCACACAAGATAAGGGAGTGTGAATGAATACCTGAAGTCCGATGTTGAGATAGAGAAAACCAATTGATCCCTTTTCTCCAAGTTCATCCTGTTTCTCTACTCCTCCCATTTCCACAATACACAAACTCTCAGGTTGAGCTGGCAGGGCCTGCATACTCAGTGGCTGTAGACAGTCCTAATAATAGGAAACAAGTATTTTATTCAGCGACATAAATTACTAACAAACAAAACACAATAAAGAATTTACAGCTATACAATTATAACAAGCAATGTATTGCTAAATTGTAATACAAAGGCTGCTAATTTACCGAAGGATCCAAGGAGATAATCCGCACAGTGTTGTCTACAAGACCCACAGCCAAGAATCTGGAGCGCTGCTCACCGGGTGGGACATTAGCCAGGCTCATACAAACCACGTCTGCAGACATCTCCTTTCGCTCAGTGTACTCGTTGAGTTGGCCAGACTAAATTAAAAAACAATTTATAAACCCATTTTGTTGTTAGTGTTTTGTTGTTGTTGTTTCTTCTTACCGGATCCATCTCAAAGTAGACCAGCTCGCCTCCAGTCAGGGCAATGACCACTTGCCTTTGGTTTACCGCACAGCGCACTATGGTTTTCTTACCAGGAGTTTTCCACTCATTCACACGCTTATCAGCTCTAATGTGACGGATTCCATCTGGATAAACCTATGGGTAAACATTTCTCAAATTAGTCTTAAACAATGTGTGAGGTTCAAATAGAGGTAAAGGCAAACTCACCTGGACTAGTGCGTCTTCGCCAAGCAATGAGCAAGACAGTGTCGGTGTGGTTCCCAAGAAGCCTGAATCTGTCACTTCTTCTACAGTCTCGCCGATAGACAAGACCAAAGTGGCATTTACGAAAGATACAATGATGTACGCATCAAACTCATCTGAACAGGAATACACAAAGATCGAGTTAGTTATGTACAAAGACATTTTATTTATGTTCCACATACAAAAAGCTATTTATCTGTGTTGAGAATAACCACATTACTAATTGTACTACTTTTTAACAAGTCATTGAATCAGTTACCATTTAGTACAATATGGAGCTGTTTTTGATATTATCAATGCAGTTTGTAAATTGGTGCAAATGAATTTACCAGACCCTGTTATGATCTCATTCAGAAGAGCTGCCAAGTTTTAGTAGAAATGGATTAGAAAGAGAGATTGACTGTAAAGGTGACCCAATCAGAGGCAGCCATAGGCAAGTGTAAAGTGTTTTCTGACATTACATTGATGGATAATCAATTGATTGATAATTCTCATCTCTCCTCAAACACATAAGAGAAACTATATTAGGAATTCATCATTTTATTTGAACTATTTACTGACTACTATTTACTAACATATCGACATTCATTTTTTATGTGTATAATAAAGGACCAGCAGGACTCATTGAATATTATACTTTTGTAACAACGACAGTTGTTGTTTGAAGTGGTTACACTGGAGATATTTTGAGTCAACAGAAATGATTACCTTCCACATGCCTGCGTACTGTCCACACAGCATTTGGGTTACCAGGCAGCTCTGAGACAGCCATCTCTGAAACCTGATCAGCAAATAACAGACATTATTACTGTTCACGGCGGCATTACATTTTGCACCAAAAACGGCTCTGCACCTCTAAACCATGTCGGAGGACTCTCAAGGTGGATCTTGGCCCTCTTCCACATGCTGCATACAACTGAGGAGTGTCTTCATTGGCCAAATCAGCAATCTGTAAAGATAATGTTTTAGAAAATCATAATCATATCATAAAATGTGTTGGTTTTATTATGCACGGATCAATATATACATGAAGGGCTCAGACCTGGCAAGACATTATTGGTGATAAACTCTCCAGTTCATCAACCAACACCAAGTTCTTGAGCGCACGAGGCTGGAAAAAGAATGTGTCACCCTCCTCCAGTGGCATAGCAGAGGAAAACTCAGGCTCGTCATCATCATCCCCCAAGTGAGCGATCTGATAAAGATAACTAAAATGGGTGGGAGATACAAGTAAGACAGAAATGAAATTATGTTAAATTAATGTTCTGTATTTTGAAAGAAGTGGGACTTACTGATTTCCAAATTCTGAGGCAACAAATAAAAATCCAGTTTTTAAGACACACATTGCTGTTGCCACAGGAATTGTATCGAAGTACTTCAGTCTGATTTCTGTGACCTTCAAGGAACCAGCAAACAAAACAAAGACATGGTTTTAATTATATGAAAATTTTCCATGTTAAATGCAAATGGATAGTGTTCGTTTTACCATTTCCTCATCGGTTTCTAAAGTAACTTTAAAAATGTCTCCTTGTTCAGTTTGTGCCAGAAAGAAGAACATAGACTTTGTTTTGTGAGTGGCTGAGCACACAAAAATCATGCCCCGCTCAGGATCGTCCAAGTCATTCTGCACAATGACATGAAATTAAGCAAAGCGCTTCAAATTGATTAAAGAAGAAATCTAAATATCTAATGTCTATTTAAAAATGTGTGCAACTTACCCTGCGTCGTGGGATAGGGCAGCGAATGTCAGGCTGATCTCCAAAGTTTTTGTATGTTATGTAATTTTCGGAGCAGATCAAGACCCCACTAGGACCATCTGACCCACCAGGAACTGTGACAAAACAGATAAAACATGTAATATTACATTATATAAGTTTGATCAGTGAAAACTTTCATTACATCTACAATAATTTCTTACCAGTGATGAGGAAATTTCCATGCTCTTCCAAAGCCTCACTGTATTTACGAACTACATGATTTAAGCCCAGGTCCAGTTCATAAAAGGTGAGGGTTTGCTGTGTGTTAGCAGCTGCTTCTCCCGTAGGATCATTGTCAGCTTCCTGTAATAAAATCACATTACAGAAATGTTATGAAGTAGGGCTTAAAAAGTTAGGAAAAATAACAAATTGCATTTTTTTTTAACAATCATTGCAATTAGATTTGTGATTTCTGTTTTGATAGGATTCAGTTCAAACTTCACATTTTACATTACACGTCCAAGGGTATTAACGTTTGAGAGAAGACTGAAAGATTGAAAAATGAACTATTAAATATTACAAGAACATACATTTTAAAACAAGTTTGTAGAAGTCTTAACTATAGCGTTAGCAGTTTATATATATATATATATATATATATATATACATACATACATATACAGACAGGATATTTTGTTGTTCACGGAGGAAATTGTGTAAATTAAATAAATGCAGTTGTTGCAATTTGCCATTTGGTTCATTGTGATATAACTTGCAGCCTTATTATAAAGTATAACTGTAATAATCAGTAAGATTTGATTATCACAAATTTACCTCATAATCCATCTCAAGACAAGCAAACATGGGATTTTCAAATCCAACATCAACTCCTACTACATGGTAGACAAGAGTGTTTGCTTTGTGAGCTTCCAAAGGAGATGAGATGGTAAGTCGAGCTGCAGCATCTCTGTTCAGAATATAAACCAACTTCTGTTTTTCTATGGCCCCTGAAAAAGGAACAACAATCAAGACATGTAGTAACAATGGTTATACCTAGGAGGATGTCTGGAATTAGATATTATGGCTGAATTTATATTTATTTTTACTTTCCCGGCACTCCAAGACAAAACTTTATTTTAATTGTAATACCTATCATGACTGCTCTGCCTTTTGGGTCAACGGCCAGGAACTGTCCAGGGACAATGCGCCTGCAACCACTCTTCCCAAACGTCTCCTGATGGATCTTCTCAAAAATGTTTTTTGAAGGGTGATACTCCAAAATAACAATGCGACCGCTGTCACTTCCAACAACAATATAGTCTAAAAAAAAAAGAAAAAAAAAAGCATTTATAAAATAACCTATGCAGTTAGATAAATAAAAACATACAACGAATCAGCATACCTTTGGTTCCTCCTGTTAATCTAAATGCCATCAAAGACCGGACAATCCCAAACACTTCCACTGTGAGCAAGGTATGCACTTTTCCTGTGTTTGCATCTGGCCTTAATAACTCCAAAATTTTCCCCCGGGAAACAACAATCTCCTGCATCTTAGTTCCTATAAAGTCATAGATTACATTTTGAAAATTGCAGATTAAACCTTTTCTTCATCTATTGATATATATATTTTAATACCTGAAAAATTCCCATGGATGGCATGAGTGATGCCAGTGGCCCTCTGTAGGGTAATGTTGTACAGAAACATGGCTCCTCGTCAGTGGTATTCCACTAATAATATAGGAGCAAGGGACAAACTTTTGCTTAGAGCTAGAGAGACAAGAGAAAACGGACACAAACGAATTATTCAAAGATATAACAGCTACGTTTGACCCACAACTTAATTCACAGAGAAAAGCTTTTCCTACTACTAACAGTCATCGCATATTATGGGCACCAAACAATAGTCGGATATGATGAAATCATAAGGGTATGGGATAAGAACAAGAAAGACTTTGGTTAAAGTAGTACAGGACAATAACAATGCTAAAGCTAAGCTAATATTAGCTTCCGCCAAAAACAACATTAACGTTACGTTTGAGTCCTAGTTCTAAATTCAAGCAATTACAGTGGATTTAGGAATATTGTTGATATCATCAGCAGAGGGAGCAAAATCTGAAACATGATCAGAAACCACGAAGCCGGGGCTACGCATTCATTTATACAAAGTGCCAATATTCACCGGCGCGTCTTCATCTATGCCTTTGTGTGCAGAAGTCATTGTTAAATGAGGCTCACAATGTGTGTACCTATACCGAACAACATATAGATATGTAGAACAATGTAATTACCGCTGTGATGGTTCTGATTTTGAATGGATGTTACTAGAAAAAATATCTTCCCAACATTTGAATGGAGAGCATCAACGACCCGATTCCGTTTGGGTCCTAAACTGCAGCTTACGTGGCCCACTCCAATGCCTGCTCAGAAAAGAACTGCAGTACCAGAGACTCTCCTGTAGATGTCAACAAAGACAAGGAATACAAATTGCCTAAACTTGCAGTTTTGCCTTGTTCTGTCATTGACAGAGAACCCCATTAACTAATAACAACGCTCTTATAAAAGTAAACGATAAAAATGACATAAAAACGTAAAAATGTATCCCGTGCAGAACAATTTCTTAAAAAATACTAATAGTATTTTATATATAAATGCCTGCCTTCTGTAAAGTAAATACTTCGATGAAGAAACACAACAAAAAGAACAAGGTAGCTAACTGTAACTAACATAATGAAAATAATAATGTCAACAGTAATAACACATTGTTGCTCTTGGTGTCGTTGTAGGATTACCAGAAGCAAACATGTCTCTGTTTTAATTTGCAGCGTGTTGGAGGATGGCAGCGTGCTGGTGGCTCTGGCCTCCGGGGTCTTTCAGGACGATTCCTCACAGATGACGCGACGCCGCCTCCTGGATCCACGCTCCCCCCAATTCCGTCAACTGGGCTGCCGCGGAGGAAGAGTGGTCTGTGGTCCTCTCTAGACATCATCTCTGCACTTACGAATTAGCAAGATGAATAGATACCAAACATCTGGTACATGCTGTTGTTTAGCATAGAAACGTATGTCTGTCTGTGTGGGTTTCCGTGTAAATGCCTATAGGACCACGGGTTTAATTGGAACAGGGAAAGCCCCACACGCATTTCTATTCAGACAACGTGCCTGCGTGCAACGAACGATGCCTGAAAAGGGCAGCGAGCTTTGAAAAACACCGAGATTTCTGAGGAGATTCAGAAGAATACATTTACTTCCACCGCAAGGTAAGCATCTACGACGTCTTTGTTTACAGTCACGCATTTCTTACACCCGTTTGATAAAAGAGACAGCATCATTCTGCTCTGTGCCAGTGATGCTGTTGTTAGAGGCCATCGGCCGTCGGTCTGTACCCATGCATTGTGCTTGTCCAGTTGAGTTTTCTCGTTTGAATATGAGACCTCATCGTGTCAATAAAAAACAAAATAGATATTTGCTTTTTGTCTACTAACCCAGTGATTCCTATAGTGGGGTGCAGGCACTGCAAGAGGTTGTTTACACTACACTACAGTAGACACAATAGGCACATGTAGGAAACGTGAGCTTGACATGATCAACTAACCAGCTATATTTATTATTAAGGCTATTATTTGTTGGCCTATTTCTGTCTAAGAGAAAGATAAAAGATAAGATAAAAATATAAAAATAAGTCCATATTCTTTTGAGAAGTGTAAATTGTTGCAGCAGCACTGCAGACTTTTGGGAATTTCTGTTTAGGCTACTAAGCTGTAATGTGGGCTGCCTTTAGTCTGTGTTGCCTACCTCACTGTCCAGCAGGCTTTTTGTGTTGGCTCTTTGGACTGTGACTGTCCTATGCATATGGCTTTCCCCTTTATACTCTTGACACTGATCTTGTCTGCCCTTCTCCTCATATATCCCCCCACCCCCATTTACCTCTCTGTCTTTCTCCTTAACCCCCCTCCACACACACACACACACACACACACACACACACACACACACACACACACACACACACACACACACACACACACACACACACACACACACACACACACACACACACACACACACACACACACACACACACACACACACACACACACACACACACACACACACACACACACACACACACACACACACACACACACACACACACACACACACACACACACACATTGATTTGCCTCACGGCGTTGCTAAGAGACCATAGCGGTCAGGGATCTGGGAGGAAGCAGCGGATAGTTTCCTGCTTTGAAAGAGGAAAGTACATGTTTCTCAGAGCCTTTACTGGTTTGTGTAGTTGGAATTGTAAATGGACATTGACTTGTGGAAGGTTTGAACACTGTATGTGTGAATATGAAACGCTGCAGTTTTGGCATTTGCTGTCTGATGTACTTTACCCATAAGTGGTAAACCAGCTATGCATAAAGGAATGTTCAATTACAAATCCCAGTGCCCAGTGGCTAGAATGTTTTTTTTGGGGTAAATATAACAATGATTAAAGCAGCTGTTGAAGAAATGGACTGACAGACAGTAGACTAAGGATTTATTGGGTCTTGACAATTCCCATTTAAAAGTTGAAGCCAATATCACTAAAAATAGAAAGGATATCTGCATAATCTGCTCAAATATCAGAATAGTTCTAATCTTTACTGTGATTCTGACAATTATACAACAACAAATTACACCATACAAAAGCACAGCTGCATTTTTCAAAAAAGGCAAAGTACAAAAAGTAAACACTAGTTGCCTCCCGTACAGGAACAATATGTCTCGGACACTCTGCAATTTAACCATGAATTTAACTCTATTCTTGATATGTGACGTGGGTTGACATGAACCGATTGTGAATAATCATAAAATTGTGATGCTTATTCTCAATAACTGTAATAATGACATTTTATATCCTGGCATTTTGAATGAAGCAGCAGAATAGATGTCCTGTGTGACAAAGGACTGTGCATTCCTGCCAAATCACGTGTTGCTGGAATGTAAGGGCTTTTTGTGCCTGCTTTACTGTTACTGGTTGTATTTTAGCTGAATGGGGTATAGGCTTTCAGTCCAACTAATAACATTTGATTAAGTCACACTTTCAGCAGGGAAATACTATATGGGGGAGGGAGATTCATTGTTTAGAAAGAAATATCTAAACTTGTCTGATCCTCACAAGAACCTAATGGTTAGAAATTGAGTTCACAATCCTTCCCTATTAATCTTATGTCTTTTCAACTGACAACAATCACATCTTTGTTTGAGGTTGATTATAGCATCACTTTCTGAAGATTTTGTGAGAGAGAAAAAACAAACACTTATGTCTGTTTATTTATGCTGACATTGAACTTAAATTATGTCAGTTTGGTTTCATGTGGACAGGTCAAGTAATTACAGATATGTTAACTGTAAACCAGGACAGCAAAGCAGCAATCTGACAGTTAAAGTGTCAATGTCCCCAAGCTAAATTTTAAAGAGATTCTGGAATATTTTGCTGTCACAAGAATGCTACCGTTTTATTTTTATATTTGTGCGTATTCTAGAATATATCAAATCGGATTTATTTTATATACATTTATTCATGATTATTTAATTGTTTTTTTATTAAACCTTTTTGTGGAGAGTTATCTGAAATTGTGACTGAATTGAGACTGGTATTGGACTATATAACATTGTCATTGTAGTCATAATATTTAAAAACCGCTTATGATTTATAGTACACATATCTATATTGGTCAGTCATACATTTAAGATTTGGCATTTGTTATGACAAATGCAAACCACAAAAAAAAAACTAAAATTGCATTTTCAGATTTCTTGCTAGTTGTTAGTAGATGTCTAGTAGATGTCTAGTTGTTTTGCACAAACTGATGTAGGGTATTTGGGACAGTTGAAGTAACCACCACTAAGACAGATGTTTGGGTTAAATCCAAGTAACAAGCTGACAGATAAGCTGGACCAGAGGATAGACGACTTAAAACAGTCACCAGATTTGACACGCGACCTGTTCCTCCCATTAAAACTCCTCACTAATCATCTTCATAATGAATGGCACGCTGTTGTCTGTCAAAAATATTTGTGAGGGGAGTCCAGCACAGCCTTGCCATCCCCAGCACTTTCAAGGTCAACTCTAGAGGCTTAAGAAGCCAGGAGGGCACTCTCGCACAAGCTTAGCAATCCCTGGAAACAAAGTGTCACAACCTCCAACCTGGCTGTCTACTTTAACTATCGCAGTGTTAAAAATAACCCGTTCGAGCTACATTCAGGAAGCTATGTGAGTCCACTTCAAAATTGAAAGTTTACTCTATATATACATGTTCTAATGCATTCTCGTAAAGGCCCTGGGGTAATGAGTCCCCTCTGTGTGCCCGGCGCATTGAGCTCAAAGCTTGAATTCACATTCACAATGTTTAAAGAAGGCTTAGATCTTGCCTCAACAAAGCATGCTTGGCTTTTAGAGTCACGGCTAATATATCACCTAAAGCTTCTCTCGTCTAATTTTACGCCAGTTTAGAGTATATTTCTGAACTATACTAACGCTACCCTGCCCCAGTCTTCAGCTTCTACTTCAGCGCTTGTCATATTTCCTTTAAAGTGCCACAGCACATCAGTTGTCATAATGTGTTCATATGGCCTTTTTCTAATATTTGTGCATTCTCTTTGCACTATGTAGCCCACAGCTTATTAACACCCAAAGAGGCAAACAACACTGGTCTGGGGGACTCAAAGCTTAGACCTCGCCACCTTAATGGAAGCTACTATGGGCACTGTCATCAATTGTACCCCTAAAGGAAAGGTGCATTGTTGTTGGTGCACAAAAACACTGAACTTTTTTTTTTTTACACAAATCAAACTACTTTATATAATATAATAAGACTTTACTTTAGTTCTCCATTGAAATGAATGGAATTGACACTTAACAGGAAATGCTAATACGAACAGAAGTGCAGGTCAGTAGCATTCATTCATTCCTTTTTCCTTCACTTGTTCCCGTTTGGGGTTTGTGGGCGGCTGAGTGGAGCCTATCCCACTGACTTTGGGCTTTAGGTGGGATACACCCTGGACAATGGCCAATTCGTCACAGGACTGACACAGGAACATGGACAGACAACCATTCACTCTCACATTAATTCACTACAGACAATTTAACGTTGCCAGTTGACCTACACATGCATGTCTTTGGACGAAGCCGGAGAGAACCCACAGTGTCAGGGGCAGGACATGCAGACTCCACCCAGAGACATTTTGTGATGCAGAGTCAGTAGCAGTCAGTAAAAGTAAAGTAAGTAAGTAAGTAAAAGACGGCATGGCGGAAAAAAGGTGAAAAGAGTGGCTGACCAATATGTGTCAGGCTTAGGATTCTGAAGTATAACAGTCACGGAACTTGTTCTCAAAAAATTGGCCTATATTTTCAGATTGAAGCCCGATTCATATCTGGACAACTTTCTCAACAGGTCTTCATAATCTTCTTATCTATAAATCATATATGTTGGCTGTTGTAGTCTCTGCCTGCCAAAACTGAAGTGCTTCTTCATGCTGTTCGGTTCTTTAAGCATTACTGTTTTTTTTTTACATTATTTAACTGGTATAAGAATGGCAAGATTATTTGGTTAATCAATAACTGTGTTTATAAAATAAAATGTAAGAATGTAGAATTTTAGAACTAAACCTAAATGTAAAGTGCTTTGACCTCTCCCCGTTTATGTCACATTAACTATGAGTTTCTTATTCAGAAAGTTTGATTTCATAAAGCTGGTCACATAAAGAATGGTAATGTTTTTTGAAAATTGAAATATGGAAATGAAAATGTAGGATTTCACTGCTGTTTAATCATAATGTCCATCATCATAAATAGTAAGAGTAATCATGAAAATTTGATAACCCTAATCAGGTAATAATAGACGTTGAACACCCTCATGTGGATTTAAACCAGATTTCACACTTTTAAGTAGTTACACTTGGAGGGAGTCAACATCAGTGCATCACGTAAACCATGTGGTTGAAGCTTTGCTGAAATAGTGTTGCATTCTGCAGACGTATACATGTTTCAACTGCTCACTTTTGTTGTCTTCCTGTGGTGCAGGCACGCACGCACATGCGCGCACACACGCACGCATGCACACACACACACACACACATGCACACACACACACACACACACGCACGCATGCACACGCACACACACACACACACACGCATGCATGCACACACACACACACACACACACACAAATTAAGGAGGTTTCCTTCAAAACGTACAGTCTTTAATGCAGTTTGACTATCTCATGGACTTAAGTTATAGTGAACTAAAGATATCATTAAGATTTTTTTTTTTAAATGTAAAAAGAAGAGCCAGTTTCATGTCTAGGATAATAGTGAAATCAACTTTTAGTATTCTTTGTAAAAGTATTTCAGGGTCACAAAGTGTGTGTGAATTTGATGGCGACAGCAAATTTAGTGCTTAATGAGCTGCTGAGACTGTGTGATATGCATCCAGTTTAAACAATGCCTGCGGTAATAGGCCTCAGAGTGAGATACAGTTTATAGGCCTGTGTACGAGCACGGTGATGCCAAGAGACAGCAGGCTGATTTCACATTGTGCTGTTCATAAAGTGAAAGCCCTCTAGTCTGTTCACGCCATCGAATTGTGCGGGACACAACTCAGGGCTCAGGGCCATTGCAGCCATTTCCCTGCACACCAGAACACACATAATACCATCAGTTTAAACGACTTAAAGCTTAACAGTGTTTTCTTCTCTCTTGTGCTGTCGTACGTGATCGCACTTGATCCCATTTGTGTAAACTGCTTAATTTTCTCACTCACATTGTGTTTACATGGATATCTGAATCCACTCAAATATAACCAATGACGGCCCTGGAGTGCTGCAGTGTTGAAATGTAAATTAAATGGATTTAAATGGAAATCAATGGAGTCAGCGTTTTGCTTGCGCTGATATCTATTTGTTTGCCATATGATTGATTATTTTGTGTTGGTTATTTTGTGTTGGTTAAATTATTTCGCCAACAGGATGACAAAGCCATGTGAATGGCACCTTATGGAACCAAAATATATATAATTATAATAATGATAATAATAATAATAATAATAATAATAATAATAATAATAATAATAATAATAATAACAATAATATACTGCAGAATAGTATCTTGCTCATCAACTGTCCTGCTTTGGTTTTCTTGAAACCAAGCAAAGAGGAACATGAAATAGAAGCATGATTCCAGGTTCTTCTCTAGCAGAATCGTTACTGATATATCACAGATATATTGCCACAATATTTGCACTTTTTAGTGCATTGGCTGTTGGCCATAAATCTCCAGCCTATAGATAGGGTGATATTTTTAGGCTTGAAGCTGAAAGTGAAGACCTATTCTTTTATCTGAGCTCTTTACGGCAAAGTACTCTTTCTTTAAAGGTTTGTAGTAACACAGGGCTATGGTATAAAAATAAAAAAAAATACATTTCCGTTGTATGTTCTATGTTGAGCAGTGCACTGTACAGTTGAGTTTGTAAAGGGATTATCTATAAATCATATATATTGGGAAAATTGATCAGAATCAACCTTACTTATTGGCCACGGGCTCCTCTAGATTGTAAAACTCAGACATGAAAAAATGTATTTCCAACGCGCAATGACAATGATAATGGCAATAGTCGGTTGATTCCCTACTAACTTATACAATATATTTCCTGTGTGTTTTATACTGTTTTTGCTGTGTGTGCAGCACTTTGTAAACCTTGTTTTTAAAAGTGCTCTATAAATAAAGATTTATTATTATTATTATAGCTTTATTGCTTGGAAATATTATATTTTTTCACACTATAAACAAAGCTGTACAATACTCATTGTAGATGAATTTCATGATTAGTTCTGTCAATTTGAGGGACTATGTGCAAACTAATTTGACTTACAAAAGTAAAGATGTTACACCACATACAGCTGTTTTGATGGTGTGCATATGCAGGAGGGCTGTGTGTACTCTGCCACAGACCATTGTCCACAGTGCATTAGATTTCCCCAAAACAGACAATGTAAAGACTCATGCAGTGTGTGACAGCAAAAAAGGAAATTTTCATGTCACCAGTCTTTTAACAAGATAGGAATGCTGTCTATATGACAAAATCAATACTAGATTAGCTGGTCATGTGAATTCATGACTATTTCAAAGGAATTTTCTGGCCACTGTAATTCAGGTTAAAAATGAACTCATTTGGAGAAGTCCTAACTAGGTTAATCTGATACCTAGGGACAAGGGAGAACCTCTTCCTCTCCACCCACCTCCTCCTATTCTCTCAACACTAATGTCAATTTAGCACATGCTGATGACGCTATATTTACAATCAGGTCATCTCAAAGAATATGAATAGACACAAAGCATAGACAAATGTAAGTTTCCAATTTAAATGGCACCACATAACCAAAGATGTTCTTTTCAGCCACAAGATGTCAGTATGGAAACAATTCAAATAGTAAAGGTAAATTCTTCACTGTTAGGGGCTCCAGTAAGTCCATTCGGTTGGCTTTGGCATAGGTTTATCAAAAAATCGATACCCAGATACTCATTGATACTAATTTTGTGTATTTTAAGTATCAATGGTAAAAAAAAAAAACTAAAAAAACAAAACTCAAATATATGACAAAGTTGGAGTTTTCATGAAGAATTTGACAACGTTTTTGATATTTACAGGACTAACATATGACCACAAGGTATCTGAAGCATCTAAATGAGTTTTGTGTTAAATATTACATTTTATAGTGTAAAATATATATTTTTGAAATATTTACCGTGGTATCAAAATGAGTACTGCCAATCAAGCCTTTTCCATAGTATCAAAATTGAGTTTGAAATTTGAGTATTGTGACAACCTTTGCATCTGCCTTTTCACTTATAAAGCTGCTGTTTACCACTACTTCTCTGTATATAGGCCTATAAGAAGTTTTTCTGCAAGACCCTGAGAGTTTATTTTGTCAAAAAATTGATGCACATAAGCATGTCTTTAGTCGACCGAGCGAGAAGCATTTTATTGTTCTTGTTGTTTCTAATATTTTTTTAATTGAAATTAAGTTGAAGCTGACTTTTGGTTTTCTTCTACAAACCCAAAATTACATTTATTTGGTGATTTTCTGATCTGATCTGCGTAGCTTTGGAGATGCAGGGCTACCTGTCCTTGGTTATTATTCTTGGTTAGAACAAGAGGCACATTTAGTCTTATGTTTTCTTATCCTCCTCTGTGATTTGACTAATTGTGGACTTTAAAAAACACTTCATGGGGAAAAAAACAAAGAAACAGCCTGCGACAAAATTTGCACTATACTTAAGCTTCACCTAAATTAAATGCTCTGATTATAATCTGCAAGCTTTAAAGGACATGCCCCCACATGTTACAACCGATAGCTCACAAGGCCACAACAGAACGGAGACTTCCATGGAGGTACCTTAGCTGATGGTCTTTGACAGGACTGACGTGAGAGGAGAGGACTGACGTCGGCGACAGCCCCTTTTAAATGGGAGGGATAAGATGGCCTACTGAAACCAGACAACCAGGTTTGTCACACTTAAGTGTACCAGATCACATTGATGTTCAGACTTGCTCTGGACTTGTCTTCCTTCGAAGCATGGGGAAGTACTGGAGAAGAGATCCCAATGGATTTGTCTGTCAAGAATCAAGTAACATGGATATAGCAAAGCAAGCTATTTTACACATTAATGGGCAAATGCCTATAGTGTAGCCTATGGAAATGTTTGATGGCAGCTTCACCCATTTTATAGTCTTCAGCATGACCACGTTGTTTGCACTAGTGTTTGAGTTTGGTTGAGTCAGACATTGGACCTAGTGCTGTGTTTAGTCTCTCCACTCTGAGGTCCCTGCTGGACATTGTTGACTCATGTTGTCTCTATCACTACTGACTGCTCGCCTTTTTATGCAGACACCATGGCTGGATTCCAAAGCAATGCTATTTGGCTACAAATGGATGGATGGTCTCTGCAGCAGTGTCTGGCACTGGGCCTCGCTACCAAAGACTTGTCTTTGTATTCCTCTCACTTCTCTGTAGGAGGGAGACTAATGGACTATCAAGAGGTTGAATTTTGATGACGTTTTAGGCCAGTGTAGAGTACTAATTACACATCAGACAGGTTTTCAGGTATTTTACGAAAATCAACCATACCTGACCAATCATATATTTTTGAAAGTGTCCATTCCTACTTTTGAATTTTGTGCTTTTCGTTTCTTCTATGCTATTTTGTACAGCATGGATCAGACCAGACAACCTGCATTGAGATGGTTTGGATTTAAAGTGAAGTAATTGATAAATGGATGAGAAGGTCATGGAAGAATGTGTAGAGAGAGGAAGACTTTTGAGAGTGCATTTATTAGTGCACTGGCAAAAAAAAGAGTTCTTGTTAATGAGAAGTAGCTGAAGAAAATATATTTTGAGGTAAACCAGTGATCTAGGCTTGTTAAAAAAAGTATAAGTCACAAAACAACACCTAAATGCAAGATCTCACACATTTCTCAGTTTCCCTCACTCTAACTAAAAGTGGTTTGAGAGAAACTGAAGAAAGACTTCAGGATGGGAGCTGATTTGAAGCATCTAACCTGAAAACCTTTGTCCTGTTGACTGTTTTCCAAATATTTTAAACCATTACTTACTGAACGATTAATTGCATATGTGATTATATCGTGATATTACAAAATGCAATTATATAATCGCAGAAGCACGTGACTCTTGCTCTTTCAGAAGCCACACGTGCGTCTTGCACTAACGGGGATGAATGGAGCGGCGCTTCGTCTGTGTGGCCCTGTGATTACAGCCGCTGTCTGCAGCTTCATTGTTTTACTCTCTGCTCCTCCTCCTCCTCCTCCTCCACATGTTTGTGCTTCACTTTTCTCTGTGCGGTTTAGGTGCGCTGTGGACATTATTTTGAGTTGATGTTGTGAAAATATCAGCTTTTATAATGTTGCCACCATGAAAGAATGAAGTCAAAATGAACGATATCAACCCGAGATCTCGCACTGACCCTCGACTTGCTCCACTGCACTCTTTGCTCCTCTCTTTCTTTTCTAAATAGTAAAACTTGCTTCTCTAAACTCTCTGCTTTGGCGATTTACGTATCTGACAAATAGATGTGACATGAGCATTTATATCACTTCCTTTTGCCCATTATTCCATGTACGTGTTAGTGACTCTTTCCTCCCTCTCTTTTCAAGTCTAATTAGTTAAAATTACGCCACAAACTCTCCCTTCTTTTTCTTCTTCTTTCTATCACTTTCTTATTCTATCCGCGTTAGTGGGAAATATATGATCCCAGCAGTGTGAGCCATGCAGAGGTGATCCACGATGGCGAGATGACCAAATGGTTCTATGGTTCCCACTGTGGACAGGTTACAGTGCAGAGAGAGAGAGGAGCTCATGCTGTATGTGTAATGTAAAGCAAAACAATATAAATAAGTAGTAGTAGGTAGATTTAAGTAGTTGTAGGTAGTTGTAGGTAGTAGTAGTAAATAGTAGTATGTAGTAAGTAATAGTATGTAGTAATTAGTAGTAGGAAGTAGGTAGTAGTAAGTGGTACTGGGTAGTGGTTGTGCATCAAATCTGAATGAATTCAGAGGAAGGATTGCAGTTTCTAATGATATTGAATCATAATACTTGTGTTTGTTTTTTCAAAATATATTGTATACTGCAATATATTGAAATCACAATATATATTGTATCGGGCTCTTTGTATTGTATCATGACAAAAACGTATTGTCCCAGCCCTAATAAATACTGTCAATGAGCTGAACTCATCAGGCAGTTTGTGCACAGACCAAAGCCTATTTTGCTGATTTTGACCTTGGCACTGGAAATAAATACTCAAATATCTGTCATTATTACTGTTAATATGGTTAATTTGAGCTTAAACTGGGGAAAATCGATGATTGAATTACACATTTAATACAAGACATTATAATAAAAAATATTTTTTTTTAATTACAATCTTAATTGTAAGCAAGCTGACCAGTTTTGGTAAAAATGTTATTTTACTTGATTTTAATGCAGTGAAAAAAAAAATCGGTATTATGATTTTTGCCAAAATTGTTCAGCTTTACCCATACAGCACATTTAACACCCAACAACACAAATCACACACAAATAAATTTATCTGAGTTCATAAAAATGGTCAGTCAATTTGCCACTCGGGAGCTGTATTTCGTATTAGTTTTTTGTTTTCTTTTTTGTTCTGTTCATCCCGTAGACCTTTCAATCCTCTCCCCATTGCTTTTCTCACCTGTACTGCTCTCCCATTGCACAGTCGACCACTGATTAAAGTTTTAACTTACACCAAACAACCATTTTTAAATCAGCCTAAGCACAACATTATTCGCTCTGCAAAATACAATGAATTTCAATCACAGCTTTAAACCATTTGACATCGAAATTAATTTCCTTTGGGAGTTCCTTTATAGCTTTTATTTGAATACATGTGCTGCCGATGGGACCATTGGAGTATTTATGTGTGTATTAAACAGCACATTTCTTACTGTGTTATGAGCTCACTGGCTCTAACGCTTGCACTGGTTTAAGTTGGAGATGAGATTTTAAATGATTTCATGTGTGGAGGTAGGCCCTAGTGAATAACTAATGATATATTGCTGAATGTAAGTATCTTATTTTTTTCTTTCTTTCTTCTTTCTTTTTTTCAGCCGATACCAATGTATAATTAAAACTGCAAGCAGTGATAAAGGGCCCTCGCAAACCTTGTGACTGCGGAAAGGCACGCTTGAGTGGGAGGGCTGCATATCTCCCCTGGCATAACATGTGATTCTAAATTGTCGCTGTCACTTAGGAAATATGGTTCCGTCCAACTATAACTTAACAGGGGGCGCTGGAGAGCCATTTTAAAATATAGAAGTCTTCTTTATACATGAGTATGTCCAGGTCTTTAGAATGCACAAACACTTTAGTGAGTCCGTCTAAATCTGACAGTGTTTGCAAAAGTTACAAGGATTTTTATTGTGTCAAAATGGCTGCCTCATTAAGAGGCTGTTAATGACCACACCTTGGGACATATACAAAGTCTTGTAAAAACGATTGATCCCAGATACGTCCTGATGAACTTGCCTCAGTTAGGAAGCCATTGGATGAAAAAATTATACGCGGGCTAGATTTCGGAAATTTTCATTTATTTAAATTAAAATTGCCACCGTCCAGTTGAAGATAGGGTGTGGTCGCAAGAGACTTTTTTGTTCAGAATCACATAAAGAATATGTGTACCAAATTTCATAAGTTTAGGACAAACTAATTCCCATCCCAAGACCACACCCTTAGACTTATGCTAATTCTTTGATCCCACATTTGTCCTGATTATACTGACTCAGTCTGGAGTCCGTCGGATAAAAACCCTAGGACAAGTTTGTTAATGTGGGTGTTGGATTTTGGACGTCTCAACTTTGAACCAAAATAGCTGACGCCCTGTGGGGTTTAGGGCGGGGCCATTATATACTTTTTTATCCACCTTAACAGGCACTGTCTATATACTGAATTTTATGTGTCTACGATGAAAAAATAGGCTCCGCCCCCTCCTATCTTGTAATGTATTTTGATTTTCCAGAGGGCGCCACCGAGCCGTCTTTTAACAGACATTCTTTGCGACTTTAAATAACTTAAATTTGAGCAAAGCTCTAACTGTGTGTCAATTTTCATGAGTTTTCATGCACATTTATAATAATAATAATCTTTTTTTCCCTTATTTTTTGCGCTCAAACGATAAATGCTAGAATTGTGTAACATGGTAACACTGTTCCCCCCCCCTTTTGTAAGTATTTGTAGCTTTTTCCAAACCTCCACAGCAAACTTTACAAACTGTTTTTTATACATAAAAAAAAATAATATTTAAGGTGGCACCAGAGAGCCATCTTATGAGACGAGCCTTAAGTAGCATATCATTATGTCCAGCTCGCAAATCTGCACTCGCGCTCCATTAGGTCCGTTGAAATCCGACAGTGTTTGTAAAAGATAGATTAAGGGCGGGGTCACAATACTATTTTCTACAGGTCCTGACATGACAAATACAATAGGACTCTCGCACTAGTGCGAGGCGCATATTCTTGCTCAGGCCCAAATAATTATCTTGCTGTTGTGGCCAAAAAACATAATTTTTATATCAATAATTTATAGCAAGGCCCACACATTTAAGTATAGTGTAGTCAATTCCACAAATTGAGTTTTCTCTTTTGTAAAAATGTAAACTAAATTTATTTATCTCTCAAGATGTGAGCCGTGATATATTGCCCATTTCCTTGTTGTGTTTTGTGCACTATTATTTTACCACTCCTTTTCTGGGATTGAAGTGTCGGGTGTGTACATAATGACTGTTAATATCTCCTTGAACTTAGTTTGAAAGTAACTTTACTGTCAAGTCTCGTGCCTCCCTGATCGGTTTGTCCTGAAAATGCAAATCTCCATCTGTTTTGATTTACTGTGAAGGTCTGTTGGAACAAAAGTGTCTTGTCATCTTACCCCAGACTCCCTGCTTTTGAGGTATGTTAAAAGGACCACGAGTCGTTGTTTGTCGGGTTTTTAGTTCCACATCTGTGAAAAAGGATTGGGATTTTTGTACATTTGAAAGCCATGTGCCAGAGTTTTTGTTGACTCTCATGGAGCTGTAAGGAAACTGATTTTCTTGAATTGCCACCATTAGTGTGACGGGAGACTTCCCGAAGTGAATCTACCCATGCAAATTCAGTTTTTAGTATTACAAAGGGCACACACAATACACAGTACACACTTATGTATTACCCCTGGCAAAGCTGTAAATGCAAAATGAAAGGGATTCTCTGTTTTGTTTCACACTTTATGGATCATTGTATTCAAATATGCTTCTGGCGTCTCTCCACTTAGAGATGAATTTGCATTTTAGTGCAAAGGGGGGAGCACAGCCAAATTGACTCTGCATTGTCTGCAGAGGTATTATGTGAATTTGTTTAACTCTGCACCAAAGGAGGAAATCATTTGTATTGACTAATCAGAGTGAAAAAAGGCAACTGCCACTCTAAATTTAGTAGGGACCTTTATTAAGCTGATTTTTATAATACACAGGAGCTGATGATTGACTCTTTTCTGATACTGCACCAAAATACTTCAATCAGCCATGAGAGTCATTAGGTTCATTAAGTCTTATATACAATATTTGTACAATATACAACTATAGCATAACAGCCAACTTTGCCAAAGCAATTTTTGCAAAAAACGGATGCATTTTCATTGTCGTCTGGGAACAATCCACAAGTTGTAGTTTTCCAACTGCTTCAAGCCAGTCACTTACTATATAACTAATGTCAAATGCAGTAAACCTCACCCACAGGTGCCACGAGGAAGACATAATAAGTGTTATTCACTTCAGCCAAGTGCTCCCACTGTTCTCCATGTTTTATTTAGTTTTGTGCATTCAAAAAGTTCCACCCAAAAGTGGTACATAGTGGTTTTGTCCTACTGTGACTTAGCCACTTTAGTACAAAATGATCCTTTGCTTTAGGACCAGCCTGTCTAATTATAGCTATGCTGACTGCACTAAACTAAATGCATTTAGCAATTGCAGAGTTGATTATTTACAACACAGCGGCTGCCAGTGAGTTACCATAAATGCTGGACTTCATCTGCAAGAAACTAATTTGGATTAGATATTTTTAATTTCTCTATTCAAGTGTATAACAAATTCTTATTTTGCAAGTTACTTGGTTAAGTCTGCCAAGGTATGCTTTCACTAGCACCAGTGGTTCATTAATCTTCACATGAATCCAGTCATAGACATACAGGGAAGGTCAGTCAGAGTGGTTCAGATGCTGAAAGAGTATTTACCCCTCAATAATAAAGCTTGAATAGGTTTGTTTGTTCATTTTTGTGCAATTGCATTTTGTAATGGGATGTATACCAAAGTTAGCTGAAATCCTGTTGTTGGCCAGCAGTAAGTGTGGTTGGAAATGTTATAAAATTGCTGAACCCAATTATTATGAATGTAATAGTGGTACAATGGGTTAAAGTTCAATCTATAGTCCCCATAATAGATTGCGTGGTTGGAACGTCTGCAAAAACATGAATGACAGGTCTTCTTGTAACTAAACATTGAACATGAAGTATTTTCAGCGTAATCAGAGTTTGTGTGGCACAATTAACTGGAGTTAGTGATGAAAAGACCAGGAGACAGATGGGAGTTTCCATGACTACAGCCCAATAGAAGCGAGGTTTTCTGGTTTCAGTTTGAAGAGAAGAAGGTATTTCAATCTGTAGATAAATGACACATTATCTACTCTACAGTCCTGCTCTTGTCTCGGTTTTAGAGCCCTCTAGGTTTTATTTCCTGTGTTGTTTTTGGCCTTGTACTGTGCCAGGTGAGGTAACTATGTTCCTAGAGCAAAGTCAAGTTTGCAAAAGATATTGAATTAATAATCTTGAGTGGTCTATAGACAGGGGACAGGCAAATATTTTAGTCAAGAAATATGTCCGTTTTGTTCACATATCTTTGTAATTGAATCTGAATTTACCTAATATGCACAGTGATTGTTGAATTGTGTTCAGCTAAGTACTGATTTCTAGGAGCAAAGTTAGCTGTTACAAACAAGCATCTCTGTTTGAAACAGTTTTGGAAATGTGGACTGATAATTCACAAACCACAGACGGTTTCTGCATGTAACAGGTGGATATGATTCCAATCCATGATGTCAAGATTATTTTAGGTGTAGTATTTTAAACCCAGTTCTGCAGGACCACACATTTGAGTTTTAGTTTGCTACTCAGATTTGTTGGTCAAAATCATTTATGTTAAACTTCAGGTTTAAAATGCCAGTGTTTGAAAAAAAAAAAAAAAAGGTTTGGAAAATGCAGGAAATGGTCTTGATCAACAAAAGCACCTAAGGCTTTCAGAGACAGTTTGTTTTTTTAGCCACGTGTGTTTGATTTGACTCTGCATGCATTTTCATCCAGCCATGGTGTCGAGTGAGCACTAATTGGGGGAAGATCATACAAGGTTTTTGCTCCTGAAACATCAACAGCCCAGGAAGGAGCTTGGTGCTTTGAACAGCCCGAAATGATTAAAAAGCAAACAAATAGAAGGTGAGGGTATAGACAGGATCCTTTGATATAGATCAAGCACAAACCGAAAGAAACTGGTAGAATAGATGGCCTGGGATGCATATATAATTTATGTTGATAGGAAGGTGGCGGTCTGTGTTGTGTGAAATTGAAGTATTGCTGCTGTCAAGTGCCAGACTGGAGCGCGAACACACAAAAACAATGTGTGAGCAAAAGAGACAAAATGGGATAAGGTATCTGGTGACTGAAATTGCATTTTTTGTCACAGTGGTTTAATAAGAGGAGAGGCAGTAGACAGGAGAGATGGTGTGTGTGGTGTTGAATGGACAACACCTGGGACAGCGTCTCTCCAACGCTATCAAGAATATATTGGATTCGTCAATGGATAGAAGAAAAATGAAGATGAAGGTGCAGATAGTCAGATATAGTAGTTGGACAAAAGTGGGTGCAAGGAGTGAAACATGAACGTAAAAACCATATTAAATTAAAGAATTTTGTATTAATCTTTAAAACAATGTGATAATTTGGCATGTTTGTGGGTAATTATGCAGCCCTTTAACATTTGTCTGATATTTAAACCTCCTCTAAAGAGTTAGTTCTTTTGTTGAATTGTCAAAGTACCAGTCCCAATCAAAAGTTTAATGGCACACATTTTGCATGGCTGGATCTTCAAAGGTTCCAAGTAGAGCTTCAGTTAGCAACAAGAAATGGCAGTGAGATAACTAAAAACATTTCAGTAAACATTTTATTAAAAACAACAATTAAACTGAAATAGGTTGTTCTGCAGCTGATCAAAAGTTTAGGACCACATGTCTAAAAACAACCCCCCTCAAAACAGAAATCAAAGTCCCAAACACTACCTCAGTGATGAGCAGTGACATCGTTATTGTTGATCACTTCAAAAATGTGTTGCTGCATGCTTGATGCAAGCGTTTCCAGGAGGTGAAAGGGAACATTTCTTCAAATGGTGAAGACGGCCTCACGAAGGGCATCTACTGTCTGGAACTGATGTCCATTTTGTAAACCTCCCTTGCCACCCATCCCCAAAGGTTCTCAACTGGATTTAGATCAGGGGAACGCAGTATGGTCCAAAAGAGTGACGTTATTTTCCTGAAGAAGTCCTTTGTCCTGTTGAAAAACCCAGTGATTCTACAGACGAGGGCCTCAGTCATGAGGGATGTTCTCTGCAACATCTGCACAGAGCCAGCAGCCGTCTGACTGCCCTTCATCACCTGAAGCTCCATTGTTCCACTAAAGGAAAAAACACCCCAGATCGTTATGGCGCCCCCTCCCTGTAGCACATGGAAAACATCTCAGGTGGATCTGCTTGTTGTGCCAGTAACATTAGAAACCATCAGGACCATCCAGGTTAAATTTTTTTCTCATCAAAGAATAAAACTTTTTTCCACCTTTCAATGTCCCAAGTTTGGTGCTCTCTTGTAAAGTCCAAGGGGCAGTTTTGTGACGTTCAAGGAGATGAGGACTTTGCAGACGTGTTTTATTTTTGAAGCTCTTCAGTCAGGTTATTGGGCTGCAGTTGGCATCAGTAACGGCCTCAACCATCCTGCTATCTTCAGGTCCATTTGACCCCATCTTGATTTTTTATTTTATTTTTTATTTCATTGCTATGAAACTTTCATGAAAGGTCCAAAACATCACCTAACCAATTTATGCATTTTTTTTGGTAAAATATATATTTTTTCCTAATATAAAAAAATTGATTGCTCTTTTACCAAATGTGCATTGCTCAAACGAAGGGAGCACGAGGGTTAATTTGAGTCGAGGATTGTCTAGTACTAGTCTTGATGGACAGCCAATTGCATCCTCTGGCTCAGTGCTGGTCTATTTTTTTTTTGGTTCTAGCACTTGACGCTTTTGTTCCATAACCCTAGGAAATTAAAAATGACCTCAGCAGCGATGGCGTGCTCTAAGAGGCCCTGCTCATGCAGCTAAACAAACCCCAACCACATTCAAAAGAGAATGTTTTTTGCCTTTGCTAGACAGAAAATAACACTGAATCCACATTTTTGCACAGATTTGGGCTTTTAAAGGCATGTGGTCCTAAACTTTTGAGCGCCTGCAGAACAGCCTATTTCAGTTTAATTGTTATTTTCAATAAAATGTTTACTCAAACTTCTTTTTGTCTCACTCCCATTTCTTGTTGCATATTGAAGCTCTACTTGGAACCTCGTTAAGCTCCAAACATGCACTGGCAAAATGTGACTTTTTTCCATTTATTCAACTGGTCTTAAACTTTTGATCGGTCCTGTATCTTCAGGACACTATAACTACTTTTGTCAATATTGCCAATCTTTATTTAAGGGTGAACAACATAAGGGTCTTGTCTTGAGTGATAATGAGAAGGGAGGATGCAAAGTGCGATGACTGGCAGTGTTCAACCTAGTTAACAGCAGGGACACCTTAAAACACCACCAGAAAAATCATTATAGTCATTAAAGGTTGTGATTGCACATTGGGAGGGCAGCCTGAGCTGTATAAATAGACGAAGTGCTGTTTGTCAGGCCTGAGACAAACTTTTACCTATTGTTCTAACATTACTTTGTATCTAATATGTGCTTCCCTGGATGCAACAAAGATTTGAATGATATATTTGAATGGTGATTTTTAATTCAGTTAAACCCCAAAACAAGTGTAAGTTTGCTTTACATAGGATGCTTTGGCATAAGATGCAACATAAAACAATGAATAAAATATTAGCAAAATATAAAAAAGGGCATGGATAATATCTGAAGAATAAAATAAAATAAAATAGAGTAGAATAGAATAGACTTAGACTATATACAGAAATGTACAGTTGGCCAGACAGTAGTGCAAATTTGGCAGTGCAAATAGTTAGCTGCTTTTATAATATTATTGTTAAAGTGGCGGGTGTTATAAAGTGATAGGTGGCAGGTGTTATAAAGGTGTTCTCATTATAAAGATAGATTATGTTCATGAAATTAAATTTAAAATAAAAATTTTACACATTGTTCCAAGAATTGTATCTCTGCCACGATTGGCTTCAGCCTTCCTGAAATGTTCCCAAAATCAAGCGGAAACATCCAACACTCTGCTGTAGAAGTGCAAAGTGCACTTTTGACTAAAGAGCCACGTCTTAGGCCCAGTTTGCTGTATACAGCACTGGCAGGTTTCATGGCTAACGTGGCCTTGCTCTTTCTTTACAAAAGGACAGATCTGCTCCAAGTCAATCATTAGACCCCTTCACTTCTAGAATGTTAAGTGCTTTCGGAGGCTGAGGGTGCTTTAAGAGCCCTCCAGGCTGAAAAGAGAGCAGAAAAAATTCTGGGACCTGTGGCGAGCTATTTTAACAAAAAATGTCTGTCAGGAGCAGTTTGCAGATAATTGCTGGCTGTGAAACTTTGATGGCATCAAAGTTCCTCGCATCAGGACAAGACAATAGGTAAATGGTAAATAGGTTCAGAAAATAGACAGAGGAAGGTGGAGATTGTGTGGGCAGTGACTGGCAGTTTAAAGGGCTGAAATAGAAGTGCTTTTTTGATCAGAAAGTACAAATGTGGCTCAGACAACACAAACCGATGATAAATTTACACCTTCCAGTCGTGTTTCTTCTGTGATTAAACACACAATGTCTGATGCTTTTCTCTAGAATCTAGTTGTGCTGTTTGTATCCATGCATTATAGATTAAGTGTTTTCGTGCATAGCAATGTGAAACTGCTGTGTAAAAGCACAGTTTAGTAGCAGCAAAACACCCTAATGAAATGTTCAACATGACCTTAGGCAGCAGCAGCAGAGGTCTCAACATTTGTCAATGACTTTTCCTTAAATTAATGCTGAATTACAGAGGACACAGTGTTGTACTGGGAGTAACCAGAGGGGCAGAGGCTGAGTTTAATTGTATTGACTGTTATGACAAATGGAAGTGTCGCAGATGCACAGTTATAATGCAAATAAAGAAAATGAATGTTTTTGTTTTTTTTAATCAAGTGTAAAATTGATTAAAATCTCACACTGTTAGATTTCTACTGCAGTCCTGACGTCACGTTTGGAGTTAATTCAGTGTCAAAAGCCTGTGTTAATCTAACCCTCATTTGTCCTTTCACTCTATCTCCACATGACTTTGTATGATTGAACACAATCAAACATTGTTTTCAATGAGTTACTAAAAAGACAAACAGCACTGAGACTTTTATTTTTGTAGTTATGTTTATGCATCATCACACAATCACATTCACATTCATGCAAGGTGGGAGTGTCTTGCCCATGAACACAATAAATCCAACACATCAGGTTTAAGTTTTGATAAGACTCAGTCGTCATATTGTTCATTCAAAACATGAATACAATTGGTCAAACATGTGTACAGTATAAAGCTGCATGCTTAAAATAAGTCATATTTTTCTGATTATGAATAGATCTATTATTTACATTTTTAAATTTGGATTTAGTTCAAAACATGCACATTTTAAGTGCATACAGAAGCATTTACATTTGATAAAAAACTTGAAGAACTGCTAGACTAATAGAAGAATCCCAGACAGATATTTCAAAACTTGTAGAGGTCCACAACATCCTACATATACAACAGGGTTAGCTTATTCCATTAAAAAAAGCATATTTTGCTATTCACAGATGACTTTACTTAATTAATTGCAGTCTTTGCAATTCAACGATTGAAAGTAGAAAAATTCTTTCCCCCGGTTCTTGCTATAGCCTAAAGAAAGAGTGAACAGTTATTTTGTAAAATAGAACAGAGCAGAAGCGACTCCACCCAATTTCAAATTTGACTCTGAAACACACAGGGAAAAAAAGGGTGGAGGTGTCTGTGCAGTTTTTACAGATATAATAGTTACCCAGAGGTTGTCTTTTGGGTGTTTTCATCATCTGAGTATTTGTCTTTTAAAATGGGGCTAAAACAGTCTCCCTCCATACTCTACATTGTCCTATACAAGCCTCCCCTGCACTGCCAAGGTGATTTTACTGAGATGCTTTCAGTCGTATGCACAGACTTTGATGGTTTGGTCATTACAGGTGATTTCAATGTTCATGTGAATAATTTTTGTGACAGAAACGCAAAAGAGCTTGATGTTGTCCTTGAAACCTTTGGTCTAACTCAGCATGTGAGTGGCCCTGCCCACAGCAGAGGGCACACTCTGGACCTGCTAATTACAAAGGGGGTTAATATTTCAAACATCAGTGTAGTTGATGGGGCACTGTCTGATCATCAATTGATAAACTTTGAAAATCATTCATGTTCAAATACTGACGATTTTTTAAATTTTTTTTAAATATTGAATGGCACAAGTCTAAGTTCCAGATTCAAAAAGAGATTTATAGAGAAAAGTTGTACATGTACACCCTCATTTTATGTAAAACAAGGCAAAGATTTTTTTTCTGAAATAATTGGAAATTGCAGTAACAACTCATGTGTCCTGTTTAGAACAGTAAACAGATAAACAAATCCTCCAGCTCAGCTGCCATTCGAACTAATTTCCACATCTAAGTGCAGTGTTTGCAGTGTTCTTTAATGACAAGGTTCAGGGCACCAAATTTCTTAAGTCTGTTCTGAGCAGTTTGTTAGCACCACTCACTCACATAGTTAACATGTTGCTTCAATCTGGAACATTCCCAAGGGCCTTGAAAACTGCAGTCATTAAGCCTCTCCTAAAGAAGAGCAGTCTTGATGCCTCAGAACTGAAAATTTCCGGCCTATCTCAAATCTTCAAGTCCTTGAAAAGGTCGTTTATCAACAGCTCACTGACTTCCTCTTAATAAACAACTCATTCAGTATTTTTCAGTCAGGTTTTAGACCTTATCACAGCACTGAGACTACTCTTATCAAGGTGACAAATGACATATGCCTGAACAGTGACACAGGCAAAGCCTCAGTCTTAATTCTGTTAGATCTGAGTGCTGCTTTTGACACTGTCGATCATGGGATCCTCTTACAGGGACTAGAGGACTGGGTGAGCGTCATTGGCACTGCACTAAAATGGTTGAAGTTCTACCATCTCGCACTCTGAGGACCTCAGGGACAGGCCTCCTGCTGATGCCCAAAGTCAAGACTAAATATGGGGAATCAGCGTTTCAGTTTTGTGCAGCTAAAATCTTCCTGAAGATGTGAGACAGGCCTCCACTCAGACAATGTTTAAATCCAGGCTAAAAACAGTTCTGTTTAGCTGTGCATATGACTGAAAGATTTTGTCTGCACTCTTCTCTTTATGTGTTTTGTGATTTTTAATGCAGTTTTTGCACTTGCTTTGCCTTGCCCTAAAAGAGAAGCAGATGTGAAGAGAGATGAAGTGTCCAGACCAGGAGCAAAGCCAACACAACCATGTCCTAGTTCTCTAGCACTGATTAGTTGGGTCAAGGTTGGTAGCTTTGTGCTATGTGTTGCCGTAACAACTGAGCATCCTTCTTTGGCTGCCATGGCAATGACTCAGAAATGGGACGAGTTGGTGGAGAAAACATCAGCAACGTCTTTGCATAATGTATTTAGATGTGAGCCTGTCATCTGTGCAGTCATATAGTTCAGTATTAGATCCAGTGGCTTCACTCTGATGGGGGGGAGGGTGTCAGTCATTATTCTGCTCAGCATTCACTTCACTGCTGGATTTGGCTGTCTGTCAGTTTGGTCATCCATTCTACTTTGACTGCATGACATTTGGAAATAGATTCCCTGAATGTTAACAGCTAAACTTAAAGAAATGGACGCTGTACAGAATAAAACTGTGTTGGTGAGCTGAGAGTTTGTAGATGTAGGATGGACACAAAAACAACAATTATGATGATATATACATTATAAAAATGTTATGCCTTTAAATTCCCTGGGTAACTGAATACATAAAAAATGGGCTTCATGAACAACTGTAAATGTATGAAACACATTTTTATTTTTTGCAAGCATGTTCATGTTATACAGGAGCCATGTTCTTCTATCATGGTTAAAACTTGAGTGCAGAATCTTTCATTTAGAAAAAAATATATTGCTATTTGTTTTTTTAAAGGATCACAACACAACACAAGGAGCAGAAACAAGACCTGAAAGAGATACAAAATGTGTACGTCAAATATAATGTCAGTCCAATCCTTGATGGTTTGGTTGGTTTGTGTCATCCATTTTTTCGTGATGCCTTTTTCCCTGAAGGCAAATGTATGCTCCAAAGGTATCTATTTATTGTATCCATGGCAGTTCATAGTCCAGTGGAATGCCAATGTCGAACAACAGTCCTTTATTAATCTTAGACCAATATCTTTGAACAGTCAGATGGTAGTAGTAACCAGTAACTGAGCCCTTCAACATGGTGTTATAAACAACTGTGATACATTTTTCCACAGAATTCTTTCCAAACCTCCACTGTAGTCCTTCAATGAGAAGTATGGTGTTCCCATTCTTCAGCTGTCAAAACAAATTTACCTTCTCCTTCTCACCTCATTCTCATAAAATCCTGTCAAAAATAGCATAATTGAAGTTGTGTTTTTTTCTGTCCGCAGGTGTTGTCGGCAGCAGTAAACCAGGCGTCCAGTGGCACATGATGGAGACAGGTCTCTGAGCAGCACACACAGAAACCCCGGTCCAGTGCCATAATAACACAACAACAGTGTGGAGTGTGCCTTCAGGCTCCGGACACAGCCATTATAACAGAACAATCCTATATCAGGAGATCAGGCAGAAAGTGGATGCTGCGGGGATCTATCTCTCTGATTACAGATTAAACCAAACATACGTCATCTCCACATCGCTGAGCCTTGTGCAAGTTCAGCCCGCACACCTGCACAGCTGCACCACGCAATTAAATTAGTGGCACTGGCAGACGTGTACCACCCTGGCTTAACACATGCACACATTAAATGAGCGGGACAAAGGGTGCAAGACAGATGCTGCCACTGCCCCACTTCCTCTAGTCGTCCCAGAGCCAGCTGGAATGAAGAAGGATTTAGACCTGATTGGTTTTGTCTTTTTTTGTTGTTGTGGCCTCTGTGAACTTCTGTCGCCTTTTCCTAACACGGCTTCTTCACTCCTTTTTTATTTATAAAAATCAGTCTTCAGAACAGCAAATCCACTGGGGATGCTTTGATTACTTCTCAAAAGCTGAAAACTATTTTAATTTTTCCTTTCTATCCCTCTGTGGACGCAGGAGAAAAGGCTCTCTCTGGGAATATGCCGTGACATTTTTTGTGTTATCTTGAGCTGTTTGAAATGCACTGCTTCTGTCATTAGGATTCACTTCATAGACACAAAGACCTGAAAAAAGTTTGCATCTGGCAAAGTTTAATGAAACCATAAGAGCAGAGTTCTTTGCTGCCGTTCAGCGGGAGCCTTAGTGAAGTAAACAGGCAAAGACAATAGATTGAATAGCACTGGAGAAAGAAAGCAAGACCTTGAAACGGAAGGGGAGATATAAAGTGAAGAGGCAGAAGAGGAAACCAAAAGAAGTAAGATCAAAAGAAAACAAGAGGAGAAAAAAAATAGCCTGAGAAAGTTTTTTTCCCTTGTAACTCTCTTGTAGTCATGATGGAACACCCTTTGAGCCAGACGTCCTCCTTCTGTCTCCTCCTCTGCCCCCTCCCCTCAGCCCTCCCTCTCTCCTCGGCTCCGCTCTAGTCTGCTCGCTCTCCACATCGCTCCAGTGCATCGACAGCGCCTGAACGCCACACAGCCCCGCTCCTGGAGCTTCTACAGATGGCTACCAAACTTAAGAGGAACGTCATCTATCAACACAGCGCACTGGATTTGAAAGAGAATAAACATCGGAGCTAGTGGTGAGAGAGGGAAAGGGAGAGAAGGCGTGCAGCGGAGGCCAGTAAGAGGGGAGTGAGAGAAGAGGCATAAAAAAGGCTGAGTTTAAGAGTGAAGAAAAAAATCTGGAGTCAAGCTTATCTTCAAGACAGCTCAAGTGGGGCAGGCAGTGTGGGTGATCCCGTGGTGCACAGTGTGAGCCAGGGGGTGGTCCCAGTCACATTGACCAGGCCCTGGTGGTGGCTCAGCAGAGGCCGTGGGCTCGGGACAGTGGCAGGCCCAGGGGTGGGGGCATGGCCGTGGGGGGGCCGTTTCCTGTCCTCTACCCTGCAGCGGGACCGGCGCTGGGGTTGGGGGACCTGGGGCGGGGGTCTGTCCAGAGGAGCTCCCGGCAGACTGTCCGAGCTGAGGCCCTGGCTCGCAGCAGGAGGAGGACCAGGGAGCAGAGGTAGCAGCGAACTGGACAAGGGGGGCAGGATGAGGTGCTCCCGTAGATTGTGGATGCTCCTGGGGACATTGGTGCTGGTCTTCCTCACCTCACTCTTCTTCTCCATGTCTCTGCGTGGGGGGGTGGGCTTCAACTACCTGGAGCCCCCCAACTGGGAGGAATCCAGGCGAGTGAAGCTGGTGCCAAACTACGTGGGTGCCCACCGTCTGTCCCCCCCAGACCTGCCTCAACAGAAGACTTGTGCCTGTCCCCGCTGTGTGGGGGACCCTGGAGTGTCAGAGTGGTTTGATGAGAACTACGATCCGGACGTGTCTCCTGTGTGGACACGGGACAACATCGAGCTGCCCTCCGATGTGTACTACTGGTGGGTGGTAAGTAACACAATAGTGCACTATTACATTTTGAGTAATTAGTGATTGTGCAATACTGTGTGTGGAATTTAAGTTAATTTAGGTGAAGCAATATTGTGCTTAAAACAAGGATACCATGCTTTATAGGCTTATACCATAGTACAATAAATGAGGTACTTATTTCACTTTCTTTATTTTGCAGGGCATTGAAATGGGCTGTTAATTGCTTTTAGTGCTTTAGTGTCCTACTGTTATCTTTCAATTTAGCCAACGTTTAATGAGCCAGTTGCACAGTTAAACAGCAGAAGAAATTTTGTGTGGCTCATCTTGCTGTACAAAACCAAAACACAATCTCTTTCGTTGTTTGAAATATTAGGTTCCACCGGGTTTTACTTCAGTTCTCATGTCTTAGAATCGGATCAGAAAAAACAAACAGACAAACAAACAAACAAAAAAACTATGGATATTACTGCCAAACTTCTTGAACTTGACTTCTTTATTGCCTTATGACATTTTAATGATTGGCGTGTAATATAAGTTAGGGAGAATGTCAGCGAGTAATTCATCGCAATTACAAATCTCTCTTCATCCTCTTCATCCTTAGCTGTGAGCCAACCAATCCCCTCATACAAGCACTACATGCCCCCATATATTTCTGCCAGTTGGTAGAATTACAGAAATGAATGTGTCCTAAAAGTGTAGATGACAAGTAAGAGAAAACGGTGACTACGTGTTGTTAATCCTTAGTTTTTCTGTAGTTATAAACTACTAACGATCACTTTAGTAATCGATTAGTGGACTAGTCAAATTATTATTTCTATTGTATACTTAAACATTTTAAATACATTATCAGTCAAATAAAGGTTGAAATATGGTGACTGAAGACCTTTAGATAGAGAATATTTATGAATAAAGTGTATTATTGATGAAAATCAGCAATGTATTAATGTCATGGGCTTTGTTATTAAAGATCTTTTGACATGCGTTTTAGAGTTCGTATAGTTCTGTTAACGATTAGTCGAATATCAATTTGTATAGTTGTTGACTCGATTAGTCACGATTAATCGATTAATCGTTGCAGTCCTAGTTATAAAGCCGAGTAACTTTGTGACGCAGATTTTCCACTAACCTGTGCAGAGCAGTGTCCTTTGGCGGCGTGTCTAGAGTTTTGTTTCAGAGCCACAGCCCCACTCTCTGAAATGAACAAAAAGTGCAAACACAAGTCTAACAGCTGCCAAGTCATTAGGTCACACACACTGCAACAGTGAAGTGATGAACCTGGGGAGAGAGAGAGGCAGGGGGGAGACAGGGCAGGGACAAGGGACAAAAGGTCAAAGGAGAAGGCAAATGGTGATGGATAAACAAGGAAGGAATGAGCATGTGGACTGGAAGGTAAAATATGGACTTAAACTCACATAAACGCAACATAAACTTTTGGCCATCATTTTTGTTTCTAGAAAAGTTGCTTGTCTCGGAAGAGTTCTATTTTAGGACTTTTAAAAATGGCGTTTTATTACAAAAGTACATACAAAACGATATTTAATAATGCCAACTCAAACTTTTCACAGCAGCTCCCCATACAGTATGAAGCTACAAGCCGCAATGAAACAACAGCCATATTTTTTCTTGTGTGTGTGAAATCTACTGTTTATTGTGGACAGACGCATCGCATCGCTGTCTACTTCTGTTTGCTCCTGTCACCTCATCAATGAGTTCCATATAAGTGATTCAAGTGAGTTCTGCTCTGCCACAGATATATGAAAAATATTTCATAGATTATTATGCCCTGAACTCTTATCCACAGATGGCTAGAGATGGTGTACTGTTGCATCCAAGGTGTCTAGATGTATAGGGTTTAAGGGACAATTTCCAGAAGGCTTTGTTATAATCTTAAAGAGCTTTCCTTACCAGCATTCAGATTACAAAATACTGTATATATGTAATGCCAAGGTGGAACAATAATCTGGCTTTGTGAGAGTGCAGTAAACCTCTTAAAAATAATTCTTGTGTTCCTAGATTTGTAAAAAGAATTCCCGGTGGTGCATTTTATTAGCGTCTAGCTTTCTTTTATATTGACAAGATATGGAATTTATTAGATGTAGAGTCTGCAAATGCAAGCTAGAGAAGATCAATAAAAGCATTTGAACTTATATTGAGTTAATGGATGGTTGGTGAAGATGAGGTCAGACCAAGCAGAGCAAAAACACTATATATCTGAGCCGCAGTGGCTTTTAGTCATCACGATGCAAAGGTCAGCTGCATATTAGCAGGAAAGTGAAGTAGTTTTTATCGGTATGTATGAGTAACTGTCAGTAAGACACTTTTATTAAGATGCTAAGCTCTATTCTTCTAATTATCTTGTGTTTTGGACTGTGTTTTTAATTCTTGCTTGTAAAGAAAATAACTAGAAGAAAGTGCCATAGGTGGTATACATTTTTGTGTTGAGGACAAGGACTATTGTGGCCAAAGTGATTTAATCAGCAACTCTAGAAGACAAGTTCCTGTGTTTTATTGTGTAATATACATATCTTATATATACATATAATGTTCTTAATTTTTCAAACTGTACCACTCAACAATAGTACAACCTTTGATGCCTTTGACTACTGTATTCATTATACTGTACAAAAAAGTGTGGTTCCATTTAAAAATCATGCCTCCTATTACTGAAATTTGGCCCTGCTGTTTTAACCTTTTTTAAAACTCCTCCATATTTATTGATTATATGCATATAATTCTCTCGGTCTACAGCTAGAGCTGGAGAAGTTGCATTCTTGGGATTATTTCTTCTTCCAAACAAGGAGCTGTATAGTAAAAGTTGGAGGGCATATTGAGATCTAATTTCTTACCAGTCGTTTTTACGCTGCACTTTTGCTGATTAAACGTGTTCCTCAGAAGAGTGCATATGCAGGCAGCCCTAGCAAACTTAACAACCAAGAGCTCGAGAAACCGATCTACATTGCACCATATGTTTTAATTACTTACACTTGCCCTTATCTTTTCCTGTCCTTTTCACAGTAAGAATGCTTGTTTTTCCAGGTATTTTTAACAGGAAAAACCCTGTCATTTAATAAATGCCAAATGGATTAGTTTGATACTATACTGTGGAACATTCCAGGCACAGAAATAACCCTTCCATGTGACAAGAAAAGTTATGAGAAAAGTTGCATAGTGTAATTTTAATTGGAAATAAGGACTTTATAAAGGCTGATTACTGTGTTAACAAGCAAAGCAAAAAGAACTTGACCTTGATATGGACAAGAAAAGTTCTCCATAAACTTCCAGGATAGGAGCCAGGTCGCTTATAGTTGTATAGTCAGGGGGGGCTTGAGGGAATAGAGCAAAGATACTTTTTGGCATTCCTTGCAAGGTACATCTGCCAAATATTAGCAGCAGTCCCAACAATGGTAGAAAAGCAAGCCAAGTCTGTCCCCTGCGTCACTTCGAAAGCCAGACTCAAAAGTGGAGCATTGAAAAAGCGACAATAAAAAATGGAAGTAGAACAAGAAAAGACGAAACACTGAAAAGAGTTGAAAATGATTGACTGGTTGTGGATGAACTATGTCTCATAAGATTAAGATTAGAATTGAGGGGAGGAGAAGCAAAGAGGCAGCAAGGGAAATATGAGGAGCAAGTACAAAAGCTGTACTCATAATATTGATACGGCCATATATTGTGACAGACTTCTTGGCAATACGCGTTCAATATGAGATACTGTATTTGCGCTACTGATAAAAAAAATATTAAATTGTGTTTTTCTTCAAATATAAGCTCATCTCATTTACCTTCCTGTCTCATTAGAAGAAGAAAATACAAGTTAATATAAAAAAAAGGCGGACTTAATTTTACTTAGTATACTTATAAACAACACTAAATATAATTTAATATACACTTCAATACATACTGACTACTGCATTAAAACTTGCTGCTGAGCTGTCTATTGTGTCTGATATTAAGGACACTGTGGACAGGAATCGTGGGCTGTGTGTTGTGTTGTGACGCTCTTGGCAATACTCTTGGCAAAGCTCCAGCTAAGTACACACTCGGTACAGAATAGTATGTGAATAAAAGCAAGATTGCAGCATATGTGTATGCGTTGGGAAGGCCAATGGTGGGGGAAAAGAAATGGTGACAAAAGCTGGTCGTGTGGGAGTGGAGAGAAACCCAAAATGCAAAGGCAACGTCCACAAAGCATCTGCCGGTTCTGTGTGAATTGCTGTGCAGGTGTTAAGTGTTTATGTGCCTGGGTGAACGCTTACTCATGTGGTCAAATGGTGAGGTCCAATGCCAGTAATAGAGTGATGTCATCATGTCTGTTAATGAGCCGGCAAGCCGAAGCTAAAATCCAAAATGGGAGAAAATTGTGCTCTCCGCATTCAAATCTTCTCAAAACAATAGGAGTGTATTTTTGCTTCAGACTGGGTACACGCCTCCACAGTGTCTCACAATATACAGCCCTGGGATATTGTGGAGTGTATTGGAAATTAAAAGAGTTGCATAACGTTTGCCAGCTATATTTTCTTCATCAATTGTCTTGCTTTTGTCTTTGAGGTCACTGCAGAAAATGATCTGCCTTCTAGCAATAAACAAATTACTTATTGATTTGACACAGACAACCTTCTCTATTCAGACTTGGGACAAAAAAAATATAGCTCTAGACGACCTATTGTTATGGTTTACTGAAACAGTTTAATCAGATTTACATTTCCTTTTTCAGATGCGCTAAAAACATGTTTTCTTTTAAAAGGAAACAAAAGCAATCAATAAAATAAAATTATGGACTTCATAGTGATATTTACACAATATGTTCTAATTTCAGTAAAGGATAATCTAATATAAACGCCACGTCCTTAATCCTGAAACATTGCAGCTCAGTGTTACGGGGAAAAACATTGTGTGGTCGTAGTTTCAAATTGAGCTTGCTGTGTCGCTCACCTCAATAACACCTCAGCTCAGATTACATTCTTTACATTCTGCTCAGGCTTTGGGTTGTGTTCTGGTGTTTCTGAAAGGGCTCGACGGCTTGTCATTGCTGTCACTTTTATTTATCCCTTTTGGACAAAGCATTTTGTTTTTGTGAGTGACAGTGGAATTGGAAAGTCGGGTGGTGCAAAACAATCCAGCCCAGTGTCTTCTCGAGTAAATCCAAGGTGTTTCTTTTGCAGAAAAGACAATAAAGGAAGAATAACAAGTAAAGAAAGTGTTAGTACCTTCAACATTTTCTGACTTCAGTTAAAGTTAAAAGTGTGTCTTCTCTTTTCAGTATTTTCCATTAGTTCTCTAAGCTTTTTTTTTTTTTTTTACCGAAAGGAAGCCTGCTATAATATGACTTTTTCTTTCCATGATATTGCCTGTAAGAAGCATTACCATAAAAAAAAGTTTAACCTAGTTTAACCACAATTGCACGTTGGAAGTAAGATCATTGTGTTATTTAATACATGTCTTTACTTTGATATGTCGATCATTAAATAATTCTATGGGTGATTCTAAAAAGGAAGACACATGATTTAAGAGAGCTAAAAAAGCAAAGACATGCAGGCCAGAGTCATATAAGTTAAAGTTATTTTTAGCCTATATAAAGACCTTACTATGCTTTTCTCTCCGTAGATGCTGCAGCCACAGTTCAAACCGCACAGCATCCAGCAGGTGCTTCTGAGACTCTTCCAGGTATTTATATCATTAATATATCTTTCCATTACTGTGGCATTCTCAAATCTTCTCTCTGCTCTTTGCTCATTACCTCACACTTGAAGGTAAAAGCCAAGAGGAGCAGATTATCTTTAGTAGACGTTAGGGCTTCATCAGGAACCAGCTTCATTTCTTGTTAATGTTTTATCTGCTTGCACCATCTTCAACTCCATAAGTTTAAACTTCTCCCTTGTAGCTCCCCAGGGTACACAGGGGGTAATGTATTTTTCATGAACAACTCGCCCTAGTATCACAACTATTATCAAACAGGGCTTAGCTGCAGGTTATGCCATGTCCTCATACTGCTATTTTAGGGCAGATGTCCCATTTCATTAAACAAAGTTTGCTCTTTTAACTTGGATGCCTGCTGTCTTAGGTGATTCCCGGTAGATCTCCATATGGGTCGTGGGATTCAGGACGCTGTCTGCGCTGTGCGGTGGTTGGAAACTCTGGTAATCTGCGCGGAGCTGGATATGGGCCCACTATCGACGGACACAACTACATCATGAGGTGAGAGGACGGATGAGATGGAGAAACTTGATAGTTGGTATTAGATACAAGTACACACAGGGAAATTAAAAAAGTTTTGATAACAAATGAAGAAATTAACGTGAAAAGTAAGAAGCAGTCCTTGCCATATGCAGACTATGATCTAAATGTGGAGGGATTTGGTTCATGGCACAGTGTGAGTTCATGCATGTGTCTCTACTTAATCTGTGTAATTCTTTGCCTTTTGCGGTCAGTTATTGGTTAAAAGAGTTGCCACCTGACTCTTGCAGCATCAGCACAAAGAGGTTTATGTCCTCAGAAGCTGGAGCATATAGCAGCTCCCTCATATACACTCGCAGCGGGCCACATAAATCCCTTTGTCTCTTAGCACTGCAGCAGAGATGAATCACACAACCTAATTGTTGTCACTTGGTATGACAGAAAAAAACAACAAAATTATACACACACACACACACACACACACACACACACACACACACACACACACACACACACACACACACACACACACACACACACACACACACACACACACAAGTAAACTTTTGGATATCATTATAGATATTTGTTTCTCCAAAAATATTTTTCCCCTATTCCTTAAAACTGTTCTCTCCCACTTGCATTATTGCCCCATGGTGTGGTCCTGTGTATATACTATAAATAAAAACTGCAATTAGTGCAGAATAAGGCAGTATGTCTTGTTTTGAACTGCTCTAAAAAGCAAATATTCAAAGCTTGCACATAATATTAGGTAGGCCATTTGAAAAACAAAGTGAATTTTGCCCTTATTTGCTTTTCAGATACATTGTCTTAAAGATGCCTAAGATTTTGTGATCAACTTGTTCACAGTTTTACCTGCACACATGCACACGTGTTCATGAGCAGTTCATTACAAACACTGCATGTTCACTGCATTTTTTTTTCTGCATATAATGTGTTTTAAAGATGTGGAAATATAGCCATTGCCAATACAGTAACACTGCATCTCTCAGTTTTAATGTAGAAATCACTACAATAATCAACAGCACTTCCAGAAGTAAAAGTTAAAGAAATCATCAGTGACTTCTGGCTGACATTAATATTTTAATGAAAGATGAAAACTTCACCTCTCTGTTAGGCTCATGTTAGAGACAAATAAACATATTTGTTGCCAGATATAAAATCAACGTTTTTATCACTGTGTGCTGCACTCCCTGACCTGAGTGGGTAGACACCAGAATATCCACAACATTGATTCTCATTTGTGTTTTAAATCACTGCAGTCTGGCCTCCTGCCTGTCCGCCCTTTGGCTCACGGCTCTCAGCATGCGTTTGTTCAGCTACATATGGAAAGGCAACACTAAAAAAACACTTGCTCAGAAGCGCTTTCAGACTGGAATAAATGCTTCGACAAGATAGTAACCAAACTTTATAGTCACACTTTTCAAGTTTCAAGTTAGTACCTCAGAGTTGCTAAATTTTAAGAGTTGATTCATTAACCTTGTTAAAGTAGGTAAGGAAAAGTTCTTATTTTCTAAATGCTTCTCCAGTTGAAATTCACATAGGTATTGGTTTGTTGCTTGAAGTGTTAAGAATTGTATTTCTGGGCACTGCACTGAACTTGGGAAATATATAGCAGGCCATAAAAACAAGCATAAATCTGTAAGCATTTTTATCATCAGTGAAAGCAGTCTTTATCTCATTACTCTAGAATGAAAGGTGCACTATGGTACTTTTCTGCTGTGCTTTACCAAGAATGTTCCACAGTATGGCATTATTGAAATTTTTACTGTCAGCAGAGTCACTTCTCCACAGATCTGACCTGTAACTTGGCCTGGTTTCCTGCTTGTCAATGCACCTTTTAAATTGTGCAGAAGAAGATTTTGTTGAACATATATTCAGAAGTCTTTTACTGCACGTTAACTAAACCCATGATGCTCCTGTCTGTGTAGGATTAACCTGGCTCCTACAGTGGGCTACGAGGAGGACGCAGGCAGCCACACCACTCACCACTTCATGTATCCAGAGAGCGCTAAGAACCTCGCAGCCAACGTCAGCTTTGTCCTGGTCCCGTTTAAGACGCTAGACCTGGTTTGGATCACCAGCGCCCTGTCGACCGGCCAGATTAGATTGTAAGGAACACACACATGCATCAAGCAGAGTTAGTGGAAATGTCAAGCCGATGAATTGATGAATTTCTGCTTTAATCACATGAAGTAGAGATTGCGTTGAATCTTTATGTGACTCTCTGCCCTCAGTACTTACGCTCCAGTGAAGCAGTTTCTTCGCGTGGATAAAGACAAGGTGTGTCTGACGCACATACACACACTAAAACTGCTTTACCACAATTATATTATCCCCTGCCCATTGTTGACGAGGGATTACTGTTAGATTAAAGACCATCCTTTACTTTTCAATAATCCTTTGCTTGCTCTTTAATCTGTGAAAATAAATAAATCAGACTAATCCCTACCATCCCAAGAATTTGCGGATTTCATGTCTTGGGTGAAGTTTATGTCTTTGGCAGATCTGTGATAAGACTTCCAGCGAAGAGCTACGTGCAACCTGGAGCATTGCTGCTGAAATCTCCTAAATGAAACTCATGCATTTCAATTACTATTCCATTATTTTACACTCTTAACCTTGGATGGAAGTAAAAATTTACTTGGCATCTTTATTCTTATCTTTATTTATTTTCTGCCCAATACTAAGTAAATGTTTTTAGAGAGTAAAAAACTGCAGATCACAAGAAAAGAAATTTTGTTGTGAGTGACATTCAATGGAAAACCAAACATAAATTGGGTGGTAATAGTTTAATAAGTACACCGGGATGCAAATAATTAACTAAAAATAATTGGCAACCCAAAAGAGAAAATTTAAGACAGACATGGGCCTGATAACATTTATGAAATGCTATATTATCTTGTTCAACATATTGAAGCTATACAATTTTGAAACGTATATATATTGTTCTTAGCATTTATGTCTTAATGAATTCTCAAAAATATGCATTTCTTACATTGATTTCCAGGTGCAGGTTTTCAACCCAGCTTTCTTCAAATACATCCATGACCACTGGACCAAACATCACGGCCGCTATCCGTCCACTGGCATGCTGGTGCTCTTCTTTGCCTTGCACGTCTGTGATGAGGTCTGAATATCTTAAACCACTGTCAAATCCAATTAATTTTAATTAGTAATCGCCTATGTTAATACATATTTTGTTATAGGTGAATGTGTTTGGTTTTGGGGCGGACAGTCGGGGAAACTGGCACCACTACTGGGAACAAAACCGCTATTCTGGGGAGTTCAGGAAGACCGGCGTGCATGATGCTGACTACGAGGCTCAGATTATTCAGAGACTAGCCAAAGCAGGCAAAATCACAGTTTTCCCTGGCAAATAATTGTCATTTCACAAGTCACAAGCTAGGTCTAAAACATCTATGATTAGCTCACTTTCAAAACCTTGATGTGACGACAGAAAATAGGTCCACTCCATACATATCTTAGAATTTATTAAACAATGACAATGGACCCGCACTTATATCTGGTCCAGCTAGATTCAACTGTTGCTAATGGCTTGTGACAGGACAATTGGCCCAGAGATTTTTGGCTGGATTTGTCCTAATGGCCAGTGTGAGGACTGACAATGCAGCCTCGGCTTTGTTGGGTCATCTTCACCAACAAACTAGAGTGGAAAAAGCAAGAAAACTCTCTAACCAGCAAGCAAAGCCCCTGTTCCAGACTTAATGCAGAAGAATGATAGGCCTGGTACTGAAAACAGCAGCTTCACCGTTACCACTTTTTGAGCTGGGCATTTCGTGACCTGCAGTTATCACATTGGAGCATATCAGCCTACTTGAATCTTGAGGATCTCATCGCTTCAGGACTTGGCATGTCAACATCACAGAAACTGTGAAGCTGTCACATTGGACTCCAGTTATCAGAGATGAATAGACTTTACCTCAAGCAGTAGTGGGTTGTCTGGTGTTAAGCCAGGACCGATCACTGTGTGGTAACATCATAAGACTGCCTTGCTATGCCCTGAGAATCTAACTGGACTTGCCAACTAAAGGAGTAGCTGACCCAAGACTTTAGGCCTTTGTGACTCATAAAAAGACGGCCACAAGCGTCCAAGGAGTAAGGAAGAAACCCAGAACACATTGTTTGCAACATCTCCGGTTCACGCCCAGAGACAGACAGGTTGTGTGGGGCGTTTATGAGGAGGCCAAATTACTCATGGGAAAAAGATCCTGGGAGTATTAATTTGGACGGAAGCGTAGAACTTTTTGGATTACAGTTTAATTTCTGTGTGTTGTGACAGGCTCTTATTTGCAAGGTTTGAGATGGTGAATAACAAACCATTTGCCCATGATAAAAATACAGTGTATACTTTACAATTACTTCAGTTTTTGGGTGCACCACTTTTTAATGAACTGTAATTGGAGGGACTTCTTAATGTGGTACAACATGGCTTCACAAACCACTGCTCTAGAGCCATCTGACGCCTTAGCTTTTTACCACACACCACTTAAACTGCACTACCTGCACACATTATGGCACACATAACAACAGACAACACATTCATTGAGTTTCATAAATTGTGTTTTGTTTACCACTCACAGATTGATTAACTGTATTGGGTTTATATCCTCCACAGATGTTGTAATACACATCATCAGCATCAAGGATTATGATAGTTCAGACAATGTGTTTCTAGATTGTAAAAACTGGAGTAAATAGTATCAGAGTCATATCACAAGGTTTAGATCAGACACTGTTTTTTTTTTTTTTTTTTTTTTTATTCCAGTGGTAAAGTGTCTTAAATATTTTCATCATTGAAGTGCACTGTAAGATTTTATTTAATGTAGAGCTTCAAATCTTTTAAAAAACTGTGTTACCTTTACAAAACTGTTTTTATTTTAACATACATACTGTTAAAAATGATGTACACGCTACACATTTTAGATTGTGATAAGCAGAGGTGGGACTTTCCCTGGTTACAGTGTTTAAATACGTAACATTACAAGACATTTACTAAATAATGTTTTTTACCGTTTTCCTTTTTTTTTTTTTTTTATCTCCATGAATATTTTCCTTTTTCCTTCAAGGATCAGGGGTTATTGTTCCACCTATGGTTATTTCAGTATGATTTTGCTGACCCATAGCTACTGGTAGTGAGCTCCGGACGGTCTGCTGTGATCGGTCTTTCAAAGTGATGGAGTTAAGGAACAGGACTAAAATGGTTAACGGGTTAAGAACAGAAAAATTGTTAAGGTAGGATATGGTTAAGTTTAGAAATAGAATGGTTTGGTTGGGTTATGAAAACAGTTTGAGTCAGTTAGCAGCACCTACTAACCTCAACTCAACCTACAATCACAGTAAAAAATAAAACAGTTTAGGCTTGTTCATCCAGAGCCGACTATCTAGCACTAATCATGCCTAATGCACCGACAACTCACATTTTGATTAGCGCCACAAAAAAAAAGAACACAGAGCATAACCCCTGGAGGTATTCTGTTTTATTTCTGTAGGCGTTAACTTGATACACAGCCAGATAACAGAGCACATGTGCCGCCTGCTACTGTTGGGAGATTTCCTGGCTGGAGGTGGTGAGATGTGCGGAGAAAAGCTGCTACCTCCAGGTGACAGTGACACGAGCGTGAAATCTGCTCATTGTTTAAACCACGACCACAGTATGTAAGGATAGCTACTGGGAATTCTTGTCCAACAACACTGCAGTATTGGTTTTCTTGGGGTTTTTTTTTGTTTTTTTTGTACATTTGTTTAAAGAATTGTGATAAGAAATTGACTTTACTTTTAGACATTAGACATTCACACATTGACGCTTTTGTGCCTTGTCCTGCTCCCGGACATCTTCTGCTTGCAGCTGCCCCATAATCAACACACATCTACACACAATCCTATAATTAACAGAAAGTGACAGAAAGTTTGTGCTTGTGCCTTTCTGAACTGCATACATTCATAAACACACAGCAGCTCTCTGCCTTGGGGCTTCGTCAATGTTTTGTACTGTCAGTCTCTTGGGGCATAAATACTCGAGGTGGGCATATGTTGTTCAGAATCCCAGTTTACAGATAAAAGGTGTGATGCCCCAGACATATCTGTGCACCACTGCTGACGTTAATGTTTCATGCTTCTGTTTGCACCTATTCACTTTACATATGTTGTTGAAGTTGAAACAGTTTTTGAAACAGCAGTAGTTACCTGGGGTAAACAAACCAGGACTCCTTATCGGTTTTCTTTACTCCTTGCAGCTGCAGTCCCACAACATTGTGATCAGTTGGAGAAAGGGCAGTGAGGTATTTCCTTCCAAAATATATATTCTGCCACCTACAATGGAGATGGCACAGATCTGGCAGTCTGGAAGAATTTATAACCCTAAAGTAGGTCTGTTCTCCCACTGCTGACCCAAGCCATGGGTATTGTTTGTTATCAGCTCTATTCTATATCAGGCAGTAAACTAAAACCTACAAGTTAAAGCCATCAAGGCAACAAACTATGTATTGCAGAACAGAAGAATTGTTTATAATGATTCAGAAAACTCTTTACGGTTTTACTAATTTTGGGCTATGGGGACATTTCTTGCCCATTACTCACATTTCCTCAGTCATGTCCAAAGAGAAAGAACAGTACATGCTAGCAAAATTGATTATTCTAAATTTAGTATACACATAATAAATGATCAAGAATAGTTCTATTAGAAAAATATGGAAATGTATCCTGACCTACATTCTGTAAATGCGGGTCATTTGCAAACTTTGTGTTATTCACTTAAGATGTTGATTGCCCGAAGATGTTACCAAACCCTTTGAGTAGCTCCACATAAAGGTCAGTTATTTCAAATTCAACATTTTGAAAGCGGTAACTGAATTGGGACAAATGCATAAAAGAAAAATCTATCTAATATCTATTTTAGCTGTGTGGTCTCCAGCAGTGAAAATGCAGCTGGATGTGAGCAAATTGTAAAGAAAAGGGAATTGCATCCCTTTGAGTTGAAAACTTTTTTTCTCAGTCACAACGGTATAGTTGTTTTTTATTCTTCCTGGGGTACCGGAGAATTGCTTTCTGGAGATTTCACTGTGGGAGAAGAGACTCAAAGGAATAAAATATATCATGGTCAAAACAGTGGTAGTCTCAACACAGCAGCTGGTAGTTAGGGGTGGCTTATCTCATCTTTGCACGGGTTAGAAAGGCCACTCTAGCTTCAGATATAACCTACCACCTTATTACTTAACCACCACTAACACAAGCACTGGGCTGGTTTATTAAAACCTATTGTATTAGAACAGGTTGAAGTATTCTTTGCCTCAACAGCTGTAAGGCAGTATTGTGTGTACATGGACATGTCTGTATGATGCGTGACCAGACTCTTTGTATCTTATTGTACAAAAATAAAGCTTCATGAAAGTAGAGTGCCTCATTTCTGCTAAAGGTTTTCACAAGTAACATGCTTCTTAATGAGGTTATTTTTAGTCAGTTATTCACATATAAAATACTGCGGTAAAATATGTAAATCCACTGTGACACAAGTTCAAGTTAAATGGTTTATTTCTTTCCGAAGTAATTTGTGGACTCTTTAAAAGACCTTTACTTTCAATTCAAATTCAGTTCAATCAAAATAAATGATTACCCTACAAGATTTTACAAGACATAAGACGGGAGCTATAACCATTAGTTTTATTTGATTTACATGGACAGACCATGAAAAGTTACATTGATAGATGAAAATTTTAACATTTAAATGACGAGATGCATCAGAATTTTTCATACATTTAATGTTGTATTATACATGACAATTAGTAGCCAAGACTATGATTGCATGCTATTGCATGAACGACTCAAATCCAGTCACCAATAAGAACTTGGGCTTTAGTCAAAGATGGACAGAGCAGGACACCTAAATGCGAGAGGTTAAGGAAAAGTGCTTCAGAAGACCGTAGAAAAAAAGAACAGAAAAATATACAGTGTTAATCTAGGTTGGTTGTGATCTTGCAAGAAACTTAAGTTACCCTTCCCTTTTAGGCACACATGCAGTATAAAAAGGAACCAGACATTAAAATAACCTTACATGTGACAGCCTAGAGTGTCTTCTGCTGCTAGCATCTTCACATATTTCCTGGATGGCCTTCTTTAATGAACAATAAATAGTGGCTCATTTCGTGACAGCTTTGCAGCTATTTCTTATGTCTGATGGAGTGAAGATGGTTAGTTTATGATGGGAATGCGCACAGTCGAAGCTCAGCTAACATTTCCACCCAATTCCTTTTTAAGCACAACCTCATCACTTGCTTTTCAATTCTCTCCCAATTTAAGTCTTGCAAAGTTGTTGGCCAGCTGTAGCGCCTCCTGCAGGCACTCTGTGTTCCTGCCTGCAGCCTGGGCAGACATGTCCTTCCCACCGCCTTTACCATCCATGAGGGGACAGAGCTCCTGAACCCACTCACTGGCCTTCAAGCCGCGGTTGGCTGTCTCCTGGAAAACAGAGAAATGAATCAGCACCAAGGCAAGTCTCACAAGGGCAGGGATCAGTACAAAGGAATATTTAATCTCGGAGCTGATCCACTGAACCACACCCCTCCGACAGTGAAAGCAGGAAAATTATAGGTTACTCTTTCAACACGCCTAAAATGCTTTTTATGTGAAATGAGATATTGATTCAGACTGGGGGAAAAAAAAGGCCAACTTGTTCTGATACACCAAGGAATACTTCAGGTGTACAAGCTCAATGTTACTAGCTCTTTTAAGTAAGTAAGGAGATCATTATTGATGAAAAGGAATGCCTCAGTATTATAGTAATCCAACCAAAATGACTGTGGTTCAAGTATTACACAAAGTGAATGGACAGAAGAGTTAAACACAAAAATGCATAAATATTACTTTATATTCTTGTTTGAGATTACATTGCTCGTTTGTTCAATTTTCTTTTATAAATCAATTTTGCATCAACAAACAATACATTTTTAATTTGTCTCCAGTTTCTGTAAGTAAACAAATATGTAAAGAGAGGAACAGTGTGAATACTGAAAGGGCAAAGTCAAGGTTTATTTATACGCAGCAGGATACTTCATGATTTATTCAAACGAGACAGTGTGGTGAGGCTTGGTCCAGAGTCAAACTATGATTACATCTTAAATTCAGATGTCTTTTCTTTGGCCTGCAGACAAGACAAACTGGTGGGAAAGGTCAGATGGTAGTAATATGCAGCAGTGAGGGCGATTATGTTTTTTTCCCTTGATTTGATTTTTGAATTTTCTCTTACTAAAACAAAAATCTATACCAATGTCATGAACATAAACAAGACCAATTTCACAGGATTTTCTGAAGACTTCTTGAATGCCAATTCAAAATGATTATACAGTATCTTGAGTAAATTAATTACAAAACCCTAATGAGGAGTGTACTCAACAATAAAGGTTTAAAAGGTGTGGCTCAAATTCCAACATTGAATTTGTGGTGCTCACCTGTGGGACCTGGCAGAGGCAGGTGACCTTGCCAGCCTCGGGGTCGACCGTAAACAGCATGGCAGCCGTCAGAGGAGAGCTGGTCTTGAGCAGCTTCAGTGACTCATTAAGAGCCTGGGCAAAAGGACGAGAGAAAAGTAAACAAGAATGAAGCAAAGTCTCCTATCAGCAGTATTGATGTCCCAAGGTCAAAACTAATGGGCCACAGAGCTGATTTGGTCTCTAGCGAAAACACAATCTGATAAGCTAAGAGAAAAAGTGCACCGCAACAAAGAATCCTTTTTTTAATAAAGTGTTCTGCTGCATGCTAATCCGGTCCAGCACTCAGGCCCCACAAAGTAATATAAAACTTTAATTTACTGTGTTCACCTTTGCAGAGGCTCCGGGCTCCATCTCCATGATAAGCAGTTCTTGGTTGGGGTTCTTTTCAATCTCCTCTTTAATCTTCTCCACGACTCTCTTCTGGATGTCAGCCTTGTAGTTGCGGTCTAAATCGTCCATAATCTTTTTAAGGCCTTTCAATATTTCCCTCATCTCATCTTTCTGCCATTGTGAGATGACAGCAGTGCCGATTGACTTCAAGAGAGAAGTGGTCTTAAAACCATACGTTACATACAAGACAAGTACAGAATGTGTGTGAAGAAACTCACCTCCGTCATGTCAGCGATCTCCTTCTGGATGTCCTTGTTGGGTGCGCTCTGCTGCTTCACTTTGTCTCCCAAAGCAGCCAGAGCCTGGCGCAGAGCATCAGCTTTCCTCTGTGCCTGTGGGACACGGCACAGGGGTCAGGGAGACTTGATAAGAAACTGGTCTTTTCAATGCATGAATTAGAAACATAGTTATAATAAACTAAAGCCAAAAGCTTAAAATTATTATTATAATTATAGAAATAAAAACTAGCAATCCTCCACTTTGCTGGAAATAATTTTCCAGGACTTTTTCCAGGGCATTTTTAGTTTTGTAAATTGCATTTAGAAAAACATTACTGCCTTATACTTATTGCTTATTATACAGTTTTTATAATGGATGGATGTAGTCTTGGCTCTACCTGAAGAGAGAGTTACACAACAAGTCAAAAACACTATATGTAGACATTGGTATAATCAATAATATTTAGCTCAAATTAGAGGGAGAACACAACATATTTACAGTTTAATACACATACTTCTAATTAGAATGGTACTGTGAATCAACAGAAAATAAGGGATGCATGTCAGACATCAAGGTCAGCAGGTAAGATAAATAGATGAAGGGGGTGTTAGTCTCTATTAATTTGATATTCAATAATCCACCAAAGCAAAGCAAAAGAAAATACATATTTTCTTGGATATCTAGAAAATTTCAAGGACAGAATACATATTTTCTTGGCTATCTGGCCTGGGAACCCCGACAACTTATCTAGGAACTGGGAAACAAATCGGTCATGTAAATTGAACGCATATAAGAGAAAACCAGTGTAAAAGTAAAGTGATAATCATTTTTAATGTATTGAATTCAAAACTATTATATAATTATGCAGGCTTTTCATCAAAGTACAACTCTGAAATTGAATTCTGAAGATGAAGAAGAAAAACATGAGTAGCAGAGGATTGCAAAAGACATCAGATTTGTTCAACAGGTTTAAATAACAGGCAGATGATTTAAATTAGAGGTCATCTTTCATAGCATTGTCAGAAGAAACAAAGGTACAAGAAGATACAAAGTGGTAGTGCAAAAGTGAACAAGCATTAGCCGAGCAGTGTGTGAGAGAGTGCTGACCTTCTGAGCCTCGGTTCCTGTCACAGCTACAATGCGCCGGATGCCCTTCGCGATGGCCTCCTCTGAGACGATAACAAATGGTGCAGCGTGCCCAGAGTTCTGCAGATGGCTGTAGATTGAAGCGAAATAACAAAACATTATAATTTCAGCATTTAGTGTGTGAGGTCAATAAATGCTTTTGGTATGCCTTCTTAAAAACTTATATTGTGTATTAATAGCAAAATGTAATTACTTACGTTCCTCCACAGAACTCAATGGAGGTGAGTGAACCGGCAGCACTGTTGGGATCGTCCAGCAGGTCTTGGACAGGGATGCCGATCGACACCACTCGCACAGGATCAGGATACGTCTCATCGAACACTGCACGTAGTCCCTGGATGGCTTTGGCTTGTGCCAGAGGAGCCTCCATGGCATACACAGGCTAAAAAGACCAACAAAAAAAGGATTCATTTAGTCAAACTTTTAATTAAAAAAAAGTTCTCATGTGTATTTTGGTTCGTTTTGGACAAAGAGATATTTGCAATTTCAGCATAATTTTTCAAAACTGATTGAACATTGCGAAATGGGGGCACAAAATATGACTATCTTGTAGTGAAAAGGGCTATGATTTTTTTTTCTTCATTATTCTTTTCTAGTTGGATGCAGAGCACTTTATAGACAGTGAGTTTGTAATAACTTGATATCATATAAAAACACAGAATATCAAAACTCTGCTCTAAATATTGACCTCAAAGTAATTGATTCTTCAAAAGATTGGCCATGAAAAAAAAACAGCCACTCCAAAAACTAAAACTTGTGAATTTCCATGAGCAACATAATACTGATTTGCCTAATTTTGTGTCTAACTGACCTTAGCATCTCTGATCATAGCACAGGCGATCTCCTCGGTGCGCCGAACCTCCCCGGTGCTCAGAGCTCCTTTGGCGGTGAAGTCAAAGCGCAAGCGATCAGAAGCAACCAGAGAGCCTCTCTGGTCTGCCTCACCCAAAACCCCACGTAAGGCAAAGTTCAGAATGTGTGTTGCAGTGTGGTTGCTCATAATCGGCCTCCGCCGAGCCTAAACAACATAGAAAGGATCAAAGCGTGTGGAAAGTAAAATAAATTGCAATGTTTCTTGTAATTTCAGCAACTTTACCTCATCTACATGTAGAGTGACACGATCGCCAACTTTAAGAGTCCCATAAACTGTGCCGATATGCAGAACGTAGCCCCCTCTCACTTGTGTATTCTTAACTGTGAACTCCATACGCTGCAATGAAGAGGCACCACTTGTTTAAAAAGAATGTAATTGCCAAACCAAGTACCGTGTTTTTTGAAACCTACACAACTTAAGTTTTCTCCACTTTTAATTTTGTTCAAACTGAAATGTACCACAAAGTACACCCAAATATCTTTGGGGAAAAAATACCAGTAATTGAAAGAACAAAAAAGAAATATCAGTACTACAGAGTGGACAATCAGGTGACAAACCGTCCAGTGGAAAACTCACATAGTACATCTTTAAGTAAACAATTCTTTTGTACCCACATCTTCAGTACTGTCGTGTTCCCGAAGCAAATAGCCCTCGTCAAACGTCTGTCCTCCCTGTTCTGCGTAAAAGGAGGTTTGGTCCAGCAGCACTCCACACTCCTGTCCGGTGATCACCTCATCACAGAAGGCACGTTCACGGCGGAGGGCCAGAACCGTGCCTGAGGCCACCTCAAACTCTTCAATGTGAACAAGAGAAGATGCTTTAGACACAGTGAACCTCAGTGCACAAGGATGTAAGAGTAAAACCTACCATAGCTGCCCTTTTCATCAGAGGTGTATTTGTATTTGGGGGAGTCATCTGTGGCTGGGACATTCTTGTTTCTTAACTCTTCGATAGCGTAAATGTCGAGCATGATGTGATCCTCACCTCCTGCACCCTTACCCTGCGACTTTAGCTACAAGCAGAGTTCAGTGACAGTCATAAGATAAAAACTTTACTAGAACCTAAATCAAAAGTAAAAATTAAATAGATGAGTTGTGCACATGGTCTGATACCAAGATTTGTATAAAATTTCTTTCATTCAATGTGCCTGCAAAATATTAAGTAATTTTATTACAGTATAGATAAAACATTCATGGCATGTACTTTTTTAGGCAGCAAATTGTTCAGTGTAACAGTTTATTAATGAAATACTGATAATGATTTTTACATTCTATTCTTACATGAGGTTGAGTGATTGTTGGGCCTGATTATTCATAACATGCATTTTGTGATAACCAACATTGACAAGGCCTTAAAGTTCATATACCATCCAGTAATATTGACCATAACTAGCCGTAAATTTTATTTTTTTAGGAACATTTCAATCTAAATACTGACAAGTGCTGAAATACAGAAACAGTTGACAAAGAGAGACCGGTCTTAGTTTGGCCTAAGTGTCTGAACAAAGGAAATAAAAGCTCCACTCTCCAAATGCTGCTTTCAAGGCGTTTTGCATCTTCTCACCTGTGCTGCCTTTTTCTCCTCTTCGAACGCAGCCAGGTCCACCTGCATTCCCTTCTCCTCCGCTATGAGAGAGGTCAGGTCCAGTGGGAAACCGTATGTGTCATACAACAGCCATGCGGTGTCACCTGCACACACACACAAGAGACAATTCATAGATTTATTGGCAACCAATGCTGCAATTAAGCAACAAAAACAACTTGCCATAGGTTTTATGCCATTTCATTATTTAGTATCTTACCAGGAATGGTCCTACTGTCAGCAAGACTCATGATCTTTCGGTCGAGTATTCTTCGCCCCCTGCTGAGGGTTTTGAGGAACTGCGCCTCCTCTTCATTGATGATGTCTTTCACTATTTCCGGGTCTTTCCTCAGCTCTGGAAATGCATTGCCCTAAAGACAAGAACTTTATTGTGAATGTCCACAAATGTATGACTGTAAGATACACAGAATAGAAAGACTTACAAGGGACTCCACCACCACATCCACCAATGAGGCAAAAAACCCTCTTTGAGCTCCAAGTTTCTCATGTGAATAACGGACTGCACGACGCAAGATCCTCCTCAACACATAACTAAAGAAGAGAAAAGAAATGCTGACTGTTGGAAAAAAAATCTAGGTACAGCACCATTCCGCCAACAACGATGCAAGAGATGTGATAAACTAACTTCTCTTGAATCAGTGTAACGCCACATAGTTGTGGTGTATTGCTTGGGCCAAATAAGCATGTGGCTATAGATTTACTAAACTAACAGAAGTAAATCTACACCACAGGTGGATTGCACAAATGCAAATAAAACAAATTAACACATAAAACTGCGTCAAGAGCCTCACCCTCTTCCTGTGTTGTCAGGCCGACCTCCATCGGACAGGGCAATGGTAATAGTACGAGCATGATCAGCCAACACCCGGTAAGCCATGTCAATGCCATCTTCATCTTCAGGACCTACTTTACCAGTGTACGGCCGGGCACCTGTGCCCTGGAAGAGATCCAATCATTTAAGAAAACTTGTACGAATATATTGACCTTAGAACATTTGGACCCAAACACGCTGTGTTGGTGTCACACTTAACCATCCTGAGTTTCATAGACACAAAAAGCAAAAAATAGGGCCTTCATCTGAACCTCCTGAGAAAAAGACGAAAAATATACAGTTTCACATCTAATACTATTAGTGGGGTTAGCCAAAGTTCCAATAAAATTGGTTGTTTTTGCATTTTTATTTCAGGCATAGATTTATAATAAACATATTTTTGATCATTTACACCCACAAATATATCTAAACAGGCAAAACAAGCAGACAAAGTATGGTTATGACATCATCACAGCGAGTCCAACAGGTTATGCGCATTTAGCAGTTTCTCTTACCGTCTGAATGGCTTCAAAGTAAGGCTGAAACAGGTCAGTGTCATAGTTTGACATCTTGTTCTGCAGCACAGACACTAGGCGCTCAAGACCCATTCCTGTGTCAATGCTTTTCTTAGGCAGGGGCTTCAACAGGGTCTCTGACTCCCTTTTGAATTGACAATATTAGAATCAGAATCATTATATATTAAACATTTTAAGCAACACATTACACACAAGAAATGGGTTACATTATGTTTACCTTAAATTGGTGATTGTGATCAATATAAGTCTTAAAAGAAGTTGTTGTTGTGATTATAATACTGCTTCCCTTTCTCAGATGCATTAATGAACAGGCAGCTGTATATGTTTTATTAAACTAATATCTATGTGGCTAGGCCATGGTTTTAATTAAACTATCAAACTGGAAAAACAAGGACAAGGCAGGCCTTGCCTACACCATTTAGAAACCAGTTTCTAATCTTAGCCTAAAGACTAATACAATACAAATCATGGACAGATATTAAACACATAATTTTTGTGAGGCAAACTAATCATGAATATTACTTTTGGAAAATTAAGACTATAACATAGATCAGTACCGGTTGAACTGGATGAACACCAGGTTCCAGATCTCCAAAACGTTTGGGTCGTCCATATTGACCAGGTGAGAGGCGTCCCGTCCCCCGATGCGGTCATAGTGGATCTCACTGCAAGGGCCGCAGGGGCCAGTGTCACCCATCTCCCAAAAGTTATCCTTCATACTGCCAGGCAATATACGAGCCTCCGCAACACTATCAAGCAATACACAATTGAACTCAACTTTATGTTTAAGTTAGTCATAATATTAACAGGTATGCTGTGTATATATTCAAAATTAGTACATAGAAAATTATCCTTATATAAGAAACCATACTAACCCAAGGTCAATCCAAATCTGTTTGCACTCCAGGTCAGGTTCTAGACCTGCATCAGCGTTTCCTCCAAAGTAAGTGACATAAAGACGATCAATGGAAATTCCAAACTCCTGTGTGAGAAGTTCTAAGGCCATTTTACAAGCTAGTTGCTGTTGGGGGTTTAAACGTAAAGACATTCAGACAAGAAAAAGGATAACTTTTTTTAGTTTTTTTTTTTTTTTTAAAGACTGAAATACCTTAAAGTAGTCTCCAAATGACCAGGACCCAAGCATTTCAAAAAATGTATGGTGGTACACATCTTTACCAACATCATCAAGATCATTGTGTTTCCCTCCTGCACGTATACATTTCTGTGTGTTAGCTGCACGCTTCAGTCTGGCCATGGGATGAGAGGGGTCAATGGTGTTCAAGAAGATGGGCTTGAACTTGAATAATAAACAACATTTATTACAAATTATTTTGCATACATTTACATTAAAAAAATTATGTGCGTTATAGTCATTAGTACATACCTGGTTCATGCCAGCGTTGGCAAAAAGCAGTGTAGGATCATCTAGGGGAATGGTGGCAGATGAATGGACATACTGGTGTTCATAGCGCTTGAAGAAGTCAATAAACTTCTCACGAATTTGAGATGCACTCAAAGAAGTGTCCATTTTGTGATCTCTAAAACAAAGTTCAGTCAAAATCAGACAACAACAACAAAGTTTGGACTATGACAAAATATTAGCCACTTAAATGGGGTGGCATAGTATTATAATTTAATATAAAGTCCCGACACCACTAATGATATTTAATCACATTAAACACATACAATGTGATCATCTAATTAAAAAGAGCTAAACTCTCCTCTCAGTCTCATTGGGGACACTCGTTTCGAATGGAAATCACACAGCAGGTGTCTCCTGCTCCCTGGAGCCTCACAAACAGACAGTAAACACTACATGTCCCCATCCTGACTACAAAACCACCTCGATGGAAACCACATGAAGTTGAAACCATGAGATGGAAATAACAGCTTTGTGCCTGCTCGCCGCAGTCAAGACTTTAGCATGTTTTTAAAAGGGTAAGGCAGCTAAAAATTAATGTTAAAAATGATTGTCAGTAACAACGATGTTTTTTATCTGCAAAAAACACAAACCACAGGCACAACGAGAACAATATTGAGAGATCGCTGACAGTACATGGAGTTACATCAGCCAAGTTTGCAGAGCAACCTGTCAGCTAACATTTAACTGCTAGCCTGCTAGCAGTTAAATGTTAGCAGGACTGGCTATCTCTAATTTCCATCAGTTAATCATATTGTAAATTCTGAATGTCATTGTTATCACTGAAACTACTTTAAATATTGTGTTAAATATGATATTACAATACTCACAGAAGCTGGTTTGGTCGGAGAATGAGTGACTAAAAGGCTCCCACTGACACCTCTCTTGCCCACGCTGCAAAACCAAGGCAAGCGCAGAGATATGTCACCGCCCAAAGCTTCTGCTGATTGGACTACCGGGACCTCATCGTCAAAAAGACGCATTGTGATTGGTGGCGACGGACGTCAATTAAAGTCGAGCCCGCCATAGAGATTGTTATAAGTTTACCGGTTTGGCTGATGCAATGAGTGGTACTGATTTAAGGATTGATTGAATTAAAGACCATTTTAAAAGGCATGTGTCATAATATCATTTTAACAAAGAAATAAATAATATTTTAGAGTTGTAAAACCAAGCGCAAAGATACTGAGCATTTTGTTACTTATAAATTCTTAAATTAAAACGTGCTGCAGCTTTTTTTCTTTCTTTCGTGTTTTTTCTCAAGCAATTTAACCTGTTCCTTCTGACGAGTTTAGCTGCATAAATGCAAACCGAACCAATGCGAATGAAAAAAAATTATATGCGGAACTATTACGTGCGGCTCTATTTTCAAGAGGACACCTTAGAGTGTTGCACTATACCTCTCGCACGAGCCGCCGAGCCGTGGCATGGATACAAAACACAGTATTTATAACCGATGAAAAATGCCTTCAGACACGAAACGAGTAAGGGGCCCGGAGCTTTCCCAGAGCCCTTCCGTATTTCAGCGCAAACCCGCAGCCGATGATAATCCCCACTCTCACGCGACAAGAGAGGACGGCCGTCAGCGAGACCAGGTCGATGTTCGGCCCATGTTCGTCCGCTGTGGACTCGTGAGTCAAGCCAAAGGGTCCGCGTACATGGAGGCTGGAAATACAAAGGTGATCTGCTGCGTATATGGACCAAGAGAGACTGAGCGCAAAGATGAAACTGATATGAAATGTGGAAGGTAACTTACTTGACACTTTGTGAGTGTGCACGTGTTTATTTAGGTCTGTACGATATTAGAAATGATAAGTGATATGGCTGCTAAGTACTGCGATATCGATATGTCAAAAAAGTACATTGATAAATCGCAATGATAATGATTTCAGTTAAAATTGTGAAAACAATTATATTCATTCTTTTAGTCAAACTGTCAAAATTAGATCAAAATTAACTCGAGGCTTATTTAGACTGTATAAAGAAATTCATGAATAATGTTTTCATTTTAAAAAAGAATACGTTTCTGTCTGATGGAGACACCTCAGTGTTTTCATTTCAACCAATATTGCAATATCAATGTTTCTGTGATATAATGTGCAGCACTTGTTTAGAAATTTGTAATTATGTAAGTATTTTGTGCTCAGGTTGACAGCAGATATGCGCTTTGCTCCGTTCTCCTGTCCTGAGAGGGGCTCGTGGATCCAGGGCAGTCAGGATAAAGACTTCTCACTGATGGTTCTTGAGAGCCTACAGCCTGCAGTGTGTCTCCACAAGTACCCACGATCACAGATTGAGGTCAATGTCATGGTTCTGGAGAATAGTGGTTCAGTTTTAGCGCATGCTGTCACTTGTGCATCTCTGGCCCTTGCAGACGCAGGGATTGAGATGTATGACCTTGTGCTTGGTTGTTCAATGCGGCAGGATGGGAACTCTTTTGTGGTAGACCCTACATATATGGAGGAGAACTGTGGGGGCTCAACAGTCCAAAATAATCAAGGAGGCCTCACTGTTGCCTTTCTCCCCAGTCTGAATCAAATCTCTGGACTGCAGTCAGATGGAGAAATGACTGAAGAGACTTTAACAGCTGGGATTCGCACATGCATTGAGGGATGCTATAAATTGTACCCTGTCATCCAGCAAGCTCTGACCAAAGCTGTGCGCAAGGCTGCTCCACCACCTCCTGAGAGCTGATATGTATTTTATAAAGTTCTGTTTGTTTTCTACGGTGAAAGCATTTAAATCTGACTTGAAATGTATACAGAATATGTATATATTTATATACAATTAAATGTTAAATGGCACAACAACACATGTCGTTCACATTTATTAAAGGAAATGTACATACAAATGAACTATGATAAAAGTAGTAAACAATTTATACAAATTAAGTCTGTCATTCTTGCTTTCTCTTCTACACAATGATGATGCATCCCTCTGACTGATTGTCTGGCAGTAGGATTAGCTGGTTTTTAAATGATATTCAGTTTAATTTACATACATAATGCTCATAAGAAAAATGTCTTGGACTAGCTATCATACATAATCTGAATGGTATTTACAACATTACGTTATCACAATAGAGACTAAAAATCTTTTGTACAATATGTCCTTATCATTTTGTTTCCTATAATCTGCCCATCAATAAATCCTGTTCGCTAAACTGCATATATTTATTAAAAATTACATTTTTCTAAATTCTGTGAATGAAAAAGTAAATTGTGCAAATATTACAACAAAATACAGAGAAAGAAATATAAGGCTTTGTGTGTTCAATCAACAGCAGTTGTAAACAGTAAAGAATCAACAACAGCAAAAACAAGATTTTGTGTAATTAATGTCATTAAACGGTGTTTTATTGTTTCTAAAGGCTGACGGGAAAATGTAGAATATGTTTGTATATTATTCATCCAAGTTTACTAACCTTAATTCGATTATGCTTTGAAGAAATCATTTCAATCATGCCTCACACAGTCATTGCTACTTTTGTTGAGTGTCCTCCAAACCATCGTCTCCCTCCTGCTCAGTGTGCTGCCTCTCTCCATAACTTTGCGGGGAGTGAGGCAGCAGAGAGGAAATGTCCAGACGAGAAGCAGATCCGCTAGAGAGGGGCGATGGTGTGTCAGTGTCTCTATCAACAGCAGAGCTGAAGGCAGGCGATGGAGTGGGGATGGTGGAGGCTATGGATGGCTACAATAGAAAGGACACAGCATATCAACTCAGTGACTTCTGTGGAAAGTCTTAATGTATCTTACCTGTAATGAGATGCTGGACTTGTTTGTTTTTTCTTTCACTTTAGCCAAAGCTCCTCTGAGTCCAGTGGATCGTTCTGTCATCTCCAGAGCTGCTCTTAACAATTTGGGCGTCTCAGCTTTAACCGGAGCAGTGGGGACCTGTGAGTGCTCCTTGGGCTCTTCTTTGGGCTCAGGTTTTTTGCCTTTGTTGAGCATCTTTCTGTTATTTAAACATAAAGCTTTTACTATTGACTAGTAATACAACGACAAGCAGTATGCACCCTGTATTTATTGTTTAACCTGGCTTTCTTGCGAAGCAGTTTCTTTGATTCAGGATAGTGAACCAGGATTTCATTGAGATCTCTCTTGTCCAGAATAAAGAGATTGGCAAAGCCATGAGCAATCACGTTGGCCGTGCGCCTGTTTCCACCACCAACTGCAAGCAAACTGAAAGGCAGAGGCTCAATTTTTAGATTTTCAATGTAAAAAAATGTTTGACTTTGACAAAATGAGACATTTTATTAACTGTTTATTAACTACCTGATCTCTCCAAAAACAGACCCTGCTCTGAGAGTAACAAACACGGTTTTTCCATCAGGTCCTCCAACCACTTGAACTTCTCCAGCTTTTATAATGTACATCTCTCGGCCCACCTCTCCCTAAACATGAAACGCAATACATACATTCTGTACATTTTGCTACAATTTTCTATATAATAACATACTATATATATCTGTATTTTGTTGTATATATATATATATATATATTTGTTGTATATATATATATATATATATATATATATATATGTATATATAAAACATATGTGTAAAAATACCTTTTTGCAGACGTAATCCCCTGGAAGGTAGACCACAGAGCGCAAACTTTTCAGCATATCAAAGATCATCTGTCTGTCACAACCCTGTTAATAGCATGACCATGATGCAGGGAAAATATTGAAAGATGATTGTAGTTACCACAAGAAGATTGCGTGAACACCATAGACATGTTTTTACAATTGCAATACTGTACACCTTTTATGTTCCATACCTGAAAAAGTGGAACTTTGCTCACAATAGAGTAGTTCACATCTATAGCAATATCCATCCGCATTTTATCAGGCAACTGGGTCAATAGCTCTTGCTCATCTGCAACAGAAAAAAATATTTACTGAAAATATCTACAAAACTTAGCAATATAAACATTTGGAACGATTTCTAAATAAGCATAATCCACATTTATGCACTAAAAAGATAAAATAGATGCTACTCATATAGCACTGCTAAATCATATATTTTCTTAATTGAAAAAGCAGTTGACTTTGCACACAATAAAACATCAAATAGAACAAAATGTTCTCACCGAGCATGCCTTGTGACTGCCAGGTATAGTTGTACCAGGTTTTGACACGATTCTGAACATCCTTTGGGATGCGATAGGATGACATGTATTTGATTGTGTTGTCCATGCAGGTGCGGTAGTATGTCTGACTAGCTGTTGCTGCACCAACTACATCACGCATCTGAAACAAATTAATCAAATCAAATCAAAATTTTACGTAACCAAAACTGAAAACAATGCATCCAAAGTAACACTGTTTTACTTACTTGTCCTATCATAATTGAGAATGCAAAAACCCCAATAAAGTAGTTAATCAGTTGGAAGATGATCTCAAAAAGGGTGGTGGGATCTGGAAGACCTCCAATGGTGATCAAGGTCTTCACAGCATAGTAGTAGCAGCGAATGTAACTGGAAAAGGATATTTTAAAACAACACAAGTTCAATATAACATTAAACATTGTCATTACAATTTATGATAGAATACAAAGTAATATTAAAAAACTAAAGTATTTGTATTCTTTCAACCAACTAACCAACCTGTTTCCTTCACCATTGTAGACCCATTTAGTTGATCCTAGTCCTTTGAAATCTGAGCACCAGTAATACAGACAGGCATTACAGTGGAGACAGTAAAAAAGGTATGTAGTGGTACGAATGACCCTGAAAAATACAAAGGCATGTTGGTGTCAATGTGACTAGAATTTGTAAAGGACATTGTCACATTACAACTGACCTATAGATGTAAGCTTTAGTTAAAATTGCCTCTAGACGCTCATTGAACACAAAAAATGAGTTGATCTGAAAAATAAGTTATAATGTCATGAACGTTGTGTGGTACATTTCCATCTTGTCTGTCTGTTTATACTACATCAGATCGAGTGCCAAGAGGGATGTGCAGAGTCATACCTTGAGCAACCTGGGCAAACGAAGCAGAGGGTTGATGCCAATTTTGAAATAGAAAAGTTCCAGTGGTACCAAACTAATTACATCCAACTGAAACAAAAATGTTTATAAACAGTTTAGGAATATACATACTTGTAGTTTTAGTTTTTTATTAGGCGTTTATGATCACTTGCCTTGAAGCGCTTTGTTTTCATATAATTCTTCCTCATCTCTGTTTTGTCACACTGTATGGAAAGAAAGTGGCATGGTTTGCTGATAATTTTCACATTTGACATAACTTTCCACGCTTGCCTCTATGGAGATGTTATATTGCTTTGCAAGTATGGCATGAAATGTATCTATCTCCATGGAGACAACAGTAAGAATAAATTAATTTAAAAATGTGACCGAATGAAGGAAACTAGACTAGTTTAAAGCCAATCTGTGGAACATTTTAGGCATAGCAATAATATCTCCATTTCGCACCGTTAATAGTAGTCAGTAGTAATTCACTCACCACAATGTCCCCTCCGCGAACAAACTGGAGGCGTGGTTGGAAAACAGCGATGTCCATAATATAAATGAGGTCACATACATAATCAGTCAGCAGCCAGTAGTAAATATTGTCAGGAGTTTGGTACGGAAAAGCCCAGCGAACCGGAATGAACCAAATATTCCAGTTCCAGGCCAAAGACACCAGGAACATCCACAGCACATATATTAGGTCTGTGGACACGGACAGAGAGTTACACAGCAATGTATTTGTAATTAGATAGTTAGTTACTAGTAATAAAACTGGTTACAGGTGCACTAAGTAACCTTTCTGCCATTTGCTCGTCTCCACAAACATGTTATTGCTTTGTCTGGAATGTTCCACTGAATGCATTAAACCTATCTATCGGTGGAGAGGCCCCGCTCATAATAAGAATGCATGTTTTTTAAGGTATTTCTTTGGAGATAAACACATCCGTGACTTAGTAATGCTGAATTCTGTATAACATTCCACACAAAGCAACATCGTCTTCATGGAAACAAGCTGGTGGCAGACCATTCACCAGAACAATTACATAGTGCACCTTTAAGTTAGGTAATTTTTTATTCTTAGGTTGCATAAATGAAAGTCTAAATGTACATAATCTAAGTTTCTGTAAGCAGGAAGACATGGAGGCAGAACAGAGGTGGGATACAGAAAAAGGAAACTTGTCCTGAATCAATAAAAAGGAAAAGTCTGAGAACAAGGCAATTAAAACAGTGTTCAGTTTTGTTTGGGTGTCTACGTGACTATGGTGGAGGCTTCTCACTGGTGAAAGGGTCGATGCTGGCGGGGAAGCGGTAGTGCATACAGGCTCTTATCCATCGAGGGACTTTCACCTTGCAGCAGCCAGACTCTGCGTCTCCTGCCTCCATGTTCTCTGGTACTTCTCCAGACGCTCCTGCTGGGGGCGCAACGTCAGTGCGGTTTTCCGGGTGAACACCAGAGGGCACTGAAGTTGTGGCCTGAGGAGGCGCTAAGGCACAAGAAATAGTGAGTATTGAGTGAAAAGAACCTTCACAAAATGTCTGTAATGTACGTGTAAAGCACTCACACTGGACAATGCTGTCTTCATCTGAACTGTCTGGGTCTATAAGTTTCTCTTTAGCCTTTTCTGTTCTCTCTTTGAACATTTTGATCAGCTCCTGTAGACGCTCATTGACCACTGCACTGGTCTGACTAGCAGAAGATGTAGGCCGCTCTTTGAGACTGGAAAGCATTAAAAATACATCTATATATAATCTTGGTAACACTTTTGTTTAGGGACCACCTATTAATTGTCATCTAGAAGAATAAAGCATAACATGTGTATTTAATTACATCTTTGTTAGTACTTTTTTTTTTCTTCTATTGCAACATTTTACAAGTTCTCAGACATAAAGTATTTTCTTTCCATTAATACTCTCAGTAACTGTTCTTAAGCATTATTAGCAATAGGAGTTTTTGTGCATTCACTATTATCTGAGTGAGTGTTGGTGTTTTAAAATTCTGACTAATAGCTAGCATACCAGTTGCCACATAGTATGTGATCAATATGTGGTCATTACACACCCACGTTTGTAGTGTTAAAACACATGTTGCACTCACACGTCATCACTGTGCAGACTGGACTGGCTTGGCCATGCTCTGACAGGGACGCTTCCTTCCTCATCATCATCTTCACTTTGAGAGAACATTCTGTTACAGTTTTGAAAAAAAAAAACAGTTTATAATAAAGATACAAATAAAAATAACAAATACAAATGTTATGTTGAAAGTAAGTTAACATAAATTGGTATTTGTTTTATGTACGTTTTCATAGATAGATTTAAGAGTTAAAACTTACATTCGACTGGCAAAAGTCCTACGTCGCTTTCCGCTATTGTCAATGATATTTAGAGGAAAAAGGTTAAAAGTCATATTTCTAAACACAGTAAAAAATTAAATTAAATTAAAACATGGAGCAAAGTAACTATTAACACAGTGACAATACACCTGCAGTTTGGATTTGCTTCTGCTTTATTTGACTATTTGTAGGCAATAATCAAAAGCACATTCAAAACCAATACATGCGACATTTAACAAATTACCAATCCAAAATGAAATACTTCACAAAACAACAGTGTATGTTCTGCATAGAACCTGCAGGACATATCACACACAAGACAGACATGTTTTGGTCCAAAAACAGTGGTATTTCTTGGTGGAAAGAAGATTATATTTAAATATAGTTTAGAATTAAAATATTTTATATATGACCATTTATTTTGGATCATTAAATGTAGTAATATGTATTTGATTTTGGATCAAAACAAAAACCTTATGAACAGCAATAACAGACACAGACAGACAGTTTTAATTTAAAGTACATTGCCCGTTTCTAAGCTTGTGGTATATGTTAAAGGACAACACCAGATGAAAGTGATTTCCTTACTCTTTATCCCCTTTGCTGCAGGTGAGAAGTGAAAGAAGGAAAAAAAAAAAAAAAACGTATAAACTTAGAAAAACGCAATTGATTTACTTTTTTGAATCAACCTCTACGTTAAGCAGTGGGTAGAGAAATAATCACATAAAACTCATAAAATTTGCCAATCTCCAGTTTGAACCATTTAGTTTTGTGATGTTACATTATTTCTATTTCACAATAAATATTAATTTTAGCCTCATAAAACTTCAGGATTAAACTGGGAATCTAACCTCTGGCGACCTCCAGCCGGGGTCACTGGGACAGTGAGTGTTGTGAGTTTGGGGTCTTGAAGGTTTGGAGCACTGGCCTCCTCCACAGCTCCTCCTGTTTGCTCTCGTCCTGCTGAGTCCACATCCTCCACGTTGACCGCAGGACGGAGGCTAATGGAGCTTTCTGAAGGGGAACATCACAAAAATAACTTTTGACCAGTATTACTTTTAACTGTTGTTTGTTAAAAATAATTTGTGCAAATCAGAAGGATGTAAGCAGCAGGGCAGGAGACGAGAAGATTTACAAAGATCTATATAAGGCTAATGCAATAGGATCCACTTCTGAACTGGGGCAGAAGAGTAAAGCTGAGAGGACAACTTCAGCTGGTCAGCTAATCTGTCTGGTACACTGGCACAGTTCTGTCACACAAAAACATGTCAGCCTCACTCTGACAGCTCTTGAGGTTTAAAGATATGACTGAAGGGTCAAATTATGGAAAAGTATTACAATTACATTACATTGTCAACATTATTCAAAAATACAGCACGTTCAAAATGATGTAATATTTACAAGGAGAAATTTATAAATACCATTAAGTAATTTTCTAAAGATTCACCTGCAGGTTTGAGAGGGGAGCAATCTGAGTCATCCTCAATGAAGAATGCGGGGTTACTGAGCCCTGACAGCTGGCGGGATTTGAGGTGCTTGGCAGGCGAGCTGACAATGGGGGGCAGGCGGGGGTACGAGGGCACGTTGGGTAACTCAAGACTGCTGCCATTGAGGGAAGAGGGGGACGGGGAGCGTGAATGGCCGTGGTGTGGAGGGGTGAGGGGAGAGTGCCGCACAAGTCTGTTGAGTTCCACATCATGCAGACTGCTGTTTTGTTTTTGCTGTTGTTGACTTTGTTTTTTAGGCATCTTGTGGCATAAGGCTGTTGAGGCGGTTGCGAACGTTCCCCAAGTATTGTCCGGTGCGGCTGGGAATCTGGGACAGCTTTTGTGGGATATTGGACAAGGTCTGTGCAAGGCCGGAGAAGCTAGGGCCGTCTGAACCTTCAGAACTTTTAGGCAGAAAGTTATTGACTGTCTGGGCAATGCTTTGGGTTATCTGGGTTAGTCTTATCCGGGAGAACTCTTGCCGCAGTTCAGTGGGGAGGGAGGGCAAGTATTTTGTGACGTCTGAAAGCTGGGTAGGACATCTAGGCATGGAAGAACATTTGGGAAAGGAGATGCCGTTCTCTTTGAAGAAAGCGTTGATGTTGCCAAAGCACTCGGAATTGTGAGGCAAGCGCATCAGGCAGTTTTTAAATGATTCGCAGCTGATTGGAGCTAGAAGTGGGACAGGCAAACAAGTCAGAGCAAATCAGATCTGGCGATAACTTCTATAAAGGCTAAGTCTAGAATAAATTCTAACAAATTAGGCCTATACATACCACCACAGCCATCTTCAACTTCTTCCTCCTGCAATCAATACACAATTAACTTTTTTTTTTTTTAGATGCATTTGTGTAAAAGCGAAACAAATGTAAGCCTATTACCTTTTCAGCAGGTTTTTCTGTATTGTTGGTTTGACCGTTCTCTTCTGCTTTCTGTGGCTGCTTGCTCACCGGTTCATTAGATGAAGTAGTTTCCTGCTCCTCATTTAAAGACTCTGGCTTTGGGGGTGGTTCAGGGACAGTTTCAGGGTCGAGATCTGGAACAACCTTGGATTCAACCGGCTGCGATTCACTTTGTGGTGGCTCTGCTTCCACTCCCTGGATGGGCTCTAAACCAGTTAAATTAAGATGTTAATAACGTTGTTTAATGTGATAAATTGTGTGTGTTTGATTGCCCTACCTGGAGGTTCCTCAGAGCTGTCCAACTTCTCATCCAAAACTAGTGTTGTTTCTTTTCTGTATTATGAGGGACACAAAATGTTTTAATAATTATCCAATACACAACAATAGCATTTTTAGAAGAGGAAAAGGGAGTAGTTGTTAGCGTTAAGGCTAGCGGGATGCACGTCAAAGAACCATGCAGTAGCTAATTCTTCAAAACCTGTTGCGTCACGAAAGAGACATTGCACATTGAAGAACATTTTCATCAAAATACTCACTTTTTGTATGATTATTTCCAGTCCAAGACTTATGTCTACATATCATTACAACGGCCCTGGAGCAGTTAAACGTGACGCGCCATGATGTATTTCCTCAAAACAAGAGTCTCAATAATAGGCTGCGGGTTGGTCCAGCTCGTGTGCGCGAGGACGAGAGGCGCAAGCGGGTGCGCGGTTACCGGAGCAACGCTGAATGCGAGGAGTGTTGCTAAGTGAAGCTGCGGTTGCTACGGCACTGAGCGACGGTGCGCGGGACACAGCATCACGTAACGAGTCCCCGCGGGAACTAGGGCTGCAGTTAGGTCAAGGCAGGCCCGGGTCCAGACCACACTGACTGACGGAGCGTCAGAGTTTCAAAGACAATTAAGTGTCATTATTTTACCTGCTTCAAATGTAGGGTTGTAGTCGACGTGAGAACATTTTGGTCGACAAATGACATGCCCTGTTGCTGACCGATTAGTCGACTAAAAGAGACAGAACGTGAAGCATGGCTAAAGCTCTCAAAACTTTTCAGTAGGCGCGGGCATATATCTATCTAATTGATCTCATCTGACCATGTATTTTACCCATACTACCCTTACAACACCACAACCAGAAGTTCATGCAAAACTGAAAGTACTAAGAAACAGTGTATTAATGACAGATTAAATTTATGATTCACTTCCAAATCTTCAAACTCATTTCAGGCCTTCTTTTCTCCAACAAAACACCATTGATTGACTAATCACTTAAACACCGACAGCCTTACTCGATTGAGGGGGCAAATACTTTCAGATGAGGTTACAATTACACCCTTTGCACGTGTAGACCCAGGCCTGTGTCAGGTCTGTGGGACAGCATGCATTAAAACACTAGTGGTCATCAAAGGGTGACACCAAGAACAACAAATGTCTAGCGGGGTTGCAGGTTTGAGGCCTATTTGCTTAAAACGTGGTTGTAGGAGGGGTCGCTTCTTCAGAAATCTTACACTTCATTGTGATTGGTTAAATTCTCCTGTCATAAACTGACCAATAGAGGGAGTGGGTGGGGAAAGTGTTTGTGTTCATATATATAGAGCCACAGAAAACAGAAAATGTATTAAATGACGAGGCAATAGTGTTAAAACATAAAAAAAGTTCATTTGGTAAAAGGAAAAAAAAAAAGACTCACTCTGAATTTGTAATTGGTTCCTCTTCATTTTCTTCGTCTTGTGGCACAGGCAGCCTGATCATGTCACAGATTAACAGTTAGAGTTGATTCAAAACCTGCATTGCCTGCACAAGTATGCGATGGTCTTACTCAATCTCAGGCTCCTCCAGCAGATCTTGGCTGCTCATTGAAAACTTAGTAGACTGTCCTTCTGCGGCCATCTGCCTAATGGCTGTCTCAGCTGTCTGCCTGGCCACTTCTTCAGCCATTCGAGCCATCTCAAAGCGCTCCTGCAGCAGTCTGGGGACAGAGCAACATTAAAGAGCTGGGTGGGCTCATGGAGAAGAAGTGAACGCATCCACTGCAGTACCGTTCTTCCATTGTAGCCAGAGCCACATCTTCAGCCTCCCTCTTTATGCTTTCGATAAAAGGGGTCCAGCGGCCTGTCTGGGTTTCAGCATCTTCCTGGGAGACTTTGGTTGGACTTGGAGGTGGTTGTGGTGTTTGGATGGGCTCACAAGACTTTGGGGCTGGTGAAGGGGGTGTCAATGATGTGACTGGAAGAGCTGCAGAGTTGGAGTTGCCTTCATGCTTCTGCTGGCATTCAGTGTCTGACTCTACATCCTCCAGCACCATGTCAGGCTGGAGTTTGGAAGATGCTACAGGAAAATAACAGATATTGTACCAAAACTGTGATTATGACTTATGGTGGTCCAGGGACTAAGGGGCTTATCGTCATGAAGCTAAAATTTTATTCCGAAATGTATGAAAAGTCAAATCACCTTTATGTTATACAGAAATATATTTTTATACAACTCAATTTTAGAGGGAAGGGCCTAATGTTGTAAAAAAGTGAACAAAGAAAAGGTAATAATTGTTTTGCTGAGTGAATCTTTATTTCCAGTCAAATATAACAGTGAATTTACGTCAGAGCGAACAAATAATGGCCATCATCAAATTTCCAGGTCACATTTTACAGATGAAGGCCATTAACAAATCAAGTGGATTCAACAGGAGAATTTAAAATGTTTTTAACATAGTTTTGTATAGCTGGGTGAATTATGTCAAATGCAAACTTTTCATTACTAAACTTAACATACAGTAGCTTACTGTTATTTGCATATGTCTAGACTTTAATATTTTCCAGGGATATACTGGGTGAATACTTAAAAGTTGGGCTGGGCAGTAAATACACCCTAACCCTAACAAAATTGGTTTGATTGGATTTGGATTTGGATTTGCGTTTCTACTTTTCCACAATATAAAAAAAGAATACACATAGTCTATTTTTGAATAAATAAAAAATGAATTACTTTAAGTATATAATAGTATAACATATTACATATATAAGACACTAAACTAAACCAATGTCAAGAGAAATGAAAATTGCATCAAATGACACACAAACACACAAAGTATGCTGCCGTGGGTTTACAGTTACAGTTACATTAAAATCATGTTTGGCAACTACTATTTTTCTGTTATACAGAAAATGTGCAAATGTTCAAAAATACTTATCATCACATAAATTCTGGTCTATTTTATAATAGTAAAGTACATTCACATAAGACTGTATTAAATACAGTAAGGTGAGTTGAATATATATATATACACATATATTCTTGTGCAGCTGCCTAGTTTATGTGCCAACAACAATTAAAATTGATCTTTTTGTGGGAAGCGTTGGTCACCCAGTTGTCTTCTCCTGCTGTTTAAGGGGCTCGCAGCACCTTCCCCCCTGAAACAGAAGGAGAAGAGGGACTGAGTTAACCTCCGACTGGCCCACCAAAAACACCCAGGAAAACTAGAAGCAAAGGACAAAAGATGCTATCAGGTACAAATTTTATGGCAAAAATGTTTGATCCACTTGGATGGATTGACTGTATGTTGTGACACAGGAAAAGGTTTATACAACATGCATAAAATGGAACCTTACCTTTCTGTAGAACTTCAACAGCTCCCTAAAACAAAACAGATATTGAAATGATACTCTTTTAAACAGATGTTCACACAACAAATAAATGTCACTCACATCAACGCCGTCTTTAGATGGTAAAGCAGGCTGAGGCATCTTCAGTCCAAGACCTGACACAAACCAGCCAACCACACTATGGGGAGTCAGACTGTTACAAACATGCAAGGCAATAACTCCTCCTGAATATTATTCAAAATATAGCACAGAAGTATACCTTCCCACTTTGCTGTCAGTATCCAGTGAGATGCCACTTAGAGATTCAGGAGGAGGAGACAAGACTGCAAAAGAAATCAAGAATCAATGCAAAAAGATTCAAACAGAACAAATATGTTTTTTGTTACACTTACTTTTATCCAGTGAGGAGCGAGTTGACGAAGTTAAAGGTTCACAAACCACTGCACCAGGCGGCACCGGCTGAGGCATAATTTGTTTTAGCCAGTTGCCAACCCTGCAATTTATCAAAATGAAATTAGTGTTACATATGTGATAATTTACATGTCTAAAACTTTAGGCAGGTCAGGAGTGGTATTCATTTACTTTGGTGGGAATGGACTTGACCGGTCAGGTTCTTCTTCATCGTCTGATACCATCTCCACCACAGGGATGTGAGGTAGGGGCTCATAATCTGTAAAAATTTAAGTGTAATGAGGTGAAGCCTCACAAACACACAGACAATTTTGTATTGTTTTAAACATATTATGTGATAATGTAAACCACCATATCATACCTGGCATTGTTTGCACATCATAAATCTGGAAACAAAAAAATTAATTTTTAATATATTATTTATATATATATATATATATAGATATATATATATATATATATATATATATATATATATATATATATATATATATATATATATATATATAGTAGCCATGTTGCTTCCAGTTATATATATATATATATAGTAGCCATGTTGCTTCCAGTTAAAATGAAATAATATGGTGTGCTTCTTGCCTCAGTGTGTTCCTCGTTGTTGACCTCAGGGCTCTCTCTGTATTTCTCATCAGGCTGAGGGAGCATATTGTTCAGGCCCTGGGACACCCACCCAAACACTCTTGACCTGTGAAACAGACATATCAGATCAGTATCATTAACCAAAATACTGTTATTTTGCTGTCCTTTATGACACTTACCCTTTTTCATCCTGGAGAATAGAAAAAATGCAGTTGTTAGTATAGATTTAAATGCAGGAATATTTATCAGTTTAGAATAAATACAACTGTAGGAACCTTTTTCAGTTTCTGGGACTTTTTTTGTTTGTTTCAGTCCCCGTTTGATGCACGTTCACACAGAGTAGGAACTAGAGACTGGAACTAACCACACTTGTGGTCTGGGGCTCTTGGTCTGGGGCAGGTACCTTCCAGTCAGACCAGAAACCTTTCTGTTTACAAAACTACATTTACAACATAAATAACATAACTTTATTGGGAAATATATTTCACTCATTTTCTGACAAAGAGAAACTTTTTTGATTCAAAAGAGAATTACCTTGGACACAGTAGCTCCAGAAATACAATTTGAATTATTAAGTAGTAATAAAAATTCTGAATGACTGTGATTGTGTATTATTTTTAATTTCATTCTTTTTGTGCATCATAGTTTAATGTGCAGGTGTTCAGAGCTCAGAAGGAGTAGGATAAAGGGAAAACAATTTAATTTAGCTAAATTGATCAAATATTTAAATGTTAAAGCCAGTAAGATCCACTTTCAACCAGTGCTGCTGTGTGAACGCAAAGAAAGGGGACTGGGAGGGTACTTTGACTAAATAGGAACTAGGGACTTAGTTCTTGGTACTTTCGTATATGAAAATGCCTATTGTCTTTCTTGACTCACTTCTGCCCTGGTGAGTCGAGGGGATCCAGCAGGCTGGGGCAGTGCACTGACAAACCCATTGGACAACCAGCCCAAAACTCCACTCTGACTTTGACTGTAGCAGATAAACAAACAGAATAACAGGCATTTATTTTACACCGTTTTAATGAACTAGTTTACGGCACAAAAGCTCACCTGTCAATGGAAACTTCATCCGTATTCTTCAATGGTGGACTCTTTACTGGGGGAGCTGAAACATCCCATCACAAATCCAGTTACAAAGGCTTTATGTAAACTATAAAACATATTGTATCGACATGTATATGTATATGACATGTATGCACATACCTTCCACGGGTTTGGGGGGATTCTTCACCTAAAATATACAGCCAGGTGACTTTTTTATTCAGTTTACATTTGCAAGAAAAAATTCTGACTTTTTGAAATATTCATCACAATATTTATCATACTTAAATGTTTCAGATCATCAAATTAATTTTAAAATGTCAAGGCATTTGCATTTGAATAACCACCGTTTTTGGAAAGCTGATTTCAATTTCACTGGCCACACCCAAACCTAATTAAAACAGGCCTGCCAGACAAAATCATCTCAAAGATCTCAAAAAAAAAAAAAAAAAAAAAAATAAACATATTGTGCCACAAGAACAAATGAGAAACCAAAATTCTCTCTAAGAACGACATCCACAGACCTGCCGGCCCATTAAGATTGGAAATTGGGCAAAAATTACACAAATATTTGCCAAGAAACATATGGATGATCCCCCAACAATATTCTGTGGCCTGGTGAGACTAAAGGTGAAGTTGTGTGGCCCATTACACCTGATGTAACACTAGATTATATACAGAAATGTATAAATGTATATACTCTAAGTCTAAGTCTAAGCAGTATTGTGGATACAGTCACATACAGAGGTGACAGTGAGGTGGTTTAGGGCTTTGCTGCTTCAGGACCTGAAGCAACTTCTTGTTGAAGTTGTTGAAAAATAGGTCTGGATTTATTTTCCATGTAATATATAAAATAATCACTTAGGAACTGCATTGTATGTTTACTTGTGTTGTCTTTGTGACATATTACAATTGGTGTGATGATCTGAAATATTTAAGTGTGAAAAATATGCAAAAAACAACAACAACAAAACAAAAAGAATCAGAAATCAGGATCAACTATATTTGGTTTAGCCTTCAAGACCTTCCACAATGTTACTTACAGACTCTTGGTGTGTTCTCTTACTAAATTATTCAATTTATTTAGCATGTTCAGTTCTATTCTATTCTATTTATGTGTATTGCTTGGTATGATAAAAATGTGGTTTATCTTACAGGAGCCTTGGCAGGTTCTTCTACAACAGGGGCTTCCGGGGGCTGAGGGACCACTTTCACCACCCAGTTAAACATCCTGGTAATCAAAGAAACATGTCACAGCAATCCTCCTTCATTAAACAGGCTTCATGAAAAGCAACTCATTCATGATATAGCTCTCAAATGGAGCTCATGAGGTCAAACATCATCTGGGTTGGTTTGTGGCTCAATATTTGACAATTTTTGAAAACGTACAACAACAAACAAAACACTAAAGAGATGAGTGGCCTGTGAAGCCATAATCAAAATCAAACTGTTCTTATTCAACAACATGTGTGTGTGTGTGTGTGTGTGTGTGCGTGCGTGCGTGCGTGCATGCGTGCGGGTGTGTGTGTACAAATCCAATGGTTCAAAAGTCAAAGGCAAGCTTCTGATATCCCAAGGCCTGGCCTTAAGATGCTTTAGCCCCCAGGTTACACAGGGTTCAAGCCATACACCAGTTAAACACGAGCAATTAAGACTCCATGCAAGGCAAAAGCATGCAAGTTTGTCCCAATTAACATTGACATATGAGTGAAAGTCAATTCTTCAGAAGGGAGGGCTAATTAATCTGTAATGTGTATGATCCTCTTTGATAGTTTATCAGCCTGTTACGACTAATCCAATAAACCCAAAAGATGCCCTGCTGAGTTTCCTGAGCACAGCACCCAAGAAAGTGATGGGTTTTCTATGTTTAGCTGTATTTTCTACCACTAAATGATGTGACAATAAGGTTATGATCCTAAACAAATATGGGGCTTGATCAAAAAAGCCTCCAGGTTTGAGCTTGAATAAGAATCAAGGACATAGACCAGATACAACATTCACAGTGGACATTGTCCACAATTCGAAACTGTTTGAAATTCAGCATGATATTTCAAAAATGGGTAGCCTGCAGTAACAAAGGGCTTTTTAGATAATTGAACTATAGGAACTCAGGTTCCTGTTGTTTTGGTCCAAATGTCTTTGATCCTATATGTACGACGTAAGCACAGTGAATGTCTTTTGGGTGAATAAAGTGTGGTTCTTCTTACCTGCTGCCCTACAGGTGGGTCGGCATACCGGTGCTGCAGAGCTCGAGTGTGACACAGCCAGTGCAGCTCTGCCTGGATTCCACTACGGCCCCGCAGCTAACAGGATTAACCAGCAGCACCTGAAGGTCAGGGGACAATCCCGGTCGTGAGCAATCGCAGATTAGTGACAGAGAAAGCTATCGGACATCATGGCAATCACCTATAAACTGATATCACCGCCCACCTGGAGCAACAAGTCAGTCTGCAGTCTTATGTAATATGCCTCTCATCCTCAAGGCCAGTTTCAGCAAACATCTTGATTTTAAATGTAGGTCTTTTAAATTGAAGATATCCATGTTTAAGGTGAGACACTATAGTTGAATAGGAAAAAATATGAAATTTAAAGATATCAATTGTAAACGTTTACTCACATAAATGACAGAAAAAAAATCCTACAAGTTTTTCATCATGTCATGTTTTCATGTAGAAATAAAGCATTTTATGTGTAAAAACGGCCAAAAATACCTATATTTGGGACATTTAAATCTGGACAGAACCAGGTTTACATTTCTTGGCTCATTTTGTACAAATATTAGTTATTATACTTAAAACTTCAGTAAATCAGTTTCCTTAGGCGCCGAGGGGAGAAAACTGCATTTTAAGAAAACAAACTTTGAAGTTACAATGTCCCAGAAATTTAGAGAAATTTATGGATGAAGTGGATTCAATGGAAGAATAAAACATCTTCAAGAACAGATGCTTCTGCACTGTTTTTTCCCTAACTAAGGGCATTTATAATATGCACATATTATACATTACAACCCCAGTGTCTTTCCATGAAGTTGCTTTATCAAACAATGTGTAATGTAAAAAGAATTTATGTTAACTAATAAATAAAAATCAGATACAGGCCCTTTAACAAGAAATAACAATAGACTGGGGGTCGCACAAAACACAGAATACAACCCTACAGAGTGAATTTGTTGTGGAAAGGATATTTAACATATAACAATGAAACCCCTGTTATCACAATAATGTAAGTGTCTTTGTAATGTCTGCACACACTGTACATGAATTAAAAAAAAACTACAAAACAAACATGGATTTCGACAGATAATGCCCATCATCACTCCACCACTGTCGTGCTGTTCAGATGAGCACATTTGTGGCACATGAGGCAGGGCAGATCTCATAATGAGCTCAAAAGGGATAAGCTGGACTACAGGCCTGTATGACACACACCCTTGGCCCGAGCACAGGCCTGGGACAAGGCGCCACAGAGGTGGCCCCAATTCCAAAGAAACATCTGGAAGACACACTGCAGTGAAGGTAAAGCGGCCCTCAGATACATTTTTGCTGGCCCTCTGTCCTGATCTCGCTCAAATTACCCGGGGACTTTCTGTGTTGAGTTTGTATGTTCTTCCCGTGTCTGCGTACGTTTCCTCCGGGTGCTCCGGTTTCCCCTACCACTAAAAACATGTTCAGTAGGTGTGTGACTGAGAGTGTGTTTGTGGAGTGACTGCAGGGCAACGGATGAAAACTAGACCGTGGCTAATTCTGGAGTTGCATGTGTACAATCCTGACCAAAGAACACAATACATTAAAATTAAATTACCATAATTTACCGTACTTTTTACAGCTATTTACTGCACGATTACCCAATGCGCAATATTAAACATGCATGTGAGGATATGAGAAAGATCAAATATATAGGTTACAATTCTGAATAAATGTGGGGTTCCCAGTCTAACCACTTTTATATGCAGATTTGTTCCAAAATAAGGCCCTTATTAAAAATAAAGTTTGGACAAAACAGAGCAAGTAAACACAGAGAAGAGGAAACAAGTAAGAAGTGTAGCTGATAATTAACAGAATTTATCCAGTGCTCATTAAATTTCCTTTATGTTGCATGCATTTGTACCTGCCGTTTTTTAGTTAATGGAATTGTTTTCATTCTGAATGTCGTAGTCTCAGTATCAGTTCCCTCTTGTGGCTAAAACAGGAAGCACACTCTATACTTCCTGAGAAAACAAAAATAATTGGACAGGTGTGCACAGTCGTAAGGTTGCTTTTGAGAGGTAAGCTTTATTTAAAAAATTGCCCTCTTAACATGTGTGCAAACTTGCAAGGCCTCCCAGAACATGCCCTGCATGCTTTAACATGATCATTTATAACAATTAAAAAGGTACTATCCCTTGTAGTATTTTAAAAAAGGCCCCATAATCACACACATAAAATACAGGGTAAACAAGAACTGTAATCTAAGTTTACACATGAGTGCAGTGACTTCAAACTGAGACAGAGCTCTCAGAACAGCATCCTGCTCTGAATTACTAAACAATTCAGACTTCCTTTCACAACCTTTCACAGGTGGAAGTATAGAATCAAAGGGATGTGGGGGTAACGGAGGAAGCACTAAAAAAAAAAGAGGACTATGCCCAATGTAGGTCAGGAGGCACAACGCCAGCGTGGCCCCTCCCAACTCTCTAATACTCCTCCTTTTCCATTGAATACACTCCCATTCCTCAATCTGCCCTCTTTTTCTTTCTTTCTCAATTCCTATATTTTTCTTTTCTGCCCTTCTACGTTACAAAATCAGTAACATGTGGAGCTAATGAAGAACAGACACAAATCTTACTTTTCAACTCTCGTACACTCTTAATTATCACAGGGCAGTCCATTTAGTTATGAGAACATACAACTTATGAAAATCTGTTTGTATACATCAAGACAGATAAACTTTAGATTTACAGAACACAATATCCTTCTAAAAGTTGATTTAACGTTGTATTTAATCCCATGCCTGGCAGTGGTCATACTTCAAAATATCTGCACTGGGCCTGTGTTTAAAGGAGTACAGTCTGAGCAGTGGAAGGGGGCGTCTGTATGTCCCGTTTTTTAGAGCAGATGTGTTCATTGTCATATGTGGCCCTCATGCTCAGATGAGATCATGTGACGCTGGGTGTGAGAGTGGGCCGACAGAACAAACTCAGAGGGAGATGGAGTGGTCACAGACGCACACAGCTGAAGCACATTCCTACTCTGCTCCCAGGAAGTGCTTCCCATGCACAGTTTACCAGTCTAAACAGAATGGACAAAATCGCATTGTCAGCCACATTGAGATTTTGAAAGTGCAATTTCTCTCAAACACCATAGCCAAGTATTTAGACTTAGAGAAAAATGCAGATACGCATTCTAAGTGCACTACTTTTTTAGCTTACCTTGGCTATGGCAGAACAATTATTTTCCTGCTGAAGAAGCTCCAGGAATTTATGCACGATTTACAGCCAAACAGGCCAGTGTATCAGAGAAAAAGGTTTGTCAACAGCTACATTCATTTACGCTTTAGGGGCAGCTGGGAAATATTTCTGTGGCTCAAACAAATTATTAAAAGTTAAAATTAAGCAGTGGAATGACAGCAAAGCAGTGGTATTCCATCAATCAGGAGCAAAAATGCTCCTGGAAATGTGCAATGTTGACTGCATCATAATACTATGTTACAGCTTTTACTCAAAAAAATAACAATAAATCAAAATGGTGGAATATTTGAGAGAAGCCCCATCGATTAAGAAACAAGACAAAACATACGGTGAGCACCTTTTTTCTACTTTTTTTCCCACAGTGGCACAAAGTGAGTTTATCAAACAAACAGAGACTCATGGACTCTGGTATTACACCCACTCCTGCAATGAGCGCTTGCAATGCACCAAAGCTCTGGGCGTCTCTTTGTTTTGAAGAGTCCTGAGGATGGCATAGATCAGTACAAGGATGCACAGGATCAGAACCAGCGGCACAGTCACCATGATCAACGTCATGACTTTGGAGTGACCATCAGCCGCTGTTACTACTACGTTCACCTCTCTGTCCACATCGTCCTCCTCCACTGGGACCTCCGGATTCACACCCACAACCTCTTTGTCAGAGTCTCTGTCTCGTTTGTCTGTTGCCCTCTCTGTAGGGTTTACTGGTTCAACTTCCGGATCCGGTTTTGGATGGGGGACCCCCACACAGCCCATGAAATCTCTGAGGATAGAGCGAGGGTAGCCTGGATCTGCCTCTGCCCGCCGGTTGTTAAACCTCCAGTAATTAGCTCCCTTGTAGAAGTATATGTAGGCTGCAAAAAGAAGGAAGATAAAAGAGCCTGCGAGTCAGCAGCAAAAAGTACTTATTTCAATCCAACATTAGGAAAAGGTAATTCTTTGATCCTACAAATCTTAGTCAGTCTGCAGAAGCTGTAATTGTGAAGATTACTTTGCAGTAAAAACAGACATGCAGCAAAGACCTTACAAAGCTCAACTATGATTACAGAGGTAAAATGAATAGAAAACAGTCTGAAACCAATTAGATAATTCGGCAAGCAAGGTTGTTGCAAAACCATGGAGCAAGAAAACAGTATTAACTTTGTTTTTTTTTATATTATGGCACTGAAGTTGGAAAACAGGAACTTCACAAAAACACGCTCACATTATGGATGCATGAAAACCTCACAAATGAAACTGGCTTTGGGCAATAGATGAAGTTATACATACCTATTGTGAACAACAGTGTGAAAAGGTCTAAGATCCATACCCAGTTAACATGCTTAATAAACTCACAAATAAGATGTAGTATATGATTACAGACAAATACCCATGTAATCCTTCTTTCATACAGCTCTGGGAGTGTTTGAGTCTGAGGGTAGAAACCCACGAGACACTATTGAAGTCTGGGTGGATATGGGATGTGAGTGCTTTTAGAGCACAATGCCATAAATCTAATTTCCAAAGGAAGGATGGGCCAACCCTTAAACCAGAGCCCTTTCCTGCATTCTCTCTCTCTGTCTCCTCAATGCCTTGCCTTGCTTTCAGTTCTGTTTGTGTCACTGTAAATGCATGATTTTTTTCCTCTGTCTTTTACACTCCAGTCCACAACCTTTCTTTCCCTTCACCCTTTGTTGGTCATGCTGTTCTTCATTGTCCAGCATGGCTAGCATTTTCTCTATAGCTGATTTCCGAGAATTCTACCTGACGTACCAATATAAAATAACCTCAGCTCCAAAAAGAAGGATACAAACATGTGTAAGCTACGGATCCAGACTCAAGCATAACGTAAAAAATAGTAAATAACTTACCACCATCATCACTTAGGAAAGCACCTTTTGGGGATGGCGGGATTTTTCCCCATCTATTGATTGGTTTAGGGAAATCTGCATCTGTAGTACGGGTTTCTTCGTTGTAGCGCCAGTACCTGGAAACAGATGCATGGGGCAAACGCTCTGATGAGTCAAAAGGAAAAAGAGTTCATGAAAAAACCACCACATTGCCACATGCACTTTTAAAACAATGGTTTGTAAAATAAACCTCTTTGACTATTATTCATTACCAAAGCTATGTTATAGAAGAACTGCTGAGAAATTCTATCCAGAAGAAACAGGTCCAGGGTGTAAACAACTTTTGAAAATATGATTATAACGTATGCATGCAGGCATGTTTTGCACAGTCCTATTTAGGTTTTTCTTGTCATTATTGTCGATATATATATCTTTGTCCTAGTAAAAAGGCCTAATATTATATATTACCCACTATAAGATGGGTATTGCTAATTCCTCCTTGCTTCAAATTATGTAAGTAATGAGATATTCATTCTAGTAATAAAACTAGTGACAGGGGAAATGAATGCATTGTGGAGAATCGTTCTGTTCACCTGTCTTCTTTGAAGAAGTATGTGTATTCTTTTGGCTCCCACCAAATGGCGGTGTCAATGCCGTGAGCAGGGATCCCTCGGCCATACGCGTGCAGCGGTTGTGGGTATCCTGGCAACACGTCAGCTTCACGGAACAACCAGTACCTGTCGTCTGCCGAGACACAAACACATCCATTACAACTGATGTTTTGGACACACCGTGACAAACAAACAGTACAGAAAATGAAAAATGAGACATATGGCCTACAGTCTGTTTTAGTTTTAGTCCCAGTAGACGCAGAGGCAGAAAGGACAGACTAGTTAAAAATAACACTTTTCCAAGATTCCCCAGTGCAGAGTCCAAGTTCTTTTAACACATTTTAACATCCAGCTCTTTTCCACCACCACTGCCAGTACACTGGAGGGATATAATATAATCAATCTTTGATGCATTTTCTGTTGAAATGCAACAAATTACTAATGAACAATGAAAACATGAAGGAAATAAAAATGTTTTAGCTGGTTTTCCATTTACACATAATTAATAAAGAGGTAATCTTTATTTTGTTAAATCTATTTGCTACCAAGCCAACAGGAGAAAACTCCGGGACAATGGATTGTGGTTAAAATCTCTGCAAATTCTAAAAGGTTGAGCACAAGTCACTTTTTGAGCTGTGTGCAGAGTAAATGGTCTGCAGATCTCCACATCTGGACCACTGCCGTGTTAAACAACTGACGCAATCCCCATTACTTTGTGTCTCTCTCAGGGCCTCTCTGGCCCCAGCTGCACTGGTGTTGTGCTCTGCTAGCAGCTGCTGCCACGCTGCACTGGCGCATTCAGATCAGCAGCACGTTTTAAATCAAGCATGAACCCAGTGATTCAAGTAGACACATATACACTGATTGTCTGTGGCTAGAATTCCTGGTTTTCCCTTGCGTTTCACTTTAACATATTAATGTAATGCTTAAGATTTACAATGTGCGTGAGTGCCAGACATGCAGAGTTATGGCAGTGTTCGTCATAACCAACCTCCTTGTAAATCATGAGTCACAAAAAAACTGTTGTTTTAGCACAGCTAAGCACATGCTTAACCTGTTCAGATCGAAGCACTAATGTTTCTCCATTATGTTAACAAACAATATTTCAACAACTCCAACTGGCTTTTGGTTTATCTAGGAAAGTAAGTATTCATTGTTGTTGTTGTTGCCTGCCATTCTTTCCTTGGTTTTTCAAAAATATTTCCAAATACCTTTAAAGAAGACAAATTTTCCATCATGGCGCTCATAAGCTGCATCAATGTCATTGGGAAGACCCATCCAGAACACGGATATAGGCATTGGATAGTTATCCAAGACACGATTCCTACGCACTCTCCAAAACCAGCGACCCTAAAGTAACATAAGACCTTGCAGTTTTGTATGTTCGAAAAAAAACGAAACATTTTGCCCTCATTGCCCACAATGAAAGTTTCTTCTAACCTTGAACACAAACATTTCACCCCTCAGCATGGTGACTGTATCAAAATCGCCATCACAAATATTCGGCGGTAGTTGGTCTGGTTTCTTTGGAGGAGAGGGTGGCGGAGGCGGTGCCCATGTGGTAGGATTAGGTCTTTTGTCAGGGGTAACAGGCATTGACTCCTGGTGGGACTCCGTTGTGGTGGTTGTGGACGGCAGTGTGGTATCAGCTACAGCGACATCAGGTCCTGCAGTGGGCCGTGTTTCTGGAGGCAGACTGGTCGGAGAAGAGGAGGTGAGGTCCTCTTCATCCGTGGTAGTAGAAACAACAGTTGTGTGATCTCCAGGAAGCGATGGTAATGTAGCAGGAGCATCAGTCATGAGAGGCGCACCTATGGAAAGAATTAGACTATTTTAAAAATTGAGCCACGATACATTATACCATTGATCTTCTGACCATGTATAGCCTTATGAAGGCATATGCAACGACAAAGATGGTTGCTTTTTTATTTGGTTTGATTTATTGTTTGATTGTACAATGTACTAAAAGGTGTGTTCAGAGAGAACATATGAGCAAAAGAAACACTGATATAAGGGTCATGGTCATTCCATTAAAACAAAGGAACTTGCATGTTTATTTCTTTGAGAAAAATTAATTCAGCCAAGTCCTTTATTTATTATCCTCAGCTGCAAATGCAAATCCAGTCAAAACTTTAATAGAAAAGTTTGTCTATGTTTGTTAAAGGAAACTATTGTGTAATTTTCCCCTAAACATTTGCTTTACTGGATTTATGAGAGATATCCACTGGGCTTTCGTCTTATACTTTACCAAAACAAGATCATAATCTGTCAAAAAAACAGCAACAAATACTTCTCACATTGGGTAGAGAAATGAACATTTGTTCTACTGTGCAAGGAGCAATAGCAACAGCCGAAAACTGTATCAAATTCAACCATCACATTTTTATAGATTATGTAACATGAGAGTTGTCATAAAGATTCCAAAATATCTTACCCTATAAACGGACAAAAATTTTGCTGATTAACTATTCACTGGTAATAGCTTCTGATGATATGTCATGAATAAACGTCAAAAACAGCAACATGTTACACACACTTGTTTAGTCTTTGGTCGAACACAGATCCTATCTGTCAATAACAATGCCATCTATTCAGAGGAGAGCGATGAGGGCACCAAAATGGTATGTGAATATGATACTCTATTTAGAGTCCTCAAACTGTAGCGAAGCTTGTCTGTGCTGACTTCACAGTTATTTGATAATTTAATGTATCACTTTACGTTAGAACTATTGGTTTAATTTGGTTCATTACTTCCTCACCATATATGTATTGTATTCCTTTGATATCATCCTCATGCAGTGTGAAGTTGTGACTGGGCACCCACTGGTAGAACGGAGCCATGATGGCACTGGGGTTATCAGAGTGCTCCAGACCTAGAGCATGGCCCAGCTCGTGTACAGCCACCAGGAAAAGGTCTATACCTGCAACACAGAGACATGAACATGTGCTGAACTGAGCATAAAATTTAACTCATGTGATTCACAAACCTTGTGGATTATGATTTTCCAGCGTCCACGGTTCATCAGCATCAAAGTGTGTGTCCCCGCCCATTCCTGGTCCAGGGTAGTAGGCGTGTGCCAGGGACCCCCCTTCACCATCGAATAAAGACATGTCTCCATGAAATCCGGAGGCAAAAAGCAGGAGGATATCAACAACTTCAGACAGACTGCTGTTGTTTATAGCTGGTAGTTCCTCAAAACTGAGTGGGGTGACTCTCCTCCACACGTCAAAAGCTTTGCGGATAGCCTCATATGTGAGCTCTTCTCCCAGAGAGGAGGGAATATGCTGGTTCAAAATGCTAAATTACAAAGACACAAAGAACTTTTACAGTAAATCTCCTCTCAAAAACACTATATTGTGCCTCAACTATAAAACCTGTAAGTGATGTGGTCTTTGTTCCACTGCTGTCCTGTGAGAGCATAGCGCTTTTTCCTCGCGCCATTATCAAGTTCTTCTGATTTTCGATCTGGAACACCACAGCGAGGCTGGCGCATTGCCCTAAACAAAAAAATTATGATCAATTGAATTACAAAAATGTTCAAGAAGAATGCTTAAAATTCTTAAATAACCTTGAACAAAAAGTGTTCAGCTTACAGAATAGTAGGAGGGTCCATCTCCCCTGTCACCTCAAGACCGTAGAAAAGTTGCATGTCACTGATGGCCTTTGAGAGGATCTGGGCAGACTGCATGGTGGACATTTGTCTACTGGCCTGAGAGAGGTAGCCATACTGACGAAGCCATGTCTGTGAGGACAAAACGTACTGTCAGCAGTGCCTGACATGTGTAAGATGCTGTGTATACATGCACGGTGATCTGAAAACAAGCTGCAGTCTAATAAACAGAAAGCATGTGAGGAGCTAAGGAAAAGGAGAAGTGATAAAGGCCAGATGTCTTCCATTAACCCTGAGCATGCGGCTCTCATTCCTGCGCCTTCTGTGCTCAGGCAGGCAAAAAAGCAGCCCTATATCACCTTGACAAATATTATTTATTTGGAAGGCATGATAGTCGAGGAAAGTTTGTCTGACTGCTGGGTTACTTTTTTCATGGACCAAATAAATTCAGGCATGTGGAGCCACGTAGACGGACAAGATCTGATCAGCTCCTCGGGGAAAAAAGCACCCTTTAGGAATTCTTCACAGGGGAGCTCAAAAACAACATAGGCCTAATGGACAAATAGTTACAGGGCTTCGTAGCATGCAAGTTTACCAAGACCAAACTGGGGAATTTCAGTGTCTCAAATGCAGACAGAATTATGGTGCATGTTGTGCCACGTGAATAGAGTTAATAATTCTTTTGTCTAAGACTTTAAGGGAACATAAAAATAGCTTTGGCATAAGGGTATGTTTTGGTGCATGGTCCAAAAGTCTTTTTATTCAGTAGCCTCCAGGTATGCTGACCAGCAGTAACATTTTAAGTAAGAATTTTGCCCTACCATAAATTCCCAAGTGGAAACAAAATCTAAACTGCATAAAACTTTAACTTTTATGTAAATGAAGAAAAATAACTTTACATAAACAATGTTGCTTCAAAAGTGGTATAGTTATAATTAGTACGGAATTAATTTAATGTTATATAAAATGTTTATAATCTTGAAGAATTGAGCAAATTAATTTTCAAACAAGTGGTTCCCAAACTTTTTTCGCCAAGTACCACCAAAGAAAATATTTGGCTTTCTGAATACCACAAAATCTAAATTGGGTCTCTAACAGGTCTATTTCAGGTCTAAATTAGGGATAAACCAGGTTTTAGGTAGGAATACACCATTAGTTTTAACTGGAAATGCACTAAAGAAAGAGCTAAAAATATGAATAAAACGTTCTCTAAATGATGTAAACATTACAACTGAAAAATAGTCCACGTACCACCAGAAGAAGTTTGTAATACACGTACCACAGTTTGAGAAATACTGATCTAGATCATGTTTGATGTGAAAGATGAAGAATTACCTCCGCGTTAAATTCTTCCTCTTCTGGGACTTGTCCCTCTGCGCAAGAGAGAGCCAAGGTCAACAATGATGTGATCACGATGCGTGTGCAGGGAAGCAGAGATGCCATCTTCTGGAAGATCTACTCACTCTTCTCCAACTTGAAAAATCACGCACTCGAGAAGTAAAACTAGGACCAGGACAAAGCGGCACACGCAGCTGGGGTCCAGGCACAGCTCTGACGGCCCTGTTTGGCGTTAAACTTCAAAAGTAATACCCCATTGTCGGAGATAGAATCTCAATTGAGTTATTGAACTGAGCGTTAGAAACGCCAAACTAATATCGCCCCTTACGGCTACAAGTATTGGTTAGCTATGCTAGTCTTATTACTTGTTTTTCAGTGCAAACAAACAGAATAACGAATCTATGCCTTTTAAGAGATCCACAGTGACAGCGAAGGATTGCGGTCCCGCGTCACGGGCGCAGTGAAAGGCGCAACAAGTCTCCACCATAAACTGTCTCCACTGAGGTCAAACCCGAGCGGCTGCTGCGCGTGTTCAGCAGCGCGTGCAAAGGTCAGTCTCCAAAATATTTAGTACATGCTGCGGTCCCTCTTCAGCACAGGATAGAGGCAGATTATCCAAAAACTGCGCAGATTATGAAGGCCATGGGCAGCAGCGTGAAGTCTCGATTTCCAAAGTGAATCCAGAATCCCACCTCCTCAAGAAAAGACAACGGGGGAAATTAGTGTAAATGGAATGGTTAACGCGCCACCTGCTGGCGTTATTAGGAACGACAGTTAATGCAAACTAGAGCAGTTAATAAAAGAATGAGTCCAGTTTTCAACTTGGTCATAATGTTTATTCACATTGCCATTGTCAGCTAAATGCTTGAGATGCTCTCTGGTTGCCTGCTTTTGCCACTGCGATGAGGAGGACAAGAAAAAAGCCCACAATCCAAACACCAGCTACAGGCAGCACCACTGTCGTCACAATGTCTGCAACACAAAGACAACTGACATCTATGTACCACCAAATACACAAATGAACCATGACAACTCACTGGACTGTGTTTTTTCTGACACTTCCAGCTTGATTGGCCCATAGGACAGAAGGCCATGAGTGTGATCAGCCATGACAGCTTCTCTCTTAATAATAGAGTTGCAGTTCTACAAAAAAAAAAAAAATTTTTTTACATAATTATATATATATATATATATATATATATATATATATTGTCACCATTTAATATTGTATAGCACAGAAAAAGTACACAAGGCACTTTATAGCCTTACAGGTATGCAGGTCCTGCGATCCTCTGGCTCACAGATCTGAACAGCACAATGCAGATAAATGTCATAGGGTTCGTCAGTGAACCGGAACATTGCAAAGCTGTAGCGAACAATGGAACCTGCACCATTTCCAAAGTCTGTGTTGTTCTTATTAAGAAAAGTAACAGTGTCATCTTCAACACATCTAAAGTAAAAGAAGGACTTTCATTTTAAACAGTTCGATTTGAAAAGGTTTAGGATGTGACATTGTAATTTTCTGACCCGTTAAGGAGGAGTGTATGAACATATCCATCTGTGGCGTTTGTCTGGGGACTCTGTGTGGCCCAACACTCATTAACCCGAAGTAGAAAGAATTCCGCAGGTTCAGTCACCATCACTTCCACGTACACCTAATTAGTTTTCACAAAGAGGTGTGTGAGAGTAAAACTGACAGAAAACAGGTGCTTAGGCAAAACTAGAGTCAATCACCTTATCACCCAGTTCAATGGTGGGGGCAAAGCTGTAGGCCTTACTGAAAGAGTGGTCTGTGTACAGCCTCATCTGGATAGTGGCATCAAGTTCATCGACTCGCACCACAGTTTCACTAAAGAGGGAATAAAGAAAGCGTCTCAAATTGGGTCAAAAGCAACAGATGCAACGTTGCTTGAAACTTGTTTAAGTGGCGCAAATATGTAACTTTTTTGGAATACTGCTTAACATTATTGCTTTGCCTGGAATGTTCCACAGTATGGCATTGGACTTATCTTGCATTCATTTGGTGTTTTATCCATCAGAAATACTTTGAAAAATACATTTTTTTTGTGTCTCAAGGAGCTAGTATATTCATAGGAACATTCTAGATCTCCATAGTAGAGGCGCAAGATCGACAAGTTGATAATACTGATTATGATTGTCATTTTGGAGATATGCAAAATTAGAATATCAAGTATATAGTCTAAAAGTATAACTATTTAAAATTACCTCAAAGAGAGACACATGTGTAATGTAATCACCCAAACTAGGGTATAAAGAGATATTTCACCCTTGTGTGGTTAATTTTATGGTCAGTCATGTTTTGTGTGATACTTGAACCTCAACAAAGACATTTACAGCTGCATTTTAGCAAATTCCTGATGAATTCTTAAAATATCATCAGAATATTGTTGTTGAGATTATGCAAAATATATTGACATGTTATTTTGTGTCTATATTGCCCACCCCTACCCCATAGAGACAATTAGGTGGCAGACAGGCCACCTGTAAAGTTACATAGTGCACCTTTAATCTGAAGTAAAATAACAACCTGAAAAAAGGGAGAATGGGGTATTTCAGGCTGACTGTTCGGAGGTATGGAAAGACACATTTGAAGTCAAGTTTGACAGCAGGCTCTCTGATGATATTGCCAGTAATCCGTGGGTTGGACATCAAACTTAATGAATAGGCAATATGAGTAATGTTTTTCTGTCAAATTAAGCACAGAATATTAATAGGAGACCTAAAAAGCATGAAATAACTGAATGCATTAGATTTTACCTCCAGTGGTTTGCCTCCACACAATAAGTATTTATCCTTAGATACCTTGGCAGTGTAATATGCAACACCATTGATCACCTCCTTCTGGGCACGACATGACTTATTAGGCAAATGCAAAGAATCTAGGGGCACTTTGAGGTAAGTGAAGTAACTTTCTAAAGCTCTGATACTGATGGAGTTTCTTTCACAGATGACTTGAATATGTGCACCTGAAATATTGCAATGTGATTAGATTAGAATAGATTAGATTAGATTAGAGCAATATAGGCCTATAAGCACAAACGGTTTAACAAACTAAATAATATAATAAGACAAATGTGAACACGACTATAGTAATAATATAAACTACAACAGGTAGGCACTGAACTGTTGACATTGGACCTTCAAGGATAATGTGCAGATTCATTCATTCAAACAGAAGAGTCGTGGTTTACTTTGGTCACAGCGGTCGCCATAAAACCCCTGGGCGCACTTGCAGCTCCGTTGATCTTTGGAGACAGTGCATGTATCGTTGTTAGTGCAATGGCGCAGGCTGCAGGTGCCTGTTTGAAACGAGCACATGGCGCATTAAAACTTGAATAACTCACACCAGAGCAGCTGTGTCTTTACTCACCGTTAACACAGAGTCTGTGCTCGAGTCCAATGAAAACCACAAGGACCACGCCCAGCTGATTGAAAATGATATTTTGTGATGATCATGGACGGCCATAAGGTGGGCCTACTAGTCCTGTTTCATTTTGGTATCCAAGGCCTTGTCTGTAGCCTACTTACCTTCAAACTCGTGTAGATCATTGTTGTTTTTCCCCAATATTTTTCCCGAAGTCTTTCAAATATGACGGAAATTGGGCATTCTCCACTGACGCCATTGTGTCAGTCACGTGCTGCTCCAATTAAGCACACCTGTGTTGGCCATTGGTAAACACGGCCAATAGTTTGAGTGTATCTACAGCACAACAATACGTGAAAAGCGCATTTTGCTTGCTATATTTCAGTACACGCGCTTACTACTCCACCCAATGATGAGTCTGGGAAGAATAAAAAACACACACACAAGCAGCCAATCTTATTTAACAAATAAGCCTGGGATGTAGTTTGTGTAGCTATAAATGGTTGCTGGTAGGAAACAACAGTGTCTAATGGGAGTAAGAACTGGGACAATGCACTTCTTCAGCTGCCAACTGGTCATGGCCACAGGCTACACACAGGACCCTTCTGTTTCAGAAAGCCATCTGTTTATACAGGATACATCACAATAGGTTACTCATCAGTGAAACCAGGGCTTACACCCCTGCTGTTTGAGACCAGCCATCAATGACTTTGGGAATTAAAACTTTATTCTGAGGGGTTGGTACATTTACATTATGTCTCACAAATATTTAAAAAAGGAACATGTCCAAAACGTAAAATGGCTTAGTAGTGAGTTGGCAACATTGTTTTATAACAGACATGTTTAAAGTTGGTGAAAAGAAAAAAAGCTTTCACATGTCACAATAATTGTTTCTTTGATTTCCTTTTCCTCCTGTGTCGTCTGCTTGATCTCGCGGTCAGTGGTGCAGTGCAACCCTGGTGTTGTGAAATAGCCGGGTTATAGGCGGTGTCTGTCATCGGCCTGATTCACAACACCAGCTGCAGCACACACACCAAATTCACTTGATACATGCGGTCTTCAGATGTCACATGTCAAGGCAATGTACAGTACGTCTCTAACACACAGGGAGCACACACAAAGCCTTCCACTGTCCGTTGCCTTAAGCGGACTCCACATGTCGGTACAGTATATGGAGCAGCCAACACAGAATGAGCCTCCATCTGTCTCCTCTCAGGCCAGGCTCAAGGACAAACAGTGGACTACAAATGTACAAGAAAGGCTGGTGGGCATGTCCTTAAATGCTTTCTTTAAATAAAGAAGCAACAGGTCACATTTTGAAATATAAACCAAATTATAATACAAGCTGTATAATCTGACAAAAACACACACACAAAACTGTAATAGTAAGTAGAGATCTTACATTAAATGTAAATGTAAGTCAATACTTTCCAGATTCACCTCGTCATTCTCACAATCATCATTCTGTTAAAATATTAAACTATTTAGTGTTCTTTATTTGGAATTGTTTGTTCATAAGATCTAATAATAGGATTGTGTTGACCCACATTTCCTGCACAGCACCTCTGTAGTCATCCATTAAAATATATCAATGGCATCTCTTGCCTATAATAAGTTGATACACATGCCATAAATGGCACATAAATCGGTACCATGTTTGTTTGCAACAAAAATAAACAAATAATAAACAAAACATGAAAACTGACAACAGAAACAGAATGTTTTTTTTTATTCCAAATGATGCAAACATGAACAACTAAATTGGACAATAAAAAAGGTGGCGTTGACAGGAGGAATGAATTTCAAAATGGTTATTTAACACAAAAAACAATGTTGTTGTTTTTTTTTTTAAACATTAATTATTTGTGTTTTGTCTCAGTTCATGAGTAATTCCATCTGCACCAGCCTTGCATTAGTGTCCCCCGCCATGTTGTAAGGAATCATCCCAGCAAAGGTGATCAATGCTCTGGCCTGGTTCCGTAATTGCTGTTAAAGAAGTCAAGTTTACTAAGTACATGCAAACATTACTTTATATTCAGAAACAATTACATACTAACAACATTTCTTACCACATCTCTATCGTCGACGGTCCTTTGAGATCTTCCTGGTGTCCCTGCTGGTGCACCCTTCAGCCGCTTGTATTGAGTAAATAAAATGTTCATAGTGGCCAGCAGCACCTCAGATAAGTTATGGCGAACCTGACAAAAATAGTAAAAAGTTAATATGACTCTTCAGCGGTTAAATGTCAAAATGTTATCATTTACCTCATCACTGAAGTTTCTGAAGGCAGCCACTCGCTCTTCCACACTGTCCTGACTGAGAGGCAGAAGCTTTAAACGCTCCATCACCTAAAAATAACACATTTTACCATTAATTTAAAAAATATTATTCAAATTGTACCAATTCATTATATAATAACACTCTTTGCAAACGTACATCATAGGCTCGGTCAATGTGTTCTGCGTGATACTCGTCAAAAAATGTCATCAAATCCAGAAGCAGATAGAAAGTACTGTCCACAGATTTCTCCCCTGATATACCCTGAGAACGATATCTGAGAGGAAAAAATGCCATGTTATAAACCTCTTCAAAACATTTCAATTTGTTTTCACACTTGTTTAGTAACCTCTCAGCGATGGCCACAGCTGTGTTTTTGAGCCTCTCCTTGTTGGACTGAGGAGCGCTGACCTGTGCAATCACTGGACTCAACAGCCTGTTCATGAGCTCCAACACCTTATCTGAATTCTACACAGACAAAGGGAAAATGTACAATCTTCAATAACAATACCCATCAAGCACTACTTTATCAGAATAAAACTTACTCTGGCCAGCTCATAGAGTTTGACTGCCTCCTCAAACAAGCCCTTGTTCTCAGCCTCAAGGGCCACTTTACTGATGATGGCTTTTGTATCTCCGGCAAACTTATCTATGACTCCAGGCTAGAAAAAGAAAAAAAGCCAAAAACACTAGAGTTTCAGAAGCACAAGGCATTTAACAAAAGCCCTTCACAATATATGATGCAAGGAATTAGGGCAATAAAGTAGAGCTTAAAATGGTTTATAACAAAGCGGCGACAACCATTTAGCTTTGTGTTTCAGAAGCGCGAGAAGAATCATAATAAAAGCAGTTTTCTATTTGCACTGTCAAATTTGCACTACTGTCTAGCCAACTGTACATTTTCTGTATAAAGGCTAAGTCTATTTTATTATATTCTTAATATTATGCATGCCTTCTTTTATATATTTTGCTACTATTTTTTTAGTCATTGTTATATGTTGCACCTTAACGCCAAAGCAAGTTCCTAGTTTGTGAATTTTTTTCACAGACAATGACAATAAACCTTTTTCTGATTCTGATGAAGACCTACCTTCCTGCTGCCATCCTTCTCTAACCTCCCCAGCAGCATGTCAAACTGGAACAGACGTCACGTAAGGCATTACCGATTTAAATGCAAATATAAAACAGAATTGTAATAAATCGAAGCATGATAGCTCAAGTTTTATCAGGTGCCCTTGTAGAATAGTATCACTCACCTCACGGCTCTCAATAACAAGTTCGCTAACACAACGCATAAACATGTTTTCTCCTTGGCTGTCTTTCTCGTTGCTGGTCAAACACATAATAGAAAGCAATCAGAACAGACAGTAAATGTTGCACAGTTATTTTCTTTTCAAACTTATCAAAGTCACACAAAAGACCTTCATTATCTTACCGCAAGAAATAAAAGTACTGGAGGGCTTCCCGTGGGTCGGTGGACTCAAACTTGCGAGTGTAAAGCATGAGCAGGCGGATAAAGTTAAGTCGGCGGACCATGGGGGAATCTCCGGGTTCCTGACTTACTGTAAACCAGGGACAGAAAACAGTTGTTTTTGAAAATCAACTATTGTTCAATACAAATCTTACGTATAACTATGAATAAGGATTATAGCACTTACAGAGCTGAGCACTTTGGCCAGATGCCTTTAACAGCAGTCGTAGCTCATAAAGAACCAGAGCCACATGGACAGCGTGGCTGCGAAGCCTCTCAACACGAAACAAGAATGCCACAGCTGCTTCAAACTGACCCGTCAGGAACAACACCTGGAAATACAGGAAGGGCTGCTGGCTCGCCGAGAAATGAGACTCTCCTGCGGAGCCAAACAAGACAGAAATGTAAATAATGCAATTAAAAAAGTCATCATGTCAATATTTCAGGCAACGCAATAACATCTCTATGGAGACAAGCAGGTCGCAGACTCCACACCAGAAAAGTTGCATAGTGCATCTTTAATACACTGAAACAAGACCTGTAAAAGCTGTGTTCATTATTAGTAACACTGATGTCTAAACAGCAGAAAAAACTTTTCTGTTTCTATAGCAACCACCAGTGTGTAAAAAGAAACATTTGGTGTAGTGCAGGTACTTAGTCATCAACTTTACTTTTTTAATTATAATTCTTAATCCTCTTGCCGGCTAAAAAGTGTGCGGAATAGAACAGGGTGGACCATGTCAGCCATTTTAGAGGCTTATCTCAGACTCACAGCACTTTAGTTCAAAAAGCGGGAGCGTACGAGAGAAGAGAGGGAGAGAGTGATGAGGAGAAAGGATGGAGGAGGAGAGATAAGAGTGTGGGAGTATGCATGCTGCAGCAGCGTGCAAACAAGAAATCAGGAAGGACAAATCTACAGACGGTTGAAATGGGCAGAAAATACAGGGTGAGGAATTAAAAGATCAGGTACACAGAGAAAAGAAGAACAGAGATGTACAGGACCAGTGACAAGGACATGGGGACAAGACCAGACCCAGTTGGCAAAGACTGATGGTATGTGAGAGAAATGAAGGAGAGGCTGCAGGCTTTGTGTCCTGCTGTGAGGCAAGATGGAGGACAACAAGGAGCAGAATCAGGCAAAGGGAGAGGGAGCGGGGCAGCATAGAGCCGGAGAAAGCGGCTGCGCTTCAAACAGAGCAGAGTGAGAGGCGGAACGGACGAACATGAGCACACAAGAGTGCGGCCTTATCTGAACAGAGCAGGAACAGGCCAATAGAGCAGGCAACACCCAGGGGAAAGAACTGTGCGGTCTAAATCTGTGCTACACAAGGCCCTCGTGCTCCCTGTTTTTACAAGCCAAGGTCGTGTGAACTGTTTGGCTCTCAACTTCGAATATTTATGAAACATGAACTTTTAACTGTACCAAAAAAAACTTAAAAGGTGCACAATGTAACTTGTCTGTGGTTTTACAGGTCAGAACTGTGGTGAGGCGAACTCACAGCAAGAATGCAAGTTTTCCAAGGTCTTTTTATCCGATTAAAAATACTGTAATTTAATAAAATGCTGGACATGTTTCATGCCATACTGTGGAACATTCTATGCAAGGCAAACACATAAGAAATGTCAATTAGTCTACCTTATTACAGAAAAGGTTTTGAGTACATTATATTACAAAACATTTAAATAGCACACAATTTTCTTACCGTAGTCTTCAAGAAGCTGTTTTTGCAACTGTGGGAGAGTGAGTCGGTCCTGGGGAGAGCTGCTGCTGTCATCATCAAAACACACCTGGTTCAACTGTTGTTGGGAGACCAGAACAGCACGTAAGTAAACTAAGCCTCAAAGCTAAACATAAATAAAACATAATAAAAAAATACAGCTATGAAGTTTATTTTTAAATAGTGATCATTTGAGGTGCACCTTAAGCCAGAGATAGTCTTCGGTCTTGTCTGCCACCTCCCCATGGTTGTCACTGATATCACATTTACCAATCAGGCAGTAAACGGCTCTCTTGTATGGATCGGCACAGTTCCTCAGCACTCTACGGTAGTGAAGGCGAAGTTTGTTTTCTGATGTTGGTGAAAGCCTTAAAACACATGTAGGAAACAAATAAAGTGTTTAAGGGACTCTAAACACTCAAAAATAATTGGATAATTGGACACCAACCAAGCAAAATGTAATACTGATGAATTGATAAGACACGTTAAATTCTATTAGTTAGATTTTACGAGGAAGAAAAAGGAGAAGCTCATACCGCTTATCAGGGCTGTGCATGTACTCCTGAAACCAGGTCTTGAAATCTCCAAGCTGATGCTGCACTCTGTTCACCACCTGCAGAGCAGCGTTCAAGTCTCCACAACGTAAACAGTAGTAAATGACGGCCCACACAGGATGGCCCTCAATCTCACCATCCTGTAAAGCATAGTAAGATTAATCTGTTTTTTAGCCAAATAAACCATAAATCATTTTGTATTTTACCTGCATGCCGGGCAGTGGTCCTGGAAGTTTGATGTTGAGAAAACTGCGGACAAGCTGGTATGTTCCTGGCACTCCTCCCAGTTGGGCTTGATGAAGGTTTCCATACACAGTCACCATTGTGTAATTTTTGTAGCTACACATAAAAAAAGAAACATTCAGACGTAGAAACATGCACACACAATATTAAATTCTCCAGGTAAATATGATAATACGAAGAATGGAAATTACCTGTTTTCCAAAAAACTGAGTGCCTTTCTGACAAAAGCCAACTGCATTTCCACTGAAGTGCGACTTTTAAGAGTATCTTTGGCAGGAACTAGCAGCACATCTGTCATCTGCTTCACCATGGACCACAGATCTGACACGTTCTGACAAAACAAAACAAATGTTAAGCCAATAGCAGTGAAATAATGTATTACGTTAATTTAGATGTACTATTGTATTACAATGTAATGACTCCACCGTGTTCGAACAATACCTGTCTAAAGCACAAAACATGAAGTTTACCTTGTCATCCAGATTTTCTGCGACTGCAGCACAAAGGTCACCCAGATTTGGCTGTATGTGTCCATTCACAATCTTCTCATTGAAAATGTAGATCTGTAAAACGGTAATAAAACCAAAACAAAATAAAATTGTAAACAAAATTAACCTTTCACCATTGCACTAACCAAACCTCAGCATCACCATCTACATCTATGCCCATCGAGTATAATGATTCACAACCAAAAATATAATAAAAAGTATCAAAATGTTCCAAAGATCATCAAAGAAAATTACAAATACTAAACAAATGACACCACAGGCGATGTGACGGCACATGGTCAGAAGAAGCTTTAACTCATGAGCAGTTTTAGAAGCAAAATAAAAGGCCAGACAGGATGGTGAGGGCGGAGACAGAGCAACACAGAAAATACCCCATGTGCCCCGGTTTGCTCCAACCAATCAATACGTTTGATTTGTCACTTCCTGCTTCACTGTGTGACCCCATTAAAACTCCATAATGGGAACAGATACAATGACGAGAAGCACACAAAAACAACTACAACTACTTTAAAAAACTAGTGGCTTAGGTACATTCATAGCCATTGTTGGTATGTTGGCACCCCTGTAATTTTTCCAGAAGGTTTTTGCTATACACACGTTTATTTCCTTTGTGTATATAGGAACAACACAAAAAAGAGGGAAAAAAAGCAAATTTGACACAACCCTTGTGACCTTTATTTACTGTATTTATTACTGCTAGCACACTTTTACGCACTTTTTACACTTGAGGGCTGTAAAAAATAAAGTAGGTCTGTATTTTTTTTTTCCAAACTTTTTTTTGATTACGGTAAATTAGTTAATCCACTCCAGTTCTGACCAATAATACAAAATGTTGATATTTTCATAGCCCTTACTTAAAATGAAATCAAAAATGTTTGTAAACAAAACCCCTAAATGGGCCATTTTCCATATAAAAAGTGAGTGGGACAAAATGGTTTATACTTTTATTATCCTTATGGGTCACTATAATTGTGACCTTTTTTCAAGTTTTGTGTGGAGCAGTGTGTAGTTTGAAAATAAGTTTCTCCCATAGACTCACATTATAGCCAAATAGCAACCCCTCCCACATTCTGCAGGTGTTGAGACAAGATCATTATCATTATTATTATCATTATTATTATTATTATTATCATCTGAAATGACGCTATAAAGTTGTGATTTTCTGATAACCTGTGGTTTTCTCTTTTCAGAAGGGGTCAAACTTGTGATTTTTAAAGATTATACTGAAATGACTCCATTTACCTTTAAACAGGCCTCTGTAAAGAGGCATTATTTGCCATTGTTTACAACTCTGGAGCTTGAGACAGGAGTGTGTATTTGTATTTAGGAGGCTCCTGGGGGGACACTGGGGCGAGTCAGGCGGTATGTGTGTAAATGTTTGTCTTTGTGCATATAATGTTCAAATATTGCTCAACCCTACCAACCCTGCTCAACCCTGTCCCACTACACTAAAAATGCATATTCTTCAAAATTCACACACTCCCCAACACCCCCTGGTGTCCCCCATCACACACATGCACCCCGCCCCAGGTGAGGACACACCCCCAGGAGCCTCTTCAAAACAAATGCACTTAGAGCCCCATAGAAAAGCCTGGGGAAACTCTCTCTTTACAGAGTTCTGTTTAAAAAGGTAAATTGAGTAATTTCAGAATAAACTATAAAAAAAATCACACATTTTATCTCTTCTGAAAAGGAAAAAACCCTTTTCAGAAGAGATGAAACCACAATGTAATAGCGACATTGCTGAGCAATTAAAAAAAATAATAAATTTAATGGAAGTCAATGGGGGTGAAAAAAATGTCGCAAACAGTACAAGTACCTGTTTTTGCACAAAAACTTAGTTGTTACGAATTTTTGACATGTCCAAGACTGTAAAAACAATTGGGCAACAACAAAAATGGGCAATTTTGTGTTATATTTTCAGCACCCCTCTGAATCCCTCTTTTCATATATTTAATACACACACACACAGGCAGGCATTTATTTCAAATTTAGTATTTTTGGTCAGAAGCGGATTAAAAGAATGAAGCCCTCGTCTATGGTAATGCCTGCCGAGAACCTCAGGGCCACAGAGAACGTTCAAGTTTTTAAGGGCAGGCTTAAGACCCACCTTTTAGTTTAGCATTTGATCAATACTTATTCGTCTGTATTTATTATTTTAATTTAGCATATTCTTTATTTTAGGTTTTAATGTTTTTACTTTCCCTGTATGACCGGAGCAGGAGCTGTGTTCGCATTGCCGGCAGTAAGTCAGACCTGTTCCCGGTGCATGTTGGACTCCGCCAGGGCTGCCCTTTATCACCGGTTCTGTTCATAGTTTTTATGGACAGAATTTCTAGGCGCAGCCAGGGCGTGGAGGGTGTCTGGTTTGGGAACCACAGGATCTCATCTCTGCTGTTTGCGGACGATGTCGTCCTGATGGCTTCCTCAGACCAGGACCTGCAGCATGCACTGGGACGGTTTGCAGCCGAGTGTGAAGCGGCTGGGATGAGGATCAGCACCTCCAAATCCGAGGCCATGGTTCTCGACCGGAAAAAGGTGGCATGCCCTCTCCGGGTGGGTGGAGAGTCCTTGCCTCAAGTGGAGGAGTTCAAGTATCTCGGGGTCTTGTTCACGAGTGAGGGAAGGATGGAGCGTGAGATTGACAGGCGGATCGGTGCAGCGTCTGCAGTGATGCGGGCGCTGTATCGGACCGTTGTGGTGAAGAGAGAGCTGAGTCGAAAGACGAAGCTCTCGATTTACCGGTCAATCTACGTTCCTACCCTCACCTATGGTCATGAGCTCTGGGTAATGACCGAAAGGACGAGATCGCGGATACAAGCGGTCGAAATGAGCTTCCTCCGCCGGGTGGCTGGGCGCTCCCTTAGAGATAGGGTGAGGAGCTCAGTCACACGGGAGGAGCTCGGAGTAGAGCCGCTGCTCCTCCACGTCGAGAGGAGCCAGCTGAGGTGGCTCGGGCATCTGTTCCGGATGCCTCCTGGACGCCTCCCTCGGGAGGTGTTCTGGGCATGTCCCACCGGGAGGCGGCCCCGGGGTAGACCCAGGACACGCTGGAGGGACTATGTCTCTCGGCTGGCCTGGGAACGCCTCGGGATCCCCCCGGAGGAGCTGGAGGAAGTGTCTGGGGTGAAGGAAGTCTGGGAGTCCCTGCTCAGGCTGCTGCCCCCGCGACCCGGCCCCGGATAAGCGGAAGAAGATGGATGGATGGATGGATGGATGTTTTTACTTTACATTTTAGGCCTTAGTTTTTACTTATGTGGTTATCCTCCTTTATTTGAATCCTTCTATCCATTTTAGGCTCTCCAGTGTTTCCTCTGAGGAGCGCTCTGTATCAAGAGCGTTGGTTGGCTTTGGCTGCTGGGCCCTGACCCATTAGTTTGCTCCTGGTGGAGGTTTGGTGTGTGCCTCATCTCTCCTGTGGGCCCTGTGTCAGTGTCCTGTGGCTGACTTTCTGCTCCTGTTGCAGACGGCTCCACTGATGGCGCTTCCTCAACTGGTTCATCTTTACTTTATCTTTGCCTCATGTACTTAAGCGCGTGTGAGTATGTGTGTGTGTGCGTGTAAGAGTGTGTGTACCTGTCTCCAGTTGTTTCGTTGTGTGGTGTCTGGTGGTTGAGGGTTGGTTGGGTGGGATATGGGTATGTGTGGGAATGTTTTTTCCACTGTAAAGCACTTTCACACATAAGTTTGATTGAAGCAAAACACGTTTGAAAAATAAAACCTTAGGATTTTTGTCAAATCTAGTATTTTTAGTCAGAATAGAAATGGATTAACACAATTAAGTAAAATAGAAAAAAAAAAAGAGAAAAAAAAAGACCTACTCCATTTTTACTGCTGTCAAAAAAGTAGAGTTAAAAAGTGGATAGCAAATTTGTAAATCCTGTACTGATGGGCATTATAAAATTTAAAATTCATTTTTCAAAACTATGGATCAAACTAAGGTTTGTAACAGAAAATCATCCAAATATCAGTAGAAATTATGGCCAGTTTAAGCGTGAAAAATTACACACACACACGCACGCACAAAAAAATGTAGAGTAAAGAGTAAAACTCCCTATAGGGGTCATAAGGGATAATTTTGCGCAAAACTCCACAAATGGGCCAAACTAAATTATGGATAAATAACCTTGTTTCAAGCCTGTGATGCTTGTTTAGACCCACCTGGGACAAGTAACAGGTGTAGGCAATATAAAAATCACACCTGAAAGCAGATAAAAAGGAGAGATGTTGACTCTGTCTTTGCTTTGTGTGTCTGTGTGGGCCACACTAAGCATGGAGAACAGAAAGAGGAGAAGAACTGTGAGAACTTGAGAACCAAAATTGTGGAAAAATATCAACACGCTCAAGGTTACAAGTCCATCTTGATCTTGATGTTTTTGATGTAATCTGAGGATTACGAAAAGGATTTTGTGTCGCAATTAGGGCCCAGTGTCAGAAAGCTGAGTTTTGGAGAGTTCTGAAGTGCCCAGCAATGAGTCCAGATCTCAATCCAATTAAACACCTGAGGAGAGATCTTAAAATTTCTGTTGGGAAACCTGGAGCAATTTGCAAAGGAAGAGTGATCCAGAATTCAGGTTAAGAGGTGTGGTTGGTTACAGGAAGCAAAGGATTTCAGTTATTTTTCAAAAGGGTGTGCAACCAAATATTAAGTTATGGGTGCCATTACTTTTGTTCGGCCCATTTTTTGAGTTTTGTGCAAATTTTATCAACAAACAAACCATGTGCAACTGCAATATTTTTCTGGGAGAAATGGTGCATTTTCTGGAAAAAATCCAGGGTTGCCAACACTTTCAGCTATGACCGTAATTCATAAAACTTTACTTTCAACGTAATAATAACTTTAAAAGTTTTTAGATAACAGTATTTTTTTAATGACATTACCTGTCGTCCATAAGCCACTTCTGTACTGTCCAAGGCACTTCTTCCGGGTGCTGAAACTTCACTCACAAAGCTGGGCTGCGAAGATGGTATAACAATGAATGGGCAATCTGAATAGGCAAACGCAAAATTGTGCATGACTGGGAACAAAGACAATCAAACTTTGGAGAGGATTCAAAAATAACCTTGCCGCATCTAAGGTTAAAGGTTTCACACTCATTTGGAACAATATAACAGTGTGAATGTAAGCTATTGATAAACAAATATCAATAAATGGGACATCTTTGTTGAACGATGCAATAAAGATGTAATGCAAAACATACTACAACAATATATTGTAATAATGTTATGTTTCTAACAAGTGTTACGAGTGAAGTTATGTTTGTTCTTTCTAAGATTTTCTAGCCAAAAACTTTAATTGACAGGATAACTGCAGTCTGAAAGAGGGAGAGAGGGTAGAGACATTCAGCATATGGTTGTGGCCAGGAGGTGAACCCATGATGCTGAAGCAGCGACAACCACTTCTGCCTTAAATCACTTCACCACTGGCAAGCACCAAATTATTATTATTTTTATTATTTTTATTTTTAAACTTAGGGGGTATTCCATCAAAGTTACTTAACAAGTCCAGGCTTATCCTAAATCCCGATCTGAATCTAGCTCCATCTCCAGCTTAAGCTTCAATGCCAACTCAGGCCTGAGGCTAAAGCTGCACTTTGTGCGAACTTTGGATTGAAGTGTTGCTCTAGACGTTCTTAGAGATAAATCTAAAATAATCTTGACACAGTAAACCTGATCTCAACCAGGTTTGGACCTGAGAGCAACTCAGTGCCAACTCTGGTTCGCCAAATGGTGAAATGGAACTGAGGATTTGATGAGCCTGGATTGAAATGGTCAAATGACCAAGCCATTATGTTGTACCTCCACATCTTGAGTGAAGTCCAGCGCATCTTCCCCTTCTCCGAGGAGTGTATGTAGAACTCTCTGCTTCACCTGCTCCCACTGCACAAGCATGGACTCCCGGTGGTACTCTTCTGCCAACAGGAACGTCTACAATTCATAGAGGTCAGAGACACATCCTTGTTAGTTAGGATTTTCATTTGCACTGTGTTGCACACTAGCTGTAAAAAATATACTCATGATTTATTTATTATATGCATTTGAAAGATGTCATAGGAGCCTGCCGCGAAAATCATCTCCCAAACATAGAGCTTTTCAAGAGAGACTCATTTCTCTCTTGAATATTCTACTGATTAACAGTGTTTATTGCTGTGCACGTTGATTTGGCAAAAAATGACCATGCGTTTCTGATTGGCTAATCAGGCTATAAATCACGCCCATTTCAACGGGGAGATAAAATCTAGTCCATTATTATACATTGTGGTAAAATTAAGGAAAAGCGTGTAGTCTTAACTGTCCAAGCTATCACGCAGACATAGAACGTTCCCTTTTAACAAATTTATACAAACCCACAAGGGCACCTGTGAGTCTAATTTAACCCTCCACAGAGACTGGAAATAAGATAATGGGATCATGAGATAATTAACACCCAGCTCAGGGAGTACAAGTCTAAATTGAAAGTACTTTTACTGGGTTAATTTAGTCACATCTCTGCAACTTTACTGTGCATAGTAGTTATACATAGTGGGGGATAAACGGTTATCTTACTCTTGAAATGAGAAATGGGCATATGTAATATAAAGGCAAACGCACATTTAATCAGCAACAAAGGCATAAACAATAGAGAAACAAACACATTTCATATACTATCTAATGTTTTAATATTGTGTTTTGGGGATTTCGTTGCGTTTCAGCAATTAAGTATTGTCCATTATTACAAGAAGATTTCATAATAATGATGATTATTATCATTATTATCATCATCAAAACTAATAAAAGCTAATACAGACCCTGCGACGGGATTCCTCGATGGCCGATAGAAGAGCATTGTCCCTTTCATTTTTTAAGAAGCCCTGTAAAGAAATAAAATCAAAATGTAAAATAATGTTCATTCAGAATATCCCTTGAAAAAGATGCATATCAAGTGGCAATCCAAAATAAATAAATATTGGCAAAGTAAAAGACACATCTTCAAACACTTAAGAGTTAAAACTTCATGCGTTTTGTTTAGCACAGGTTAAAGTAGTGGACTCACTACAGCACTAATGTTTTGCCTTTCTCAGTTTGTATCCACTCTGAACATGGAAGCTTTAGACACCACTCCGCACAAGAGAAAGAAATACAGGTTAAGTTGTGAAATGGGGTGGGACGAGATCTTGTGCCACAAGACCTTACACAATCAGAATCCAACAAGATGTCTTGCCCCAGTGGACAGCAATCGTATGAATTTTTAAATTGCCACCAGTCTGACCCAAGTATGGTTTACATCACCTTAAACTGCTAAAGAGTGCAATATTAGTAGTAGTTAATAATATCATTAATAATTTGGGGCAACGACTGTTTTTAATAAAAACAATTTATTTTAAAAATATACTATCATTGAATGATTTATTATGAATTATATCAAATCTCTGCTTTCTTGTTCTAGTGGACTCACCACTTTTGGAAAAATGTCTGGGATTTTTTTTCTGCCAGGCATTGCAACTAGATTTGGTATTTATGTTTTAATAATGGGATTCTATTCAGTGCACCTGAATAGAATCCCACTAAACAAAAACTTTAACATTTCTGAGTGAGAAGGCTGAAAAATGAAATGCTAAACTAATAAAAGCCTCTCATTTAAGAACATGTTTGAGCAGGATGTTTTCAGAGGAAATTATCATACACAGCAACATTAAAATGATTAAGGTTCAGAATTATTTCATGTAGCTTGTAACATGCAAGAAGAAATAATACATTGAATGAACTAAGGTACACAGTTTCTTACAACAATAGAAATATTGACATTATAACAACCCTAGTTTAAACCAGTGGTTCAAAACACTGCTCGTACAGAGACAAGTAGGGACTCCATCCACAAATGCGCCCTCCACAAATAAAGCATCATAAAAAATTATTCCTGACAAGAATTTATTTCAAACAAATGACAATTGGGAGATTTTTGTTTTGTTTTTTCTAAGAATACATGTGAGATTGTTACTCAAGTGCCCCTGAACCGTGTTTTATACAATTTAGTGTCAAATACAGTTGCAAGCTAGTAGGGCTGCAACTAACGATTGTTTTAGTAATTGACTAGCCATACAGTTAATTATTTTGTACATTCATTTTCTAAATAGATTTGTCACCAAATAAAATGTCAAATATGGTGACTGAAGGCTAATAAAGAATATTTATGAATAGAGTTTATAATTAAAGAAAATCAGAAAAGTATTATTTTTGACATTTTCCTTTAATAACGACCTGTGTTATAAAACATCTTCTGGTACATGTTTTAGAGCAGGGGTTCTTGACCTTTTTTACCTTGAGGCCCGACTTTTTCCATCTAAAGCAACTCGAGGCCCAGTCTCATATTAAATGTATTATATTTTAGTGATTGTGCGGCCCTCAAGGAGGTGCTCGCGGCCCTACTTTGGGCCCCGGCCCTATGGTTAAGAATCACTGTTTTAGAGTCTGTAAAGTATAGTCTACATAACAGTTAGATATGATTGCGATTATTTTAATATACAACTAGTTACTATTAATCGTTGCTGCCCTACTAGCTAGTATTTTTTGATAGATGCTGTATTCATAATTTGAAAGAAAAACCCAGAATCATACATTTGGGGTTATTGCAATTCTATAATAATGCATTTGGAAATGCATGTGTTTTTAACATGACAAAGGCTGAAAACATAACACACACAACAAACAAGAACGCATGTTACATTTTTCATACAACTAGTTCCTGCTGCAGTTCGCCTCTTTCCACCAGTCATGCTCCGATTAATGCAAAACAATAATCACATACAAACAACACTAATAGACCAAATATGAACAATGGAACGGTGGGACTAAAAAAAATAAAAATAAAAACAATGACGGAAGAAATTCCGGAAGAAAAATACAGGTTACTGAAAGCTGATTTGCTTCACAGAACTAAGCTGGTTTTCTGTCCTTATTTGCCTTGACACAAAATGTGTATGTGTATGTGTGTGTGTGTGCGCGTGTGTGTGTGACAGCAACCCCACCCTTTACAACGTCACTATACACAAAATATAATTTAAGATTTGTCACACAAGATGAAGCTGTTCATTTCAAATAAATCACTCTCCTTTACTCCTTTTTTATTCAGTCCATTTGTTATAACATTCATCGAAAGCAGACCACAAAAAACTACAGACATGAAAATAGATGGGCACATTATCGGTACATGAGTGAAGAATACTCACATTGAAGCTGCCAGTCTCCAGGCCGGAAGACAAAAGTCAGGATGTGATGTGGAACAAAATTGCAGTTTTTCATTTTATTGTCTATATTAAAGCATTTAGAAGACATAAAAGCCCTTGGTGCCTTTCCTCCGCTGTGCATGGCAGTACCAAAGAAGCAGCAGCGGACTCCCCACAGCAATGGATCTCCAATGTTAGGTTGAAGTGCCATCCTAATCCACTTTCAGCTTTTCTCTACTCAAAAGTGACTCTTGTTCACAAGCTGAAGAACTGAGTAAAAGTGCCACATCAAGAGTCTCCGGAGGTGGTTTTATTGTCGGAGGATTATACCAACTGAGCAGCCAGACACAGGGGGGATCCGTGAGAAAGAACACTGGTTCATATAGATGATCACTTCCTACAATCAGGTGATACCCCTCTTCCCCAGACTCCATGCTGCATGCTGCACCTCTCCCTCCTTCACTTAATCGCAGCATCTCTGACAACCAACTGCCTCCTCCCTCCCTCATTCCCACTCACTTTCCTCCCTTTTTATCCATCCATGCATCCTTTTCTCTTCTCCCTCCCTCAGCTCAATGCAATTATAGTAATGGATTTTTCAACCCTCAGTTGATGGCTTCCGACATCCTGTCTTGAAATGAGGCTAATCATGCTCTTAAGGGTCATGTTTTGTTAATGAGGGGTTTTAGAGGCACATAAGGGAGGGCCTTCCTATATGCCCAGTGCCTGCCACGGTCTACACAAGCAGTGCTCATATACATGCCATTACATAGGTTATACTTTAATACTCGCAACACATATCCATTCACAAAGTGCCTTATAATATATAGACTCAACTATGCGGCTACTACAGCGTTGTAATCCATCACAGCAGACACACATGGAAGAGCAAGCCACGTGCAGACAGCTCTACGCTGCACATTCATTCATGAGAAAGAACATCGAGAAAAAAAAATGACAGTTAGCAATTGGTTACAACCCACATACTGTAGACATGGTCAGGGTAGTATGTTCACCACATACTACAAAACCAGTGTTTGTCTATCTAAGCAGATGCTCTGGGCTTATCCAGTGAATCTGCAGAATGCATGCCATCAACACTTAAGGATGCATACACGTTAAAAGTGTAAATTACACGGGAATATAAACAGAATGCATATGATAGTGAGTTAACACAAAACAAATGGCTCAATCGCGAGAGGAACCAGATGGGGTGAGTGAGACAAGGACAGTCAGATCAAACCAAAGCCAGTCGCCATTTTTTGCCAGCTCTGATTTCCCTTTTCGCACATCCATATTGTCATGTGATCTCTGCCTACCTACGATGCCATTTTGCTAAACACAGTGCATTTTATTAGATGCAGGTTTCGTTCTAAAACAACACAGCCTTACTTTGGTAAGGTAAAGTAGTAAAATAGACAAAGACCACACTGCGACAAAATATAGCTCTGACTATAGACAACCAAAGACATTGAAATATCAAAGTGTACAATCAAAGAGATAACAAATTTTATCACAGCGTTTTATATTTAAGTGACAAGCCCTTCTTGCTTTTATCATCAGGAGGATGTTAGCGGGATCCATGGTGGAAATGGCAGCAAGTCAAGAGATCACTTGGTGAACATTTCAGTAAGTCGGACTACTTCCGGCACTTAAAATTAGCAATGTTAATAATAAAAATAGATAACACTTAAAATCATTAGTATTGAATAGATTTTTAGCCTAGGCTTCCACTAAAATTTAGATGTTCAACTTTAAAAGGGGTAAGTCATTTTCTTATGAAGTAGAGAAGCATTATCCCAAAAATAAGAATGTGCTTAATCAACCAGAACCACAACTGGGAGGATGAATATAAACCAGTGAAACATTCACTCAGCAACGTTAGTTATCGTGTCTTGTCCAAGAACACCAAGACAGCATGCAGACGTTGAAGCTGGAAATGAACCACTGATCTTTGTGTTGGTGGGCTTTGTAATTCTCCAACCACTGAGCCATTGCTTTAATTTAATGGATTTCCAAACCGTTTGTGAAGATTTTAAATAAATGTACACCAAAAATGTATTCCGTTAAGTATATTCTTCCACTTATTTCTAAAGCATAATTTTGTAGCATCTCACAGTCATATAGATGACTGGTCTTTTTTGAACCATTTGTTCAATTTTCAATTAAACAAATAATTTTCTCATACCTGAATGTCAGTGTCTTTTACTGGTTCCAGCGGTTCAAATGTTGTAGCAGCACTCAATGTTTCAAGCCTTTGTGAAATGTGAAATATATCCAAGCCTCTGGAACCCAGGAGAATTGATCTAAAGAAAAAAAAAAGAAATGATGAATTATCCCTCACAAATATAATTTTCCATTTAATCCACTAGAGGGCAATACAGTCAAGTAAATGTGTTGAAATCTGGAGAAACCCACGGCCAAAGAGCTAAGACCAACAAGTATGATTGATTTTATATATCTATATCTATATATATATGTTAGGGTTAAGACAGACATGTAATCTTACGCTTTGACATCAGCAGCATCCTGAGACGTGCGTGTCAGTGTGCGTGAGCGCAGTCTCTCTCCAGCCTGCTGGATCTCCTGCAGGTTTCTCTCAACATGAGGCAGCTCCGACACTGCCTCGGTCTCTGCAGCAAGCTGCTCTGCCTGCTGCAACAGCTCCCCAAAGCCCTCAGCATCCATTCTTTTGAACACACAGGTATATTTACAGCACAGTGCAACAGTATAGAGCCTGTTTTCTAACAAACACGTTTCAATTCCAGAATGGAGGCAAAAGTGAAATGGAACAATATTGATGATTTAACTAAGCTGGGAATAGAATATCACAAAATATAAACACTTGAAAGGGGTTTGGCAAATGACAAATACAGCCATATAGCAAATTATATCAAATATCATTTACGATCGTATTGTACGTTTGTGTTTATCTATTTAAAAAAAATAGATTACACATTAAAAAACATTCTAGTGCTTAGATATGTTGTCACTAAATCGATGAAAATGTTTTATGGTTTACTTCCCTTTGCCATTTTGATCTGATCGCATTTTGCAGAGTCTATCAATATGCATGCTACCTTTAATATGGGTATAATTTTGCAAACAAATGCGTAGTAAAATCATCTGATATGTGTAGAGTGTAATAAATGTCTATCTATCAACCAAAAAAACTTGACATGGTTGGGAAAAACCCATGAAACGTTGCTGTAAAGTGTTGTCTGAAGTGATGTTGACCACAGGTTTGTGACAGCTTCACTGCGCGCCTTACTTCTCCATATTAGCTAACTCACCGTTCAAAAATGATACATGTCTCTTATTTATAACTTGCGTATGAGTTGTATAAACCATTTTATCGTTTTAACCCAATTAAGTTTAGAGCTGTAACTTTACGCAAAAACCTGCATGTAGCACGCACATGCTAGCAAGCTAAGTTCGCATGCTTACCGCTCAGTCTTCTTTAAAATCGGCAAAACCGGAATGAAAGGACAGATGTATTATCAGCCAGGTGTAAGTTGTATCCTGTACTATATCTAGTCAGTGAGAATTACTCTTTTAATTGATTTTAAAAGAGTACACGATGCATTTTAACGGCAATGTGTTGTTTGCCCCGGCACTTTTGTACTTTATTGTGATTGGACAACCCACCCCACGTGACAAGTATTTTTCTTCCTCTATAACGTCATGTGTGAAAACAAAACAACTCCGCCGTGTGGAAGGGAGGAGGATTTCCAAAACTGGAAACTGCTTTTAAAAAAAGAAAGAAAAAATATGAGTGATAAAATGACCTTTACATTTTTGTTCTCATCAAATCATGAGCATTAGGTGGTTATTGAAGGCTGGCTGGCTGGGTTGTCCTCCTGGTGTCTCATAAAGCCCAACTTTATGTGCATAAAGGCAAGCCTGGTAGTTGTGGATGAAGGTTGGTCCTCATGCTCACTAGACCGAAATATTGGTCAACTTCTCGCTCTTCATGAGGCCTTTGCTTTAAAGGCATGCAGAGAGATATGCAATGACTTTGAGTTGGTGTGATGAAAATTCAGCAAAATAGACCGGCCAACATTTACACAAAATACTGATGTTTGATGTTAAATACAAGATTTTCCTCTGTTACAATCTACCCCGCAAGTCAGGTTATGTTGAAAAGGATTGTAAGACTATAGATAAAACAGCAATATCAAAGGCCACACTATAGTTCAAAGGAAGTTTGTTACAATTTCTCTGTAACTGGCCATAACCCAAAATGTTGCGTCAGTGTATCCACTCACAGTCAAAGTAACAGCTTCTCCTGTTTCTTTTCTTGTATGTATGTGCATATATATATATATATATATATATATATATATATATATATATATATATATATATATATATATATATATATATATATATATATATGTATATGGCTGAAAGTGTTGGAAGCAATTCTCCCCAAAATGTATTGCAATTACACGTTTTGCTATACATGTTTAAAGTTGTACATGTAATCAAAACATCCAGTTTAGAGAAAAGCAGACTTCTTCCCACCTGGAGTAGTTGGCAGTAGTTTTTTGAGTCATTCCAATACACACAAAGGAAATAAACATAAAAGTGTATAGCAAAACATGTATTTGCAATACTTTTCGGGGAGAAATACTTTATTTTCTGGGGTGACAACACTCTCGGACATGACTGTGATATATCTCTATCTCTCTATATTAAGGATGGCACTCTGCATGTATGAATTTGCATTTAGCCCCGCTGTTTTGTGTTACATGTTTTAAAACTAGCTTTTTTGAAAATGTTGCCTTTTAAAAAAGTACAATATTTTATGGTATTCAAAACATACAGTGTTGTAAAGCTGCAGTTATCCTTGTGTTTGCATTCAGTGCATAAAGCTCCACAGGACAAGTAATCACAACAGTTGACATTATTAACTTACACGAGATTACATTAGAATAGGCTATTCTATGTTGGTGATGGTTTCTACTGACATGTGTCAAGTGACTTGGCTTGTTCAAATGAACAGAAATACACAGATGTTGTTCACACTGAAGTTATTAATAGAACAGGATTGTGGATGGTTAAATATAACTTCTATATATTTATTTTTTCCTTAGTATACTTTTGAAATGACTACTAAAGTAACAAGTGTACATACTTCAGCATAATAAATCATATATTTTTGGTCAAACATACTGGCCCTGGTTGCTCTTGATTGTAATATATCGGTATCGGGGCGACCATGGAAAAACCTCTTTTTAACAGTCCAAATAAACAAAAAGGCCAAGGAACATCTATTGCTGCAAAACCTTAAAGATATGTTGTTCAAATGTGACATTTAATAATAGTACCAAAAGTGTGTACACACGTTTTAAGACCAGGGCAAAGTGTAACAAATGTTCATATCAGTTCTCAAAGTCCATCCTCACTTAAACTGGTTATCAATAAGTGTTCCCTTCATCTTTGCCTTCTTGGCCTCTAGCTCAGCCAGTTCTTGTAGCCTTCTTTTGCTCATCCCCTTCCTCTCCAGCTGTTTCTCAATGACTTTGGCGTTTTGAGCATAAGAATCGGCCACTTCTCTGGCCTCGATCTCCTCTTCTTCCTCATCAATGGTGGAGACCGTGACTGAGCTAAATTTGCCCATGTCTTTGGTTCTCTTGGTCATCATCACTCGCACCTTCTTGGGGGCCTCCGGTTGCTTCTGGCTGTAGACGCTGGTGTTTCCAAAGCCCTGGCCAAACTTCACCACGGCACCGTCAACAATAAAAGTGGCGGTGGTGTTTTTCTCTTGATGCTGGTAGAAGAGAAGCAGACCACACTTGCCACATTTCTTCCTAAACTGCCGCTCTATTCCCGCTTCTCTTTTGAGAAAAGCGGTTTCGTCCTGCTCCACATTGCAGAACTTGTGTGCGTGTTTTGCCGCGTCGATGACTCTGGCTTTATCCTTGGGCCTCATTGGTAATTTCTCGAGTTGGCAGTCCAATACCAGCACCATCTGACCGCAGAGGCAGTAGTAAACGTGCAATGGCTTCTCCCCGTCGTCATATTCTTCACGATCCCTAGTATCGGAGCACACTACGCTCCTGGACACGACTTTCGGCATGATTAGAAAAAAAAAACACTTATCTAACGGAGCCAAAGAATACCCACACACTTCGACAGAAAAAACAATCGTGAACAACTCGCAAAATTGAATTTCCGGTGTGCACCGCTCAAAACAATCCGACAACTATTCCGGTGTAAGGAAGGTTCCGCGGTAGTCAATTCATGTGACCCTGCCTGTTCATACAGTCTATGAAAACTAGCCAACCCATAGTAATCAGAATGGTAACTTAGGACAGTTGCTTTAAAACATTTAAAATATATGTAATTAAAAATAAAACTCAACTGAATCTAAGCTATAGGAAGACAATCACCCATCTTGTCATTTTGCCACTCCTCATTCTTACAACGAAAGCACCCATTGAGACCAAACATTCCAGTGTTGATACTTAAGGAATACGAATTTTAATTTTTTTTTACACCTTTTATTAGTACAAAAGAAAAAAATACGAGTTAGGTTACGGTTTCATCACAATACAGAGGAATTAATCTTCATGGTTAAACGGGGCTTCATTGGCAACAGCTGGTATCACAAGTCTTCCCTTTGCACACACAGCCAGAGGCGCACTTGCTGCATCCTGATGGACAGCAAGAACAGCAACCTGCAGATCAGAGCAATGTTATAATCCAAAAATATTAATATGGGCTTCTTAAAATTATAGATATGAAAGTCTACATCTGCAATATTGAGAACACTGAGAATTTGGTTAATAGTTTCTTATAATAGTAATAAAACACAATACAAGATACTTTTATTTCCTAACACTGGTCTGATAGAGGAAATAGAAAATATAGAGCAATGTTAGAAACATGGCTGTGTGACACATCTCCAGATGCAAAATAACTAGCACTACATGGGTCAGGAGATTATAGGCTCAAATTTTGTAATCACAATTAATTTCTTGCGTTGCCCTTCAATTTACCTAAACAAATATGGCTGAATGAATTATAAGACTTACTCTTCTTGCAGCTAGTGCAGGAACAGTTCTTGCAAGTGCATGATCCTCCACAGGTGCAGTTTCCAGCTAAGAAAAACACATTCACAAAGCAGTGTCAAAATTAGGCTACATTTTTTCCGACGAATAATATTTATGATAAGAGGCAAACGCCAGAAAACAACTTACTCTTGGAGCACTCACAAGGGTCCATTCTGTCAAATCGATGGCGTTTAGTTCTTGATAGCTGAAATCTAGGTGTCTTCCTCCGATGTGAATTCAATAAAACAACAGTCCGTCCTGCCGCTTTTATAGGGCCAGGATTGTATGAAGACCGGGTGCAAACTCTAAACAAATGAGTCACGCTGCACGCAGGCATGTAGTAAACACAAAGAGCTTGTGCACACGACGCGGTCAAGTCAATCGCACGACGCGCAGAAGGAGGTGAAAAGGCTCATTACATAAGACCAGAATACAGAACATCCCATTTTTACACAGAACTCATGGCCCTGGAATAATTAATTACGCTGGGAGGAAAACACGGTTATATAATAGAACCTAAACAACAATAAACAGATTTATCTTTACATTTATTTTAACAGTTTGTTATGGTCTATCCATGGGTTTTTGAAGGGTTAGAAACAGGACTGTTGCCATAGCAAGTAACATTGTAAACCAAAATATTATCACGGATATAAAAAATTATATTAGAAATGGACTGAGTGGGAAAACGTCACATATAACAGGAGGCTGAAACCCATGAATATTATGGCGATAATTAAATATCTATTGTTGTTTAAAATGTGGTTATCTAAAGAGAAAAATAATTGATTTCCATTTGTTATTGGCAGACCAGCCGCCTCGGGGCTGTGCACACGGCACACAGACAAACCGCTATCCACGCGCTGCTGCACGCGGCCAGAACAGCGCTCGTGAGCAAACCTCCACACATGACGTTGCTTTCATGTTCCCCGGTGTAATATAATATTTTCATATTTTATAAGGCATGTAACCATTTAGCTGACTCTTTTAGCCCAATTCTAGAAAAGAAAGAGAAAGAGGGAAGGTTTCAACTAATTCCTCCAATGATTAAAGTTTGAAATTAATTTACAGAACCGACATTTATATATGTTGCTTAATGCTTTGCTAAAAGGCTCTCCAAGCCAACGGAGCCTTGGCACAATGACACAACCCGCGCACTTAGACGTGAGTGCCGTCGTGCAGAAAGAAAGTGGAAAAAGGACAAGGTTTATGTATCATTGGAACTTCTGCGAAACTCATTTGTAAATTATCAAAATGCAGTCAAGACCGCGAAAGCACAGTACATGTCTTGCATTGTCTCCAACAATTGTGACAAACCTCAAGTCCTTTTTAATGTCCTGAATTATATTGTTAATCCAACAGAGTCTACTGGTGTTGTTCCTTCTGCCTCTTTGTGTGATAGATTTTTTACTGACAAAATCCTGAAAATAAGATCTGTGTTGTCTCCTGCTTCTACTGATCCTAGTGTAATCCCTGTGTGCCAAGTTGTCTTTAGTGAATTTGCCTCTATTTCACTGCCTGAACTGTCCAGTGTTGTTCAAAATGTAAGACCTTCAGTATGTCCCCTGGATGTCCTCCCTGCTAAACTTTTCAAGGATGTTTTTGACTCAGTGGGGTCATGGCTCATGAAATTGGAGAATATGTCTCTTGAATCTGGTTGTGTGCCTAGTGCTTTCTAACAAGCTGTCCAGCCGGTGTTGAAAAAGCATAATCTGGACCCCTCTGTGTCGTCCAATTACAGGCCAATCTCAAAACTGCCATTTTTATCTAAAATATTAGAAAAAGTCGTATTTTCTCAATTACAAATGCAAATTAATAATTTTGACATTTATGAAAAAATCCAATCTGGTTTTAAATCTCTTCACAGCACAGAAACTGCCCTTTTAAAAGTTTTTAATGATCTTCTAGTATTGGACTCTGGTAACTCAGCTGTGCTTGTACTTTTAGATTTAACCGCTGCTTTTGACACGGTTGACCATCAAATTTTAATATCACGTCTTGAGATGAGCATTGTATTGAAAGGCACTATGCTAAAATGGTTTAAATCATAGTTGACAGATAGAGGCTTCTCTGTTAACTTTGGACCTTTTACATCTCAGAGAGGCTCAATTCTGGGCCATTTTTTCTTTCTTTGTACATGCTACCGCTGGGCTCTATCTTTAGAAAGCATGGCATCCAATTTCATGTTTTTGCAGATAATGTACAGATTTACCTGCCCATAAATTCAAAAACTGCTACATCTGGTACTCTTTTGAAATGTTTTCAAGAAGTCTAAGAGTGGTTGTCTGTAAACTTTCTTAATTTAATTGAGAGCAAAACTGAAATAGTGGTATTTAGTGAAGCCGATCTCTAATTTTAACAGTGCCCTTGGTCATCTAATCGCTGTTCTAGGTGTTTTTATTGACAGTTCTTTCAAACTTGAAAAGCATATAAATACAGTAGTTCGAAGCTTCTTTCAGCTAAGGCTTCTTGGCAAAGTAAAATGTTACCTGCCCTCAAATCAGTTTGAAAAGGTTCTGCATGCACTTATAACCACTTCTTTGGACTACTGTAACTCTTTATATTTTGATTTAAGCCAATCCTCAATCCATCGTTTACAGATGGTCCAAAATGCGGCAGCACGGCTGCTCACAGGAACAAGTAAATACATCACTCTTGTGTTGTGTTGTCTTCACTGCACTGGCTGCCTGTGATTTTTAGAATTGACTTTAAACCTTTGTTGCTTGTTTTTAAATCTGTTCATGGTTTGGCACCACCATATTTATCCAGAATTTCCAAGTATTTATACCGTAGTTATTGAGGCTGCCATTGATGAATGTGTCAACTAAATATTATTAAAGAATACATTTGCTAATTGCCTTTTAGAGTGAATCCACTGTTGGTCAAACCAAAAAAACTCGAACACAGCTGCACATCTAAATCCAAATCATGAGTCTCCCTCTCACAGAAAGCACAATTAAAATTCATTTTATATCTTCATCTTAAAAACTAATTTGTCAGATGAATGTTGTTTATAATTTTGTATTACATTTTAGATTGAGGAAAAGTAAAATACTTGCATCCTAACTTTATAATCTGTTCCCTGATGATGTAATCTCTTTAAAGGAAGTTTGTGACACAGTAATTGAGTTAACAGCTCGATCTGTTTAAATTTGTTATTAAATTCAAATCATTGGTGCAACAAAAAAAAAAACAACACAATATAAATATTGAGTCCCCAAAAATACTGTTCTATCAACCAAGTTGCATAGCAAACATTTGCAATTAATTATAAATTCACACAACACTGACATGTGCGCATGTCACTGAGCCATGTTATTTGCAGAGCATGCAAGGATCTTGTTCCACCAGAGCTGAAACGTACACCAGGGCCCTTGCAACAAGGCAAGGCAGTAGCCAGTAGCCAGTAGCTGTGATCGTCTGACCTGAAGATTACTTTGACATTAAATGCAACACTGCCTGCAGTGTAGGTGGATTGGATGAAATCGGTGAACCTTTGAAGAACAACGTGGATGTTTGTGTGTGGATATACACATAAAACTTCAGTTGAGGAGGTAATCTACATCAGTAAGCCATCAGAAAGTTCCATTTAACACATAGCCTTCTAAAGTCTTTTTTTCCTTGTTGACAGCTTCAGACATGGATCATGTATTGGCTTTTATGGATTATTACATCTTTACTCCACTGGTGTACCCAGTGTCATGGTCAGAAAGCGATTCTATGCGGCAAATTCTCAGCCTATGGATCATTACAATTGTTGGAGCAGAAATCATTTACCTGGGATTTGGCGCTCTAAATTTCTACTATGTGTTTGACCATGAACTCATGAAACATCCACAGTTTATTAAGGTAGAGTAAGAAAACATAGATTTCATAAACTCAATATAGTACTGTGAGTTAATTGTCCTAATATATATTGTTCCCTATATTTAAAATTACAGAACCAGGTAAAACAAGAGATTCAGCTTGGATCTGTGTCTTTATTCTGGATGAGTTTTCCTACAGTGGCTCTCTTCTACTGGGAGGTCAAAGGATACAGCAAACTTTATGACAACATATATGAAACCTCTCAAGGTAGGATTTTTTTAGGATCACGCCAACCATAGTTAAATAAAAACGTTATATATCAAGAAATCAATATCATGTAGTATATTCATTTATAAACTGAAGCTTGAGTAATCAATATGTTTATTACTTGTATTCAAGGCTTGTCTGGTGTGTTGCTCAGCATAGCTGGGTTTTTGCTCTTTACCGATATGTGCATTTATTGGATCCACCGTTCTATGCATCACAAGAACATTTACAAGGTTAACCTTACTATTATACTATACTATATAGTTATACTATTTTATATATATATATATATATATATATATATATATATATATTCTTACATATACTCCATCTGTTTCAGCATTTACATAAACAGCACCATATATTTAAGATTCCTACACCTTTTGCAAGCCATGCTTTCCACCCACTGGACGGCTTCCTGCAGAGTTTGCCCTACCATCTTTATCCATTCATCTTTCCACTCCACAAGGTGAGAAATAAATTACTTGGATGACTAAGAGAAAACACAAAAGCACAATTAATACGGCATATTTCCAGGTGGTCTATCTGTCACTCTTTGTCTTTGTCAACATCTGGACTATTTCTATACATGATGGGGACTACCGCATTCCTGGACAACTAATCCACCTAATCAATGGAGCTGCTCATCATGTTGACCACCATTTGTATTTCAACTATAACTATGGACAATACTTCACACTGTGGGACCGTTTTGGAGGCTCCTACCGTTACCCTTCAGTTTTACTGGGGAAAGGACCACGAGGCCATCCGAAAGCTTGAGTGACATAAAAGTTATTATTTTGAAAATCTTAAAATGAATGGTACATAATGTTGCAATGTAATGGTGGTAAGATGCACTAAGTGTTTGTGTATTTTATTAAAGACAAATAAAATGTCATCAGAATTTATTTTAAATTTAAAGTGTAGTACACAAAGACCTTATGCTAGCATCAGTGTATTGGAAGTCTCTTCAGTCTCTCTCAGCTCCCGGTGCTTGGCGTATTTTCATGAAGACTTTGCAAGGCCAGGTCAGTCCACTTCATCTCTTGTTCTTTCACTGACTCTGTGGATCCGCCGTTATCCTGCTCAGCTTCAGGAAGTTCACTCTAACAGAGGAAGCAAGCCGAGAAAAAACAGATACTTATATTTTTGTAGAAATAGCGCTATGGACACTGTTTTAGGGAAGAGACTGAATGTTATCAAATACTCTAAACATATACGATCACGGTTTTTAATATTGTAAAACATGTAAAGAATGCACACTGGCAGACCAGCACTTTTTTTTTTTTTTTTTTTTTTACCAGAGGGATTGTGACATCTTCATATGGAAGCCTATCTTCCCTCCAGGCATCATCAGTCAGGTCCAAGAGTCTCCCATCTCTTTGAATGGCGCTGTCCATTTTCAAGTCGTTGGTTTAATTTAAGTACGTTTGGTTCGACTGTTTCTCTTACTAAGTGATATCGTAAAGTGAAAAAAACAACAAAATTAGTCACGTTTAGTTTGTCTGAGACATGCTTGCATGCTATGATCAGCCATGGATCTTGTTCTTCTTCTTTCCGGCTGCCATCTATAGCGTCTGTCGCGCGCATCTGACACATCACACATCGTCTCCTAATGATGACGCGATGTTAAGTTTTACGCAAAATGTTTAAAAACGTGGCTTGCGAAAAAAAAGTGCCTTGCGAGTAATACCTAATCATGATCTACTCTTACAAACTGTAAACGTTGCATAAAAAAAACACTTTTTTTTTTCCTCGACTCATGTTTGAGGTTGCCATGGGAACAGGCTTCGTTAAACTCAGCCTCCAAACATAGAAAGACGGCTAATTAAGTCTGCCAAACGCCATAAAACCTCTCAAGCAAAAGAAGAAGAAACTTAAAGTCTCAAGGGTTTGTTTTACCGAGAGACCATCGGGTGAGTGAATGTGAAAATGAATCCTATAGATTTCGCCAAAAATATCATCATTACATCGGGCTAACTGAAAATTCTGTTATGTGTGATGTCACGATCCCGAGCTCAAAAGCTCTTGATAACCATGGATGCCACCCATAGACATTAAGTTAACAATATGGTGTAAACCACCAAATCTTCAAATTAACATTAAATGTGTTTATAACCAAAACGACATTTTTATTCGAAATAAATTTTCTGTTATTTTTTATTATACTCAGATACCGGAGGATGTCCAACTCTGAGAAGCACCCAGCGCTGGTGAGGACTGTTGGGGATGAAAGAAATCCCGTTCTGCCTGAAATTCCCCAGCTAACTAAATTTAGGGACCTTATGTATGAAACCACCTCTAGTGACTACGGACGCCTTCCTCCAAACTTTGAAACAGCTTCATGCACGTTCTATCCAAGATCTCAAAGATTTTCTGAAGAATTGGGTAGGAGTGGAATGTATTGTAACAACTCTTTTAATACATCTCTTGACCAAAGTAAAGTATGTGATTCTCACAGTTTGCAGTGCACACTTTGAATTTAGCATTGCGTCTATTCGTTATCTACCTACTTTTTGTTGCCTATGAGTTAAATGCATTAAATTCAAAATATGATTCTGTTGTGATCTTCTGGATATCCATTTTTGCTTGCTTGTATCTAATAAATGAAGAAAATGTACAATAACAACATTTTATATTCATTTTGTGTCTAACACTGAAGTGTCAATTGTAAGTTAAATACATTCATTAATTAGTTAGCTACCTTTTCTACTTGTTGCCTCTACTGGACAGTCACGTAGGTGTGCACTCTACAAAGCAACACAAAGTGTAAGGTTTATTTTGTCATTGAAATTGCATATTGTGGAAATAGAGTTAAATGTAGACGCACTCCTTTATCCTTTTACATTTTCTGCTGGTCATCTATGCGAGGTCGCCTCCACATCCCAGATCCACACCCACAGCTGATTATGGCTAGCTGTTAGCACACCGACGCTACGGAACTTAGCTCTGTGTTGTAAGTTAACGCTAGAATAGTAGTATTCACGCTGTTAGGAAAATACGAGGTTAGCACTTACATTTACACTCTATACGCGTGTAGAGTGGACTGTCTATTCACTTCGTTGACCTCTGTGGTTCACCCACAGCTGCTTTTTTAAATGATAATAACGTTAGCCGACTGGTGTTTGACAGTAGTGTGCTAACTGCTAACTGCAATGCAAGTCTTAAGATTTGTTTTGCTAGAGGGCTAGTGCTATTGTGCTATGGTGCTACCCTATTCGGACTAGTTTATGTCGAATTACCAAGGATTTGTAGAACATTTACGGTAAGTATGTGTATATGTGTGCTTTGTTTGACACGTCTCGTGTTCCCGGTTTGGTTGATTACAGTGGTTATTTTTTACCCAGCAAGTAAATGCTTGTCGGTCTTTTAAGGGTAGGTCTCTGATGGTGTTATGCTAAGTAAAACACTTGTTTGATAATATATAACTTTAACACTGCATTTGCAAAGGAACTACGTTGCACCAATAACTAAAAAAAACATTAGTTCAGCAAATAAAAGTTATTAAATGGTTGTTGGTTTGTTGTTGTTTTTTTTGTTGTTTTTTTTTATAAAAGAAATGTTTTAAACTACGAATTCAATACGTAAGGCAACATCACGTGTGCAGCGGACAGTTTACTTTGGACTGAGTTTTGCTTATGTACTTTGCTTTTGTTCCTTTTTTTCAGGCTGTAATTTTGGCAGGATAGAGGACACCAACCATGTTAAAACATTGTCTTAATGAAACGGCCAACATTTTATGATCCATCAAATAAGACTTAATGAACATGATTACTTATGCTGACCCCACTCTGTCGATTGGGACAAGTATCCCTCCAAATCCAGCTTTCCAAATGATATGATAGTAGCTGCCTGGATTACTTTTTGTGCCTGCAGAAGCCTTGCACAGGTTCTGCTTCGCCTTTCTTCCTCAAATTCCTTCACTACTCTTTGGGGGACCCTTGCCACTACATCCATGGGAAACAGCTGTGTGTGTCGGGAGGACAGTGATTTTGAGGACCACCACCATGGGTCAACCCGGGCGTCTCGGGGACAATCTAGGCGGGTTGATCATGGAACCACAGCTGGTGCTGAGGTTGGAGAGGCACGCAGCAGCCGGCCCAGGGATCCAGTCAGGCCTCCACGCAGAGGGAGAGGGCCACATGAGCCAAGACGAAAGAAGCAAAATGTGGATGGCCTAGTGCTGGATACATTGGCTGTCATCAGGACACTTGTAGACAAGTAGGTCTAAAAAGAAGGATGAATATGCACAATTGGTGTTATTATTATTGTTTTTCTTCTATTTACATTATGGACAGATATGCATGATGATGAAATTAGAAGTACTTTTATTCATCCCCAAGGGGGGATTCTTCAATGCATATATTTTGTTGTGATTAATTATTTCCTATTAGATATTTATATTATTTATACATCAGTATAGAAAACTAAACATACCAAATACAATATCATCTATAAGTGAGATAATAAAGAAGTCTGTTGCTTTGCAGAATTTGTCACCACAAACTAAAGCCAAATACTTCACAAAGTCACCTTTCACCTAACTCAAGTTTCTTTATTGTTTTAACAGTGACCAAGAGCCCCCTTACTCTATGATAACTTTACATGAAATGGCAGAGACAGGTAAGAACCGTATACTACACAATTAATATCTTAAATTATTTTCTCTTAATGTATTTGTTTTGTAAATTAATTAAATCACTCTCACAAGTATGTGAAGCACCATTGTTAGTAATGCAATGGAGAATTTTATAATTCAGAGATTTAGATACAGTTTCAGGCTGTAATTTAGATGGGTTCAGTTTGCATTCAATGACTGAACAAATCTTTCTCTATCTTGTCTTAGATGACGGCTGGTTGGAGGTTGTACAGTCACTTATTCGAGTTATTCCTCTGGATGATCCTCTTGGTCCTGCAGTTATTACACTTCTTTTGGACGAGTGTCCCCTCCCCACAAAAGTAAGTGGAACTTGTATTTTCCTGTTCTTTTTACATATATTTTGATATACACTCACAATTTCGTGAAATACACATTCATTTTTGTCACCTGTCAACTGAGCCCTGTGCTTTCTGTTTGAAGTGAATGACTGATTTAACATTTTATATTTTACTCAATATTCACTTGAGTATTTTACTTTGTAACCACAAAATTTGACATGCACAACCATGATAGTCATTGCAGATTTACAAAACATGTTTTTTTATTTATTGTACAGGATGCTTTACAAAAACTCTCTGACATGTTGAATCTGAGTGCAGCTGTAGCAAAACAAGATGCTTTATGCCCTGCAAAACACAGAAACACTACAGCTGTTCTGGGGTGTTTGGCTGAAAAATTAGCAGGTAATGTTTACATTTTGCTACTCAATTTGTTTATTTGATAAGTTATGCACTAATCAAATCAATCCAATGTATTAGTTTACATATCTTACTATGGTTTTCGGTATTATATTGATGTTTGTTTTTATTTTTTTTAAGGGACATACAATGCAAAATCAACTTTTATTAGCTATTAGCAATAATGTTTTAATGGTGTTCCCTCATCATTAGCTTACTCAAAGTTGTATTTTTATGGATTCCTGCATGAGAAAATTGTGCTGAGAAAATGTTAATTTTCAACTGCTCCTTAACCCTGCACACATCCCTGTGCAATCTTTTGAAAATTAAAACTCCGAGTCGTACACATAGGGTTAAAAATAGTAATAAATTGTATTTATTAATTCAAATAAAATACATACATTAAAATCCGCTGCTGTTTATGATGAAATGCCACTATAGAAGCCACTTCTCTGCTCTGCAGATTTGAAAAAAAAAAGAAAGTATCATTTCTAAGCGGTTAGATGATTATTGTGGTTTACAATTTATGAAATGTAAAAAAGATGATCTACTAGTGTTGCAGTTCAATACTATCAGAAAACAAGCATACTATGTCTTCTTTAAGGACCAGCAAGTATTGGTCTGTTAAACCCGGGAACCCTCGAATACCTTCTAGAAAGCCTGGTATGTATAGCTGCTTTTTTGCATTGCTTTGCTTACTACAACAACCAAAAATAATTTTAAATGAATGATTATGTAGTGGAGAAAATAAAGTTGTTGTTTTTTTGTTTTTTTTTTTACTTTTCAGAGTTCAGAGGCTCATCCAACTGTCATGTTATTTGCTCTTATTGCCTTGGAAAAGTTCTCTCAAACCAGTAATTTTAATTTAAATACTATTTATTTTCAATAAACTACATCTATATCTATTTCTATATATATATATATAAAATATCTGTTCTTTTTTTCCCTGATCTAATCTTGACTAGGTGAGAATAAACTGACGGTGTCAGAGTCGTGTATCAGTAATCAGCTTGCTGTTCTTGAGTCTTGGGCAGAACACCCAGATTACTTAAAGAGACAAGTTGGATTCTGTGCCCAGTGGAGCCTTGACAACTTGTGTGAGTTCCAGTTTATGCTTTGATGTTCACATAAGAGTTCCATTTGATTTACAAGTGGAAATATTTTTTTCTGTTTTATTATCTTATTCAGTTCTAAAAGAAGGGCGTCAGTTCACATATGAAAAAGTAAATCTCACAAACATCAACGCCATGCTCAACAGTAATGATGTCAGCGAGTACCTTAAGATATCCCCGACTGGACTAGAAGTAAAAAATATTGTGTAATTTTGTAATGAAATTTTTTTTTTTATGTAACTCTTTAACATATTTTACCCTCTGTAGGCACGATGTGATGCCTCATCTTTTGAGAGTGTCCGCTGTACATTCTGTGTTGATTCAGGCATCTGGTACTACGAAGTAACAGTCATTACATCAGGTGTCATGCAAATAGGATGGGCTACTAAGGACAGCAAGTTCCTCAACCATGTATGAACTCTTGTTCTTTATGTTATGTTGAGGCAGTTATTTTTCTTGTCCTTGTATTCTTTGTATACACTCAGGTTTAACCAAATGTGTTGCAGGAGGGCTATGGAATAGGAGATGATGAATATTCATGTGCATATGATGGCTGCAGGCAGCTCATCTGGTATAACGCTCGAAGTAAACCTCATTCTCATCCTTGCTGGAAAGAAGGTAGGCTTCTTCAGACACAATATTATTTAAGGGCCAAATAGCTTTATTTACTGTAGATTCATCCAATTTTATTTTTAAATATATGTCAAAATCCATCTTGTTTTAGGAGATGCTATTGGCTTCCTCCTGGACCTTAGCAAAAAGCAAATGATCTTCTACTTGAATGGACATCAGCTTCCACCAGAAAAACAAGTTTTTTCATCTGCAACGTGAGTTAACTGTAACATTCTGCTCTTATAATTGAATGTCTTTTATTAAATTGTTCTTTTGTGACAGGTCCGGGTTCTTTGCAGCAGCCAGCTTTATGTCATACCAACAGTGTGAATTTAACTTCGGGGCCAAACCTTTTCGCCATCCTCCTTCAGTCAAGTTCAGCACCTTTAATGATTTTGCCTCGTTGCTGCCCAGTGAAAAGATTATTTTGCCCAGGTACAGTTTGTGTTCAGTTTGATGCCTTTGTGGTTATATAATTATTTATGTGTCTATATCCTGTGTTTTTCTGTTTGCAGACACAGACGACTAGCATTATTAAAACAGGTTAGCATTCGAGATAATTGTTGCACGCTGTGTTGTGACGTAATGGCTGACACAGAACTGCGACCGTGTGGTCATGGGTAAGCTTAAACGTGTCTTAAAAGTATTCCAGTATTTCATTGGAGGGACAAATGGATAATAATCTTCGTGTTTGTCAACAGTGGTATGTGTATGGAGTGTGCCTTACAATTAGAGACGTGCCCCTTATGCCGCCAGGACATCCAGACCCGTGTCAGACTGATTGCACATGTGTCCTGACACTCCTCTCATTTCATCTTGCCTTCATTAAGGAGAGACACAAAACTTGCTAACTCCTCGTCTGATCTCCACATGCCCTACCAGGCTGGGTAGGATGCCTCAATGTTGTGATGCTGGAGCTCACTAGAGATGTCTACAGAGGGGTCAAAAGAGGAATAGCATGAGATGAGAGGATGGCAACCAAACCACTCATTCATCTCCTGTTTTTTTCCATCTGATGTCCTACTGCAGGTACCTGGCCTTCATTAGTCAGGATTCTGAAAAGTGAGGAAGTGAAAGCTGAACATCTCTTTCATCATCTACAGAGAATTAGCAGTCCTTTATCACATCTTGAATGATATTTCTTTGAGCTTTCAATCGAGACTGCTTCTTTTTATGTCACATAAGAGAGGGCTGGTAAAAAGCCTTTCATGCAGTATTAAACACAAGGTACAGAAATGGTGTATCCCACATTAATGTTTTGTGGTGTCCATATTCAAATTTATGATGTTCTGAGGTAGCAGTTCCATATGTTGTACCACCTTCTAGTCATCGGTGACTAACTGTAAGCACTAATGTATTGCCCTTTCACAAGACCAAATTAGTTGCAAACTTTTATATGCAAGTTTGATGACCACTAAAAGTGGCAGAATGTTTAAAATGGGTGATTAATTTCTCGATCGTAATTTTACTCTTCTGTTTACATAAGCAAAGAAGTAGTTAAAATTACTTCACAATCTAATGCATATTGAAAAATTAGAAACTTGAATTCACAATAGCCTATTTAAAAGAGAGACCTCTCACATATAGAAATTTAGCTTGTATCTTATTGATTGGATGCTTTGTCTCTAACCAAGAAAAATACTTAACTAATTGACTTTAAATCCACACAATTTGACTGGAATATTGAAGCTACAGTCCAAGCAAATATTGCATTTTGTTTTGGCTACAGGTCAGATCAGCCAGAAAAATTATGTCTTAAACTTTGTGATAAACACTCTGCAGCTTTGTTTGAGTGGCTACTTTAAATCCACATGATGTGATTTTACTTTATTTTATAAGAAATTATGGTAACTGCTTTCCTAAAATATGTTGTTGATTTAAATGTTTCAAGTTTTGTTTAAATTAAATGTGAAATGTTAAGTGAACCACGTTGTGTCTCATCCAGTTGTAAAAATAAAATAAAAGTTGAAGAAAGAAGATAGATTAAATAAAACCATCGCAGGCCTATAGTTTATGCAAGTATATTCAGAAGTGTGGGACCAAATTAAACATTTAAAAGATGGTCATCATCTTATTTTGCATTCGTCTATGTGGGTGTGTTCTGCCTGTTCAGCCTTTGGGTATTTTGCCCAAAGAAACTATTTTAAAACTGGTGAGAAACCCATTAAATTATTCACAGGTTAACCATGTCTTTTAGAGCTTATGCTGCAAAGATTGCTAGAATCCAAAAAGATGCATGAACTTGATCAGTGTAATCTCACATATGAGTCTATATATTACAATTATCTTTGAAGATAAGCTGCATCTTTCAGACAAAAACTCACTGTTTTCTGACTTGTTATGCCCAACCTGGAGGACCTTCAACGTACTGTTGAGATGAGCTGTTAATTTCATTCAAATATGGATCAATACATAGAGAAAAAATTGAGTTTTATTTATAACATCTACAGATACTTTTACTAATTATTTTCCAAAAATGTGTTTTCTTTCAGAACTGTTGTTTACTTGATTGTGACATTTGTAATAAATTTGTTCACGTGAGATTGCTCTACAGTGTGATGTGTCTCAGATGTGCTTGGTAGGAACCTTGTACACGTTAATAAGTTTCACTCGGATCATTTATACTGCAGGTCACTGTTTCCTTGGTAACCGATGTTGCGTTCACTATTTTACTGTTTATGCCATTCTTCTTAACACCATTAGCTAGCTTACATTCCTGAATTTGGTGCTATGGACATCGAGGAACGAAGTAAGCTATCAGTGAATCTAATACTTTTATATTTGTACACAACTTAGCGTGAACGTGAATGAACTCTAGAGGCGACACTCCGTGACTTGTCTAGCTAGCGTTTAGCTTATCGCTGTTGCTAACAGTAAAGTGGTCACTAAAATAGATGTAACCTCGTAAGATATCTATGTGGCAACATGTTTCAAAATACATTTGTACGTTTTTCAGATATACGTTGCACAACAGACACTGTTGAAATGATTGACATGGACGAGGAGGACTTTGCCATTTCCAGGTGTCATTCCATATAGTTTATTTTGGATTTGTCTTACTTTATAACATTGTAATGTCACCTTTATAGACCCTTTAAAGTGCGATGTCATCAAAATTCCGGAATGGAGGCGACTGGAGGCAAAATTAAGTTGACTGTACATTTTTCAACGATTAGTTCATTGAATTGTTTGTGTTGGGGGGAAAAAAGAAACACATTTTAATTTCCAGGGTAGAAAGGTCTATTCTAGCTAAAAAAGAATCTAATTTGTGCTATAGCATCTAATATATCTCTAGATAAAATGAAAAATGATTGTGGGCTCAACATTTCTGAGTATTTTTCCAGTAAAACGCATAATATCTTGTTCAAAAATCCAAAGAGTAATGTAAAATACAAGAATAAATGTGTTTAAAGCAGCTCTGATGTCACTCACATGTGTCTTGAGTGCTTTTCATTTTACAAAAAAATCCACATTTTTCATATTTTGCGATATTCTGAGGTTAAATCCCAGTTTCTCCAGTGAAATCACATTATGTTCCACTTCACTTTTGCCTCCATTCCGAATTTAGAATGTTTTTGTTTACAAACTTTTAAAGGGTCTATATATTGCTAGTTAACTAATGTCATGAATATTTTTCCTCTAGCTCTTCCGCGGCTGACACTGCTTTTGATGCCGTCATTGGTTGCATAGAGGACATTATTATGGGTAAGACTTTTTCTGTTGCCACCATTTTTGCTTGAAAATGTTTAATGTTGCTTTCATGTCGTCTGGGAATTATGGTAAATACTACTTTACCAGTGGGAAATGGCACATAAACGCCCCCACATCTTGTAATTTGTAGTGAGAAACTGGGAAATAATTTTAATGCCCGAGTTGCAGAAGAGAAAATAACCTTTGACCGCTTACTATGGCGGACAAAAGAAAAAGAATCACAATTCAAAAATATTAAACGTTTTTTCCACCTGTTAGCCCGGTATTTTGATGCTGCCGAATAAATGGTTTACATACATTGAGCAGAATCTCTATTTCCATTTTGCGTTAAAAAAAAAAAAAACATGTTGAATTTTTGAGTTTTTCCCTGACATGCTTTTTTTGTTTACTATTTACTTATATTTATCCAGATAAAGTATGTTTTTAACATGTTTCATTTTGCTACTTCCACGAAAGCACTTGAACAGAACACACTTCACAAGTGGAAAGAATCATCTTTTCCAGATCACATGAGGGCAGCATTATTTGGTAAAAGTGTGTTTTTTTTTTCTTCTGTCTTTTAGAAGATGGGTTTCAACAGCTTCAACGAAGCTTCATGGAGAAATATTACTCAGAGTTTGAAGATTCTGATGAAAATAAACTTGCATATACACAGATATTCAATGATTATGTAAGTTGAATTTACAAGGATTTATCAGAGGTGTAAATTAAAGTGCTGTTGCATTTTATTTGCCCATGAGGCTGCATCATAATATTGTTTTTATCTTTATAGGTTGATCTGCTGGAGAAACACCTAGAACAGAAGCTCACAGAGAGAATACCAGACTTTAACATGAATACCTTCATTCAACTTCTAATGTACAATCTGACATATAATCTTTACCTAACCTAAGCTTGATCTTTCTGGAATAATATCTGTTGACATAGATATAGTAATTGACCAAAGCAGTTAATTAAATGTATATATTTTGTAGGCAACACAAAGAGGAGGTTCCAGCTGACATCTTTGACATGTTACTCACATTTACTGACTTTATGGCCTTCAAGGAGATGTTTCTTGAATACAAAGCTGTAAGAATGCAACATGATTTGTCACTGTGGGCTTTTTGAAGGTTATTAATATCTAATGCAGGTTTTTATTTGTGTGTGTTAACAGGAGAAGGAAGGCAGAGGTTTGGATCTGAGCCAAGGACTGGTAGTAACATCTCTGGTGACTTCTCATACAAAACACTTCAGCTCCAGTAAATCTCAGTGACATTTTCACAGATCAATTCATCTGTTCAATAGTATTGCCTTCTAAATTGCCTAAAAATGCTGGATTGTACCCCACAATGTTGACAGTGTCTGTGAAGAAATATCCCATTATGCTTTCGTTGTAATATGTGATAAGATTATTTGTTTTATGAGTTCATATTTCTGTATGTGTACAAATAATATTTTTATAGTATGGTATAGGGTGGAAGTGATATAGCAAACCTTGTTCACTTTGTAGCTTGTACAGAGCATTAAACAGTGCTGCATCATCACAGGGTTATTTCCCAATTAGATTTGTATTCCCATCCCTATTCTCAAGGATAAAAATTAAATTTTGTTGTTTGATAATGTACATATATTTGTAATATGCTGCATGTTTGTTTTTGTTGTGATATTACTTAAATGTGACAATTGTATGTTATTGTATGTATTGTAAATGTGACTTTGGAATGTGTTTGTTAAGTAAATAGCATTTTCAGAAAATGATATTCTTAGATGTACACACTTTTAATATAAATCATGAATGCAAATGCTCACAGGGATATACACAAAAAGTAGTTATAAAGCTATTCTACCACAAAATCTTCAAATAAATGAAATATTTGTAGTATACAGATAATTGTGTGTAAACAGGGTGACAAGATATGGCTAAGCAATATTTGCCACAGTCACAAACATAAGTGTATTCATATCTCCGGCAGGTTCAAAAGAATGGATCCTTTCTAGAGCAGAGGAACATGTTATTCATAGGTTTCTATGTAGGCACTGTGTTGGTAGCAGCATTCCCTCCATCGCCCCTCCAGTCCAAATAGGCAAAGAAAGCACTTGCACCATATGCTATGGTCACCACGACTGCAAAAAACTGACAGACAAAATCATTCTTAATTAATAAGGTATGTTTAAACTATTCTTAAACATACTCCACAGTTAACAGACAAGATAATATGTAAATATAATGATATATTAAAATGTACTGAAAGCCAAAACATTTATAAGCCTTTGTGTCTTTTTCTGTTGTATTTTACTGGAGTGGATCTGTGCCTGCCTCAAAAGTAAATGTAAAATGCTTGTAAATTCTAAAGATATTTTGTTCAACAAGCAGTTGTGAAATATACCACAGGCTTACCGCTGCAGCTGCAAAATGTCCATAGTAAATGCCGTAGTAGACAGATGCTGCATTTGTGATGAAAGCAGTGAGATAGAGCACTGTGACCACACCGTTATAAAGCATCACCTATTGGAGGCAAAAACATCACTGTCAGTGCCATGCATCTATGAATGTGTTGTGGTCTTCTGTAACTTTAATTGAACATCATCAACATTGACCAAAGAGCTGTATAGAATGGCAGGATGGGTTTATGACGGCAAGATTTCTTAACCTTTTTGACCTTGGGGCCCCACTTTTTCAATACAAAATATTCTGGGCCCATTCACAATGTAAATGTATGATTATATAGAGACTGAAGGATAATAAAGATAATATACATATGAGTGATATATGATGATAAGACTGGTCATCACTTGGACCCCGGCAGGGAATGATGAGTGATGTGCAGGAGGTGCTGAGGAGGAAATTTTCCTCTAGAGCCTGGACACTGGTGGTGATGAAAACAAAAACCTATAAGAACATCAAACTAAACTTCTACAACAGTGGTGCTGGGTTGGAGGAGGGCTGCGAGAGCTGAACTGCTGATTGCACGAAAAACAAAGGGCTGAGGTGGCAGAGTGGTGATAGTCGTGAGGCAGCAGGGAGTGGTCTTCCAGGCTGAACCGGCGCTATAGTTTAATTTGGGTGGCCCTCAATGTGGTGCTCATGGTTATGATTAAGAATAAGAAAAATGCAAGCTGTTTTCTCACCACAAGCGTCCAAGGTACAGATGGGAGCTTTCTCTGCACTCTGAACAGAATGAAGAAAAATAGTATGAGGGTGAAGAGCCACGAAGTGACGGCCACAAACATGACCCAGCCGTACGCAGGCAGAACTGTGTAGAGAGTGCTGGCAATCAGAGACCAGTGCAGCAGCCCCAGAACCTACAGGTGACAACATTTAAATCTTAGTTATGAAGGATGTATTTTCTGAATTAGCCAAGTTAGTTTATAGAGCACATTTAAGACAAAACAGAACATGCAAAAACAAGCTAAAATAAAATAGTACAATACAGATGTTCTGCTCATCTTGTGTTAAAAGCCCGTGGTTTTCAACAAAGTCTTTAAGACTTTAAGACAGAGATTAGGATGTTCTAATACCCAGAGGAAGACTGAAGAATAATGCCCCATAAGAGTGTGCACAAAGGGATTGTCTTATGTATGCAGGGATCTCCTTTCACTTTTCACACACCTGATGTCGACCGCTATAGAGCCCCATGTGTCAGGAGGAAACAGCACAGACATACACTGAATACAATTTTGTCATTTCTTTCAAACAGTGTATCCACCGAGTCAAAGCAAAGGAGGTTAAAACAACCACTGGATTACACTGATTCTACACAGTACATTTAGTAGAACTGACAGTCAGTTTTAAAGGAGACATAGTGCTTTTTTGGGTAATTTGTATTGATCTAAGTAGATCATAATTTTACATTTCGTTCATTGTAAACAACAATATTTATCTAAAAACTGCTTTGGAATAGAAACAGACCCATTGCACACTTTTTTTGTTCCCTAACCCCCAGGATCTCTTAAGAAATTCAAAATGACTGTCTTATGCATCCCACCTCTGCAGTGATGGTGCGCTGTGAGAGGCCCTTTTTTGCCTTTGCCATCAGAACATCATGACCGTGTGAGTACCAGACAGATGTGTCATTTTAACTGTTGTTTTCAATAAAATGTTTACCCACATTTTTCCCCCCTCACTCACATTTCTTGTTGCATATTAAAGCCTTACTTGAAACCTTGTTAAGATCCAACCATGCAAAATGTGACTTTTGTCCATTTATTCCACTGGTCTTAAACTTTTGATAGGGACTGTATCACAAAGCTTTATCACTGTGGTGACCTAACTGAGGTGATTGTTTGCAGTTATGGAAGCCTTGCTTTTCGTGAACAAATTATGTTTTTCAGTGTAAGTTTTTAATGGTGAAAATCTTTACATGCTTCATGGATAAGTTAAAGGTCGCTTAAAGATCTAATAAAGTTTTCTGCTCATTAAAAAGAAAACAATGTTTAACAAAGCTATCATTAACACTGGTGTGCTTGTCTTTGAATTGTAGTAACAGAGGCATAATAGCACGGTGTTATGAGGGAGATATGAGCGCCAAGCCCAAGGGGACAAAGATCTCATGGGTTTGTAAGTCATTTAGCAAATCACATGTCAACTTGTGTCACAGCGCCTAACCTAGTGCAAATATGGTTCACAAAAGCGGGACTAGAAGAGATAGTATAGAAACAAATATCGCTGTAATCTTTTGAAAGCTGTAATAAGTAAATATTCTGGGAGACAAATTAATGTAGCTGGCAAAATTGCTAGAAAATTGGGACATAATAAATTAAATTCTGTCCTCTATTGTAATGTTGGTGAAATAGTGTATATCTGTTAATGTTCCTGTGCACATTATACATACAACATCTAACAACAGAGCAAAGATTTTTATGTTTTTGTATGTTTAAAAACCTTCTGTCAATAATTTACAGTATTTGTTCATCCTTTCAATTACTTAAAAGCATAATCCCAGCAACGCTGACATAATGAATAATGTACTTGATATTGTTCCAATTGATTATAATAATAAGATATAAATCAATACGGCATGTGTTCTCTCAACTATTCTGTGTAAATTTCATGTCTGTATGTCAGAGTGTTTGTCTTAAATGTTATACATTTCTTTGTAGATTAGCAGATTTATTTTTTATAACAAAGTGAGCACAGTTTGTGCATCTGGGGCTGGGAATATTTCTTCTATATAGAACCAAGCAACAAGTTTTGTAAATTTTAATTTATAAATTGTTTGTGGAAATATGATAACACTGACCTTAAAGTAACATTCATCATAAATTATGGATGTTGTATCAACTGTGTGCAATACAATAACTGCAATAGCTGCAATAAACTCACAATTTCTGCGACCATGAGGATGGCTGGGATGCTCCTCACAAAGGACATGTCCATGCCAGAGCTGACCTGGGTGGCCAGCCCCCTCAGGCTGTTGCCCCCCTGCTGTGAGCTCTGGGCATTGGGGGTACTGGTCTCTGTGGTTACCATAGATGGGAAGTCTGCCATGGTTACAAAAATATATAAACATGTAAAAAAAAAAAAGTAGTCCCGACAGGTAGACCTAGGCAATGAAAGTGTTCTCGAACCTTCAAGAGTCGCTAATGACAAATAAAAATCCACACAGTGAACTGTAAAAAATAGAAGTAGTTTTCTTCCTCATAATACACTGACATATGTCTGGCACTTTGCCTTACACAAACACAAGTTCAGAATAGTGCTGCAGCCGCCGTGCCCTTTTCACTCCCCCTCTCTCTCTCTGCCATGACTGTCCCTTGCACCTCCCATGTGGTGCTCTCAAACTCTCACCTGAGCAACTGAGCAACTAGGTGACTCATTAACATGAAAACTGCAGAGAGGCATTGCTGGGATAACAAAAGCGTTATTATAAGCCTGGGTGGTATTTTTAAAGGAAGCACCAATGCAACAATATGTTAGGCCTAAAGTCAGAGTAAATTTAGTCCTGAAACTAAAACCCAACAGTAAGTTTAAAGCCAGATGAAGCATTCTTTTTGAGTAGACTGTTTGGAACATATTTTTCTTTTAGCTTTTTCCTTTTCAGCGGTCACCACACAAAAGCACTTGCCTCCACCTTACCTTGTCTTCCTTTTCTCACCAACTAGTCTCTTTTTACCCCTTTCTTTTTATAATTGGCAACAATGAACTTTTATCAAATTTTCCAATGTGATGATTTATTTTCTAAAACAAATTAAACACAATGGCAAACTATTGGCCTTATTGGCCTACTTAGCCACTTACATCCCCAGACTGTTTAATTCTTAGTCTAAATAAAACATTATCTATGAGTTTGGACTAAGGACAAAGTGAATAGTGATTTGGAAATTAAAAGCATTGGCAAATTATGTAAACCTGAGCAGGCCAATTGTTTCCAAGGCCTGTAAGAGCCCCATAAAACAGTGGCTTTAAAAGGTTCAAACACAGTACAAACCAGCACCTTAAAAGGAGCAGGCTATCCTTTATTGTTTGAGCACTAGTCTACTCAAGTGTCATTATTTAACCTGCCTTAATTAATAGAATAAAAATAAATTCATTTTATTTATATAGCACATTTAAAAGAACAATTTACAACAATTAAACGCGTCACACGCACACGTACACGCACGCACGCACACACACACACGCACGCACACGCACGCACGCACACACACACACACACACACGCACACACACACACTGAAAGATAAACGATAAAAGTGAGTTTTAAGAAATGATTTAAAAGATGATACTGATGGTGCAAGCCTTATCTCCTCAGGCAGGTCGCTCCAAAGCCGAGGGACCCCGGACCGAAAAGGCTCGATCACCTTTCGTCCGGAGCCTCGACTTTGGAACAGACCAGGTATTTGTGAAGGATGGCTCCATGACAGACGGCACAATAATACAGCTCATTCCTGCCTAATCCAGAAGGTGGCGGTACCGCGTCGGAGTAGTTCGTCAGCCGCCACAAAACACCGAAGTGTGATGAGTTCAGGTACATCCGGTACATCCCATCTCCCGTCTCCTCTGCTTCAGTGCAGGTTTTACATTTTAACCATTAGAGTATATAACAAATTAGATTAAAGTAGAGGGATCGAGACATTTGTCAGTGCTAGTGTTCATTACATCCTCTGTTTAGTCGACTGGTTTGCTGGGACACAAAAAGCTGCCATGGAGGACAGTTGCAACGACGAGGACAGTATACCACCTGAACTTCCACTTGAGGTAAAATGCTTGAAAATAATAAATGAAAATCTCCGGCTAACCATAGTTATTGTGTAGTTCTACTGTAACCGGCGCACATTGTTTTCTGTCATGAAGGATTGCGCCTTAAAAGAATCCATTTCTGTCTCCCTTTCTGTCATGCAGATTATAATTTATATCCTGAGCCTTCTTAATGCTTCAGACCGAAAAGAAGCATCACTTGTGTGTCGCAGTTGGTATTACGCCAGCCAGGACACGCGCTTTCAGGTGTGTTAGTATTCGCATGGTGTTTCTGTGCAACTATGGGACATACATCCATACACTGCATATAGACGTATGCTGCGTATTTTATGTGCGCATCAGGTGCTTTCCTAGTCTGAACCATGCTTCCTCTGTGCAGAAAAACTTGACTTTCTCCTTCCCGGCTTCAGCCTCATCCTTGGAGCTGATCAAAGGTCTGAGCAGTAAGTCACGCTGCAGCTTGGTCATCAGTCAGCTGGATGGGTTTGGCATGTGCAGATCTCTGCTTTTGGAGGTTTGTCACAATTGATGTGGTGGTTATTACTGCTATAAAGTTTATTTATAGCACGTTTTAAACAAGTTGAGATGACCTAAGTGCTTTTTAAAATTCAATAGCGTAGACCTTATAAAATACAGTAGTGCAGTAATGTAATAAACATGATAGTTCATTCTAATGATCACCTGTCAGATTAAGAATTGGCTCTTTATATCAGCTTTTAAATAAACCTTTTTATAAGATAGATAGATAAATTTGAGGAATGAAAAGTCAAATAATATATTTCCACTAAAGCAACTAAACTCTTAACTGGTCCATGTTGTGTATATTGCTTTGGAAAGCTAAAATATTTAGAAATGGTCATCCTGTTATATAGTTCAAAGTACACTGGAGCATAGTAGCCCTTTTCTGGTTTATAGGTCTTTCTTTTATGAGTCAGTTAGTTAGTATGAGTCATGAGTCACTGATAGCCTCACTTTACAATTCCATTCAGTACAATTTCATGAGGAAAATTACTTTTATGGCACTGGCAACATCACCTACTTAAATCACATGCTCGCTCCAGTCATTAAAATAACCTATTCTTTGCTCCTCAGGTGGGACTGTCTTTAGGCTCTAAGGTTGAGAGCTTGGCCCTTCCTTGCAGCAGTATCACCGAGGCCTCACTACTGGAGCTACTGCCTCGCCTCACGTCCCTGCGCAGACTGGACCTGAGGGGCCTTGACAGCCTCTTTATGTCTGGAGCCTTTCTTTCTCGGGAAGAGCACAGGCAACAGGTGACACCAGCCTGATATTTGTCTGCTAACACTATTTGTTAGAGTCACACTAAACCAGTTGTGCCGTGTGATACCTTTGAACTGGTTGACTTCACACAGCCTGGAGGGGGATCATGAGCAACTAGATTTGCTAATATGATCTGATGAAGGCTATTAGCTAATATTGTCAGAAAAAGAAATCAATCAATCCACTTCATTTCTATAGCACATTTATCATACAAAACCATTTTGAAAGTGCTGCACATAGTAAAATGAAAATCCACAACACAATACATAAACCATGGAATAAAATAGAAACAATACAATTCATTAAAAACAACAAAGTAAAACTAAACAATAAAATAGACTAATAATATAATAAATAAAATCTATAAAATAAATTAATAAAAGATAACAGAGGAGCACACAACTCATGTGTTGTTAAAAGCCAGAGCTTAAAAGTGGGTCTTAAGAGTCATTAATTAACTATGTCCATACCATTGTGGAAATTACTATAAGGGAAAAACAAAGAATGGAGTCCATTCCTCTACTGCAGTGGTTCCCAATGTGGGGGTCGGGACCCCCCGGGGGTCGCGAGATGATTTCAAGATCTAATTTGAAGAAATATGACACAGTATTTGCTCTATTTTTCAAATTATAAACAGTATATTTTAGTGAAATAGGGTCTAATAAAGACAATAAACTATTAAAATAACCAATATTGAACCTGATTTACCATGCTTTGACTCGTAAAATGATTTTTAATTTCGCTTTGGGGGTCCTGAGTCAGTTGCATGGCTATTTTGGGCGTCCCGGCCAGAAAAGATTTGAAACCCCTGCTCTTCTGCAGCGGTGCCCAAACTTTTTTCCACCGAGGCCCACATATTGAAACATATGGAGTGGAGGGCCAAGGACTAGAGGACAATGAAGCGAATCATTCAAAATACTTAAGAAGGCTTGGAACACTAATGTTAGGTCTGTATCACATCCAAATGTTTGTTACTTAAATTATAATCCCAGAAAATTTGAAAACTTCCCATTTTGAATGAATAAAAGTAATTCTCAACCTGAGTCTGATAAAAGGTGGTTCTTTCACTTATTTCAGCAGGAAGCCTTAGGGCCAACAAAAATTGGTCTGAGGGTTACATTTGGACATTAGTTTGGACATCCCTGCTCTATTTAACTCTTATAATCGTTTTCTGCCCCATATTTTTTGGCCACCTGACAGACATTGTATGTTTTGTGTGCTGAAAAGTAAACTACGTAAATGATACTTTCCCAAGGTGCGAAGGGCTCTATCTGGCCTCGAGGAGCTGGACCTGTCTGATCTCCGCTACCTCTCTGACCTGACTTTTAACCGCCTCACTGGCTGCACTACTCGCCTGCGGCGCCTCTCTCTGGCTGGTTGCCATATTGCATTTGAGTTTGATCCATACAGAGGCTGCCCTGTGGGAGTTGTAGAAGACTCCTCTGCTTTGTTGTCCTTGAGAAACTTAAGGAAGCTGCTCACAGAGCAGAAGTCCACTCTGGTGGCTCTGGACCTAAGCCGAACTTCCATCACGCCGGAGTCACTGCGAACCATTGCACAGGTTTGTCTAAAGATTCTTTTTAACCTGAATTTCAAATTTACATGGAAACATTTTACATTTATTTTTTGTTACAGGTCCCTGGTTTGGTTTTAGAGGAGCTGTGTCTTCAAGGCTGTAAAGAGCTCACAGACTACTCAGTGGAGATCTTGGTCAAACATCAGCCAGAGCTGCAGACTCTAGACATCAGCGGCTGCACAGAGCTGACGAGCAGATCAGTGCAGGCCATCGCACACTGCCTTAAGTCTTTGAGGCACCTGTCTTTATCTCGAGACTGGAGGGTCACAGAAAAAGGTGAGCATAATGTGACCATATTTGCAAATGTATAATTGGCATGTTTGTATTTTAATATCTCTTGATCTACTCTTGCATCTGTACAAATGTTATATCTAGCCTCTATTTGAGTATGCATTGCCTGTCGATATAACAAAAATCAAGCGCCATATAGCTTCAGCGGCAAATCATCCGTATTATTCTCCACTATCCATATACACAACCACTTTATGAGAAATGCTACCACGGGCTAAAGTTGTCCCATTACAGAACAGGAGAAAGTTTGCTGTGCTATTGATACAAACTACTTCACAAAGTATTTAGGCCCTGGGCCCTCTTGTCAGAGGTATCCAATCATTAAACCTACTACTATCAAAACATGTAACACTCTTATACAGTTATGACTAAACATGGTGAATCAGTGTTTCAGGTTTTTGCAACCAGGATCTGGAACCATATTTCTGATGTTGTCGGACAGGCCCCTAAACTGGCAGTTTTCAAGTCTAGGCTAAAGACAGTTCTTTTTGGCCGTGCATATGGCTCTATTTTATGTTTTTAAAAACTGATTATAATATAATTATTTATGTTTTTATTTTGAATTATGTTTCTTAATATGTGTTTTAATGTTTGTAAAGAACTTTGAATTGGGCTATATTGTGCTTGTTTATTGTGCTATACAAATACATTTTGCTTGCGCGCTTATCCAGCAAAGCATATTGCATCCCACCAGTTGAGCGCTGGGCCACTCACCTTTTATATTTTTAACTCATGCATCATGTTCCAGAACTCTGCGATTGCTTCTTATTGAAGTGTTTCAAGAGCAGTCTGTGGAAAACCAACAAAAGAAATATTTTTGAGCAAATGTTTTAATATTTTTATTAGGATCCTGCTGTCAGTGCTTTCAGGCATGGCGATTTTCTCCGAATGATTATTAAAAAAGAAAACTTTTTTTTGGTGCTGTTATAAAATCAGTTGCATTTATAAAACTAATGAAAGTTAATTTTATGAATGAAGGTCATAAAAACCTCACAAAAGAGGTAAGACCATTAGACCCATTATTTGTGTCACCTACAGGACTTGCTGATCTGCTCTCTGTGCCTTCTCTGAAAAGTTTAGACCTCTCAGAGTGTCTGAATATAAGTGGAGTAGAGACGGTGAATGCTCTAACCAGCTGCAACACAACCAAAGCACAACTGGAGACACTCAACCTCAAGAGCTGTACCTACATGAGGGTGCGTCTCAAGGAACATTCCAAACAGTATTTCTCTGTCTAGATTGTATATATTGCATATATATATATTTTTTTTAGGATCAAGCTGTTTTTTCCCTCATGCCTCTCTTTGGGGAGACTCTCCGTGAGCTTGATCTTACATCATGCACAAACGTTACGGACTTGTCAGTGCGTGCCCTCACCACATTCTCTCCAGGACTTAAGGTTCTGCGGCTTGGCTGGTGCAAAGAAGTGACCGACTTTGGTCTACTGGGTATGATGAAAGTTTTCAAAAGTGATCCTGACAATGAAACGGTGAATATCACAAATTCTTCCTTTCATTACAGTTTCATTTTTCACTGTTTATTTACAGTAATGTACTCCTCAGGGTGACAATGGTCCAAAGTTTACGAGAACCTTCGGTAACATGGGCTTCTTCAAACCACCTCAGTTGCCTTTTGATGAGCGCCCCAAGTTGGTAACAGAGAATAATTTGGTGCATTTAAAACATCAGCCTGGTTCTTCACTTATAACTTTGAGTCGACTGAAGGAGTTGGACCTGTCTGCGTGCCCCAAACTCACGGACAGCAGCATCACACAGGTGGTTTGCCAAAAAGACCAGATGTCCTGTACTTAAAGTGCCTCTGACAGGTTCAACTACTAATTTTACGGTCAAGATCAGTATTTAAGATTTTGATAAAAATGTTGTACATTTTATCCCAGTTTGGCATTTTTTAGGTTCATAATTTAAACGAAATTGTGGACGATGACATTACATTAAGAAATTATATAGCTGTTACCTAGCAACCATATTGTACACTGGGCCCAAACTGTTCTGACGTCACAGAAGGTATAATTTAACAAAGGTAAATAAACAATATTATTTTGTTAAATTTGTTTGTTGTAAATTGTGCCAAACTTTTAGATGAATTGTAAGTCTCACAATGTGATGTCATCAATATGTCTTAAAACTCTGCTCCACTCCTGTCATTTTATACTTCCTTTAACACTATAATCTATATTTACAACAGGTATTATCAAACAAGGTCAAAATTTGAAAATCTTAAAAACCTGTCATACACACAGAATTTCTGTATTCAATATACTTTGAGTGACCAGCTCATTTCTTTTGATTCATAACTATGAAATCAAACCCCATCTTAACCTTAATGCACTAAGCACAAACAAAATTGACTTGTGCTTTATTTTTTAATGAAACACACCCAGCTTTATCTATCTAAATTAACTGAAATTTTTACTCATGTCATTTATTTAGGTGTTGCGGTACCCAGACCTTCAGTGCCTGTCCCTCTCAATGCTCCCTGAAATCAGTGATGCCAGTCTAGTGTCTGTAGCCTGTCACTGCCGCAACCTCACCCGCCTGGACCTCAGCCAGTGCCCACAGATCAGTGACAGGGGAGTGGCTGTAGCTGCTCCATACCTACACAGGCTGCAGCACCTTTCTCTCTCCTGTTGTAACAATATCACTGACAGGTTTGAATTTTAATCAGATTTTTGTTATGTTTTTGTAATTTAACTGTATTATCTCTATATGCCTCTTGTCTTGAATACTTTTAGGTCCCTGTCTCTTTTGGTGGAGCATTGCAAACGACTCAGAACGCTGGACATTTCGAGATGCAAAAATATTTCTGTCACAACTGTGGAAAATATTCAAACGCAACTGCCGTTTTTAGAAAACATTGACTGCAAGTTTTTAGGTGGGACTGAGCTCGCACTTTCACTTTGACAATGCAATTTATTTTGCTGTTCAGAGCCTGCGCTGCGCTTTATACATGAAAGGAACTGTGAACTATTGCTCTAAAACTATAAAATGGTCAAGATTCCATTTCTGCTTTGTAAAGTGTACACATCTACTGTATAATAGTCAATTCTAGATAATCTAGAAAATCATATTTTGTTGAAATATTAACCATATATAAACATTTTGTTTTTTGTTGTTGTATGTTAAGTTGTGCTGCTTTATTTTATTGTGGAAAAATCACCACTTAATACTTAAAAGTATTCCATAGTATGTATCTGTGTTATATAACACAGAAAAGGAGGGACTACAGTAAAACTAAGCCCCCTTGCCAAGATAAATTGAATTGATGTTTAATTCTTAATGGTCAGTTACCAAAGTGAAGTCAGTTATGTCAGTATGTTGTGACTTTTAATGCAAGTTAATAAATAAAATAAATCAAAAATATTTGTCATCTTTCAATAACTTCACATGTACACAGGCTTTATGGCTCATCTCTCTTCGCTGTCTTTGCAGAAAGGTGTGGTATAATTAACAAACAATTAGTGTATCTTTTAATAAACAAAAACCATGGGCATGCATTTTTTGTTAAACAATTGTTTATTTACGTATAGTGGGTACAAAGGTAATGCTGTGCAACACTAAATTTATGTAAATCTGGAAACAAAATCAAGAATGTGGGGAACTGAAAGAGATCTTTAGATTGTATTTTTTACAAAAACAGAAACGATTTTCATTATAAATGTACTTCACATAAGTACCATCAGAAACAATACAATTTTTACACATTTAAATGTATCAATCTGTATTAAATAGCAAGAATTTAAAACACTTAAGTCATAGTAGGTCAAATGTATGTCAGACTTTTTTTTTTAAATGTGGAATTCATAAAAAGTACCAAATTCTATATTTTCAGATAATAAAAAAAACATAAATATAAAAGATGCATTTGTAAACGTATTTGTGTCCTTGATAAAAGCAATGTTCAACACCACTCTTTTGAGATTTTGCTTCAAACAAAAATGAACACTAAAGCTGACACCATGCCATAGACTGTATAGAAGATGTATGTATTGTCTAAACAGCTTCCCACACGTCTGTGTGAAGTACCTGCATCGAGAGATTTACACTGATGCTTTAGAGCATGAGCTTTGGCTACGATAGGTTTGTGTACATAGGCACGGTTGACACAAGCATATAAGTTTGGTGATGGTGGTAGAGTTTAGTAGACAGTGTGCCAAAAAAGTACCTGTTGGAGTTTAAAAATGGTGCTGTGTCCACTGCCCTGAGCAGAAAACTCAAAGAATAAAGTGTCTTGGATTGCATAATTAAGTGCGGGAATGAACAGAACCTGGCTCATATTTTCTGTCACATATTCTGTATATTCACTGATGATACTATTGATACTATTGTTCAGTTTGGCTGAAGTCATAGCAGAAGTTGTAGTTGCTGGGTGGTTTTGGAACGGCTGGTGCAGTTTCAGGAATTTGAACATTTTCCAGATCTAGGAGCCGCAGCTTGATCTCCATGGACAGGAGGATCTCCAGCTCGCTGCGCATGGATTCACTGGTCATTTCTCGGCCAAGGAGAACGCTCAGGCCATCTGTCCACAGGCAGAACTGAAACAAGCAAGCAAGATGGAATATGTGACACATCTGAGTGACCACCTGGAAACTGGATACAAAGTGCAGACTCTATATAAAAAAATAAAACTAAACTAATTTAACCATATAAAAGTTATCTGGACTACAGTAGGTATTGCGCCATAAGCTTTATCAATTCTGAATAAATTCTGGCTGAATTATGACTTTCTGAAACTTTTGTGATTATGGGTCACTCCTGGACTGCAGCAACATTTAGCCCATACTGAAATGGTTGTAAAAAACATGATAATAATAAAAATAAATATAATATATACATAATATAAAGAATATAAATACAGATTTGGGATTTAACTCACATCAGTTCTAGAAGGAGCAATGAAGTTGAGGCTGTCCTCAACATCATATGTGATGCTAAATGCCAGATCCAATACTTCCTGTACAACAAAAAACAAAAATATTATTATATATACTGCTAACTGTGCATTTCATTCATAACATTGTCAAGTGTATTATTAACCTTGGTCTGTTTTCCTTTGTTTTCTTTCATATGAGGGCAGTCTTTTCCTGTCAGCAAACCTTTGATATCTGCAACGGGAACTAAAGAAAAGGAAACGAAAATGTAACAAACATAAACATTTGCAAAATATACCGGTAATTATTAAATTACAGTAATTAAGTAGGTTATTTTGGCAATTCATATATAATGCCAGGCATACTACATAACTTAAAAAAAAGAAAAAAAAAAAAAGAATGGAAGCATACTTTTCTTCTGTAGTGTTTCGATTGGTGGCATGTCAGTGTCCTCCTCCACATCACCGTAGTGAAGCATTTTGTGATTGGGTGATAAGCGGCAGTACCATAGTTTATCTGTAAAGAATCCAATTGACAAGTTACATAAATGCAATTGATTAGTACTCCATTTCATCTGTACTTTTGAGATCAACCTTGTCTCCGCCTGCTGCTTATCTTTCTGAACATGGTTCCCTGACACAGCCGGTTTAGTCTCTGCTGACGAATCAAGTCCAACAACTCAGGCTTTAGACGTTCCTTAAGCTCACTAAAACAAATATATGTAGTTTATTGGATAATCAATTCATACTACTTGTGTTTAGGTGCACTCACAGCACAGGTGGAGCCAGTGTTTCCTCTTGGTGTAAGCGCTCCGTCTGTCGTAGTTTGAGGATCTCACTATAGTTGAGGGCGTTTACTTTGTTTTTGAAAAGCTCCAGAGACGTGGGCTTACTGGACAGTGTCCGGGTGATCTGCTCCCTCACCACCTGCATCACCTGAGAGCACAAAGAGATTCAGCCGTTTATTCAAACCATCAAATAGTGATAGTGAATTTATAACTTTTTTTAAAAACTTTTTTTAATCGCAGGCTCATCATCTATGGACTGGAGGTAGGTTAAATCTTAGATAATTGTGGGTGCAGAGCAAAGACAGGTACACAGCTTATTCTCAAACGTATTCACATTGACAAGAAATGTCTTGTTGAAGGATGCCACAGAAAGAACTTTTCCCTCATCACCAACACTAGAAGTGTTTACATCAACATGAAAGAAGGGATCAAAAGTAATGTCGTTCAAACTTATCATATTACATTTACACTGCAAATAGCGCAGCAACGAGAAAAGAGAATCTAATACAAGGGATTTAAATGTCAAATTAAGACCAACTCAAAAACATATTTTTTGGCTTGTTTCTTAAATAACACCTCCAGTTTTATTCATTTTCTGGTAGTTTTTGCCTGTTACATTATATAGTATATTAATGCGCTTTCCCTTCCCAGGGTAGAAACCAGTTCTTCAAACCCTACAGTAGTGGGAATATTGAGTGGGCCTATTTACATCGTAATAACACCATTTCCTTTAAAATTCTTCTATACAAGTCAAATATAATAATCCTTACAGCTGTACAATTACTGCATAACCAATTAAAGTGAAACTTCAGAATAAAGACAGTGGGTGACCTTGGTTGCCATAAAAATAAACGTAACTGGAACATGTGTTTATCAGATCTATTGCTTTAACAATGAGGCTGTAGTTTCAATCTATGGTCTGATCAATGCAGTTCAGCTGACACTACCTCGATTGCATTCACACTGCTGACCTAGATCATTCCTGTTCACATTCATCGACCAATTGTGGACAATTGATGAACAAAGGGGGAATAGCCTTGTTTGTGTGACATACATTTTCCAGAATATTGAATTAAAATCATTCATGTAACGTAACATATTCTATAGGGTGTTAGTTTAGTTTGATCAACAAATGTACAAAATGGGCATTACTGGGCATGTTTCTTATTGGATGGTAGTAACAGTATATGAATTCCATTTGTTGATAATTGTCCATTAACAAGCAGCTAAGTTAAACTTTATTGCTAGAGGCAAATTTGTCCTGGGCACATAGTACATGGATGCAGAGACACAATTAAGAAAATACAATATAATACAAAAGGAATAGTGAAAGCATTGAATAAAAAAAAAAAAAATCAATTGACAACCGTAACCATGCCAGCAATTCAAATGGTAGAAGAAAAGTGACATGTGCACCAGTAGCCTAGATCTTGGGACATTGGACTTAAATCTCTGAGCACACGTAGAATAGAACCAGCAAGATATCAATCATTTAAAATGCAAATAAGCTTGATTCTAGTTTCCTTTAGGAGATGGGGATATTGCTAAATAAAACACAGTAACACAAATTAGCTTACCTCCATGTTTTCTTCTTTAAATCCTCCTGATTTTCTCTATCATTTAGTTCTAGGTCCAGATGATGCTCTCTAAACCTGTCAGTGGCTAAGTGAAAGTTGAATGGCCTTGTTACCTATATGACAGCAGAGGTGCAGGCCTGGGGCTGTTTTGTAAACAGACACCCTGTTACTGCCCCTCTGTCAGATGCACTGGCCAATAGGAGGCGTGGCTCCCTAAACCCTGCAGCACATGGACACACTGACTTATGTGAAGAATGACCGTTAGCACAGGCTGTCCAAACTCACAGCATAAAGGGTTAGGATCCAAATCATTATAGAACTACTTATCAATTTGCTTATATTTGATCTATTCAGTGCCCTCTATTTCAGGTTTTGTTGCCTTTCCCTTAGTTCACATCTCCTGTGTTGATTTGTAATCGCTGCTGATGGCTTGAAGGCTTTGTCTCTTGTGCTTCCTTGTCTCTGTTTTTGCCGCCTACCACGCTTCTCTTTGTCCACCTAATGTCTCTTTGTCCTTGCCCCAGAGCAGCCGAGGCAGGGGGCCGAGGGTACAAAACAAAAGCTTGCTCTGCTGTCATGGAGCACGGGACACTAGCGTGCCCCTGAAAGGGCAAAGGGTGGCCAAGTTTTATAACTATCAAGAGAGTGCTTTGTGGAAGTTAGACGATGGGGGAAATGTGACCCAGGACAAAAGCCGAGTCATTCTGCCTTTTAAGAGGACTGGGTTTTCAATATTTCACCTCAACAATACCCTTCTGCTGAAAGCTGGACTGACTATAAATACAACAATGTGTGTGTAAGGTCACCATGTTGTTCAGAGACACCGTCTGTGCTGTGTATAGAGCCATGTCAGGGGCAGTTTGCATAAGAATGAAGTGAAAATACAAATTCACCACAACAGACCCCTTTGTGTCTTTTTACTAGTATGGAACAGATCTCGGTTATGCTGTCCATTTATTTGACTGTTTGTCTAGTCCTGAATAATAAATTGGTATTTTCCAGAGCCTTCGTCTAAAATAATTTGAAATATAAAAATTACATTTTTAAAAATGTTATATTAGTTTGATTATTAAAAACAACACAAAAACAAAAACAATACAAATGGTGATAGCAAATGTATATTGAGCACTATACCTTATCAAAGTCCTCTTGTGTGGCTCTCATCTCCTTCCATGTCTTGTTGAGAAGCTGAATGCAAACACAGAAGAGCTCCTCCAAAAGCCGGTCCTGACTGAAGAAAATCGGGTGGTAACTTGATCCTGTCTCTGAGGCTTTTGACAGAGAAAAGATTTGACAAAATTAGTTAAAAATTCCTATAATATATGACAGAGTTGTAACCAAAACTGTGCACATACGAGGTTCTCCAATTCGAAGTATTTCACACAGGATCAAAGTGAGCTGGATGCTACTCCTGGCAAAGGGACACTCATGTTTGTCTTCTCTACTGCTGTTTTCTAACACAAACTGGGAGAAACACATTGTGAAGAAATGTTAAGCATTATCGGTATCAAATTAAGACTCATGAATTAGTAAATAAACATGTCCTGCTCACCCTGCTGTATGCATCAGGATAACGTGTTGCAAAATAAAACATAGTGTCCAGCGCTAACAGCCCAGGAGGTGTTCGGACCAGGTCTTGCCCAGGATTACTGTTGTTCTAATGATTGGAAGGGTGAGAAAATGCCATCAAGCATTTGTGACTACATTTAGAAGACAACAATTAGACTTAAAACTCACAGAAAAACCTAATTTCTTGAACTCTTTTGCACACAATGAGCGTCGCCTTTCATGGCTCAAATTGTTTTCAGGTTCTGTCTCAAATGCGGCCTGTCTTAAGCGATGCAGAATCTCTCTTTGTTCCTGATCAATAGAAAGAAGAGATTACTAGCCTTATGAAACCAAACTGAAAAGAAACAAAGAGTTAACATCCAGAGATAGTTGCACTAATATTTTTTATCAGTCTTACCTGGTTGTAGCTGTCCAATGGTGTCCTCATTCGGGGCTCTAAATGATTTAATGTCACTGATTGGAGCACATAGAGGTAGTGAGCCATTTCATCCTGGACCGATCCGGAGCTATGGATAATGTTCTGAAAATAAACATTTTAAAGAATGATAGGTTTTAGAACTACAGTTCAGACAGAGTGTAAAAATAATCACTTGGATCAGTTTGATTGTTTCACCTTATAGATATACTGCCGCAGATTTTTCTTATTCAGAAACTCAAACATGTCCTGCGAGGAGAGAGCACAGGTTGAGTTGCAATGGCTGACTTTTAACATGAGGTGGTGCTACAGAGTCATCAGAAAGGAGGGAAGGTGCTATATGAGTTAAATTGTATTCTGAACTCAACCACAGACCACTTGTGTGTCATTGGGTCAGGCCGATAAGAAGGGTGTAATTGTTGACCGACTGTAACTATGAGGAAGTGTGTAACCCATTGTGACAAAGACTGAGAGGCTGGTAATGAATCAGGGAACTGTTTTCTGTACAATAATCAGACAATAAGAGAGCTGCAGTGATAGACCAGAACAACAGCAGCTCAGTGTTTATAGAACATAAGCACAGACAAGTGAATCATCCCAGTCTAAAATCAATATATCATGGGGCATTTTATTATATTACAACACAGACGGTTATTCTAAACAACCTAATAAATCCAATAGTATTTTTTCCTTTGAATTAATTAAAGAGAAAAAGAAGTATTTATGAGCAGAAATCAATGTCAGTGTTAACAAAGGGATTAGTGCAGTCATACCTCTCTGTCTGAGTCTCCAGCCGTCTGCAGTAAAGCCATGAGCAGAGCCATAGCTTTGGTTTGTATCAGCTGGTTTGTCCTGAAATATAAATACTGTCAGTAACTGTTTAAATGACTATGTGTGGGCCCTCTGTTTTTTTTCTTAATTTTTTCCTTATTGCTGGCCATCTGATAAAAGGAAACAATCAAGCTGCTGGAAATGTTATACATAAATAGAAAGCTGTAAGCCACTCAATTCCAGTCAAATACAACATTCTGGGATGTATCTGGGTCAAAAGCAAACCCACAAATAAAAAATACCTTAAAATTCTGAAAAAAATAATATGGATTTTATACAGATTTATTACGAGCCCCTAAAACTGATTTTCTTCAAATTACCGTCAGCTTCGAAAGAGTAATTGTCAAAACCCAACAAATGCCCAAACTAGGGTCAATCAGGCCCTACCTACAGACACCAGCTTTACTTCTTCATATACTTACCAAAGAAAATCTAGGTGGAATTTAAAATCTGATTTTCGTCTGAGCACAACTTTTTTCCAAGTGTAATTAGAGTAAATCAGACACCAGAGGCCAAAACTACAGAATCTCAGCTTCATAGAGAGTCCAGCCAATAGTTTGAATCTTTGGGATGTGAGATTAAGATCGGTTGTAGATTAGTTTTTGCAATCTCCTTAGATCTTTTATCTGCACATGGTTGTTACAGTAATGAGCAGCCACTATATCACTTAGGTTTATGTACCGTGTTGCAGCTGAAAGACAACCACCCACGCAGCAATTATTCAATAGGAGGCTCATAATGATTTGCTTAGTTGAATCCAGGTGGGGACTTTTTTTTGGTCAGGGTGTGTATAATAGCTACATAATACTACAGTATTTATATAGTGTGGACATACTGCCTCGTATAAACTTCTGAATTTAATCTTGGCTTTATCTATCAATAGTTTTATGTACTTACACTTGGAGGTGAGCTATTAGCCGCTCCATAGTCACTTCATTTTTAACCTGCTGAAATAAGCTGTGACTGCTCTGGACCATACTCTCCAGAATGTCCAGAGAAACCTGCTGGATAGACGCATCGGAGGACTTCCCGTTGACAAAGCTAGCAATCTGAAATGAGAGAATGAATGAGCAAAGAAGAGGAAGAAAGCAACGGCAATAAAAAAATAAATAATAAAGTTGTAAATATGTAAATAAAGCACCTTTTTGATGAAGATAGTTGAGAGGTTTTCCCATGAAACAATCCCATGGTCCATCAATTCCATGAAGCCAGTTAGTGTATGCGTCATGATAACAGCACTCCTGGACAATACAACATACAAAATAAAGGATTAGAACTGAAACAAAAGAGCTAACATGTTTTGGACTTAAACTGACATGCAGCATAAATATACAATATAGAGTCTTACTCATGGGAGTCCTCCACGATCTTCACCAAAAGTAGATGTCCGTCTCTACTTATGAACTCCTGTGCAAAAGTCACATCTGTGGATACACTGGCCAGTTCTTTCAGCGAATCACAACGTACGCCTGAATCCGAGCTCTGGATGCCTTTGAACAAGTCTTCAGCACAACGACCCTGTAATCACACATTTGTAAAAAAAAAAAAAAAAAATTGCGATTTGGACTGTACAGATATATGGGAATCTAGCAGAAATTCACAAGAAATTGACCTGCTCTTCTTCGTTTATTGCTGTTCACTTAGGTAAGTAATTTTACCTATACTCACCTCCTTGAAATCTTCTAACTCAGACATTTACTTAGTTACTTTTACTTGAATAAAAATTTCAAGAAATTATAGTTACATTTAGAGAGTTTTCTGGCACCTTACTTTCACTCCTACATGAGTAATATTTTGTTTAATGTAACTGTACTCTGACTTGAGTAAAAGTGTTGGTTTCTCTTCCCACTGTGAGTAAGTACAGTTTTATGTTGACAATATCCTTCCGATATAATACATTTTTTTCAAATGTTTATGTCTATCCTTTGAAAATACCAAACTTTGTGCAGTTTGTTTTGTCCGCCAAATTACATTAATTTCAAATAAAAAAAAAAAACAGACTCTTACTTGAATCATTTCTTGGACCACTACTTTGTATTTTTACTTGAGCAATACTATTTTAAAGTAACGTTAAAACTGCAAGCAGTGATAAAGGGCTCTCGCAAACCTTGCAACCGCAGAAGGGCATGCTTCAGTGGGAGGGCTGCATATCTCCCCTGGCATGACATGTTCTATCCAATTATAATTTAACAGGGGGCGCTGGAGAGCCATTTTTAAATATAGAAGTCTTCTTTATACATGAGTATGTCCAGGTCTTTAGAATGCAGTAACTTCAGTGAGTCCGTCTAAATCTGACAGTGTTTACAAAAGTTACATGGATTTTTATTGTGTCAAAATGGCTGCCTCATTAAGAGGTTGTTGACCACACCTTGGGACGTATACAAAGTCTGATCCCAGATATGTCCTGATGAACTTGCCTCAGTTAGGAGGCCATCGGATGAAAACCCTAGGACAAGTTTGTTAAAGTACGAGGGCTAGATTTTGCAGAAATATAATTTTTTATTCAAAATGGCAACTTCCCAGTCACACAATGTGTGTACCAAATTGGATTAACACAAGCTAAAGTTTTCACTTCCCATTGACTTTTTGAGGCGTGGCTATGCAAATGTGGGTGGAGCTAGGGTGTGATCTTTATTGGCTTTTTTGTTTTTTATCAGAATCACAAAAGTGTGTGTACCAAAAGTTTAGGACAACACCTCATTAGGTCCGTCCCGATTCGACAAAATTAGCAAAAGTTACCAAGATTTTTCTTCTTTCAAAATGGCCATTTAGTTTGGAGCTCGCTATGACCACACCTTAAGACTTATGCTAATTCTTTGATCCCACATTTGTCCTGATTATACTGACTCAGTCTGGAGTCCGGACAAGTTTGTTAATGTGGGTGTTGGATTTTGGACGTCTCAAATTTGAACCAAAATAGCTGACGCCCTGTGGGGTTTAGGGCGGGGCCATTATATATTTTTGTATCCACCTTAACAGGCTATGTCTATATACTGAATTGTATGTGTCTACGATGAAAAACTAGCCCCCCACCCTCCTATCTCGTAATGTGTTTTGATTTTCTAGAGGGCGCCACTGAGCTGTCTTTTAAACAGACATTCTTGGCCGCTTTAAATAACTTAAATTTGAGCAGAGCTCTAATTTTGTGCCAATTTTCATGAGTTTTCGTGCACATTTAGGGCTTAAAAACTGCAATTTATTTGGTGGGGGAAAAAAAAAATTACTATCTTTTCTCTTAATAAATGCTAGAATTATGTAACGTGGTGACATTGTTTCCCATTGCACAACACTATTTTTACACTTCCACAACAAACAGATTTGCTTTTATGAATGTTTAATAATATAACTTGAAGGAGGCGCTAGAGAATCATCTTATGAGATGAGCCTTAAGCAGCATATTGTTACGTCCCGCTCGCAAATCTGCACCCACGCTCCATTGGGTCCATTCGACAATGTTTGTAGGTTTTTTTTCTAAAAAAAAATTGCCATTTTGTTGGAAAATCACTATGACCATGCCCGATGTTCGATTTAAACTCTAATTGATAATATTTTAAAGCACATGGGTTTTGCCTGATTTAACCAAATTTGAAGTGTGTTTGATGAAAACTGTTGGAGTAGATGTCAAAAGATGAAGATGTGGGACTTTTTAATTCCCGGGTTTGATCCAATATGGCTGACTTCCTGTAGGGTTTAGGGCGGGGTCATAATACTATTTTCTACAGATCCTGACATGACCTATTTTTTATGCTTGATTTCATTTGTCACGTTGACATTTTTCCCGGCTGAGCTCCCATTGGCCCCATGTAAATCAATTTTTGAGGGGGCGCTACAGAGCCGTCTTTCAATATTTTTTCGCGGGTTCTTCACTCAACATTACAAAACGAATTTTTGATACCAAATACTTGCATTTTGGCCACTGTCTCCAGGTCGAATTTTGCGTTTTCCCTCAAAATTTTACTGTTACAATAATAGGGCCCTCGCACTAGTGCGAGATAGAGTCGCTGACTGGCCCCCTGCACATTCTTGCTCAGGCCCTAAATAGGGTTTCATGACATCAGACTTTTTTGTTTTTTATAAATTGTTAAAACTGTTATATCTGTGGAGTTTCAAAAGTGTGTGTTAAGTACTCTATAGACGCCCATGTAGTTCACACTAAAATAGTATTGAAACAAAATACTAATTTGAACAGGTATAGATTCATACATCAATAACACAAATATGGACCTTTAGTTCAATACTGTGAATAGTTATTGAATTATCACCATCTTTATCAGAAGTACAATATAACCACATGGTTGAGAAACTATTATTTTGTTGAAAAGTAGATTCTTTTGGATTCTATAGCAGTGTTTTTATTATCATCATCACCATCAAAATGAGTATCAAGCCTTTTCCTTAGTATTGCAATTGAGTTTGTGACAGCATTCAGAAAAGTAGAGGAGAAATTAGGGCTGAGAAGTGTGAAACAGAGTTGGGAGGTTGGTGGATGCAAACTGACCGGGGCTTTGGTAAGACGCAGAATGCAGCCGTTCTTAATGTCCAGGCGATTCTGTAACACAAACCCAAAGACAAACATGTGACAAGAGCCATTGTGTGGTGCAAATGAAGGTACCCAAATAAAGTACTCTTCATTCACACTCAGACCACAAGTGCTGAGGTGCAACTGAAAGACCGGCAGTAGTGGTGAAGACACACACTGATGCTGTGTTTTTTAAAATACAGAGTACAGCACCATGCAAAGGTTAAAGCAGGCGTGAAAATATGCCTCTTGAGGATTCATATTTACTCAAAATTGATTTTCAAACTGTTAATTTATTTTGCATTTTAATATTGTGTTTGCTTAGACTTATTACATAAGGACTTTATGATTGAAATTTCATGGTCATTTTGTAGAGGCAAAGATACAGAACACTATCACTGTCACTTGAAGCACAGGATTAATGAAACATTTTGTTTCTACTGAGAGATTGTGGGTCAGTTAAAAGTTAGGATTCACATTTGAATGTAACAAATGAAAAAGAAGTGCATGATAGATACTCTCCATGCCAAACAGTGGAACTCTGAAAAGTTATCCGACACCCTGAGTGTTTTTCCAGCTGTTTTCTGCTCCTTATGTTAGCGTTTACACCATTGGTGTTGTGTTAATACACTTTACAAAGTACAACTTACTGATTCAGTAATATAGGTTTGCACTCCATCTGCATATTGTAAAGCGTAGTTGTCTGGGCCTGGGAGGTTCCATCTAATCACAGAAAAGAAGATCTATGCAAAAAGACACCTCAGATAATTACGGTCCTGAACATAGTTGTGGCTGACTTACCCATCACACACTTCCTTGATGACAGCAGATAGAGGCTTTTTCTACACAGAAAAAACAGATTACCACATTTCATATTTATAGTCTATAACCAGAAGCAAGAGCAACTAGTTTAAGCAGAATGTGACAAACTTTTAAAAATACATTTTAAAAATAAAAAAAATAACATTTTGGATTGTATAAGTAATTGTCAGAAGAATCCATCAAGCCTGTTGTGTGACAGAAAAATGTTTTCAAGGTAATACACTCCAGTTTACCATTTGTTTCAAATGTATTTTTTTTTTTCCATTACGTGATGTCAAAGAATAATCAATAAAAGCACTATTTTCTGAATATGGTTCCCCTCGGTGCAGATTTCATGTGATGTGTTAACAAAATAAGCAAGACAAAGCCCATGTCTGCCTCTTTCCTATCCTGCCATTAGTGGTCATTCTGTGGTCAAGCCAAATGTTTTTGGTTTTTGTGGTAGAGCTAGTGTCTACTCTGTGATTAGTTCACTTCATCAGTGTGTTTGGAGACACCTAGGCCACAGAGGAGAAACAAGAGGCCAAATTGTAGGCTACAGAAAATGTTTAGGTACAAACACTATCAAAAATGCGTCCTCCTTCCCAAAACATTTGTCTGGCTGTTTTTGCTGACGATATAGCACCATATTTATAATAAGTATGCTGGTGCTAATATATAAAACATAATATCCTTGACATTATTCATCTACATCAGTCATCTATAATCATTGTAGGAATGGCAGGAGCTAAAAAGGTTTGGGAAAGTAGGCCTGATGTACATCTCATATTGTCCTTGTCGATAGACAATATAACATTTACCATCATGTAACTACATGATTTCATGGAATTTTTATTGCAGACTACGGATAGGTTAGGTATTATGTATGTGTCATTAACTACATTTTATCAGCACTGTATCTATGTAAAAACTATGATGTTTTAGGAAAGAGAAAAAATATAGTGAAAAAGTGTTTAAATTTGAATTGCTCAGCTCACTTTCTTTCTCTATACTGATTTTATTTTTTTTCAGGCTGCAAGAGTCTAGCACAATAAGATGTGTAAAACTGACAATAATCAGATTGTCGCTACTGTGAAGAATTCATTTGGGAAAAGGTGAACCTGTGATCCCCAAACCTGGACAGATTCCCCCAACTGATTTCTTCATGTTGAAAAAGCCAAGCTCATACAGGATCGGAAAGTTAAAGAAACATAGTGAGGAGATTGTAAAATATTGAATTGTGCTGAGCATTACGTTAGCAGACAATGGTCATTTACCTGGTCCAGTTGTATGAGTTGAGGATAGGCCCCAGGCATCTGGATGGCAATTTTTACTATGTCCTTCTGTTGTGGCATTTTGGCACCTTTTCACTCCACCAGTTGCTATGAATTAAAACAAACAAAGTGATTCAATAGACTTAATTTTCCAAGACATCTCTTATTTATTATTTTCATTATGAATGCTTCCTCTTTTACAGATGATGTTGCGTTGAGTAAAGCTGAGAATGCTACATGGTTTTATTTTGGTCTCACATGGTTTTATTTTGGTTTCAAAGACTTCACTTTCCCCAGATCGTTCCTGCTTCCTACGTCACACTCACTTCCCCCTCAGCCGTCAGAGCACTCACAGCGTACAGTAAGGCTGAATCATTTTTAGCAAATGTTAAAGAAAATATATTGCATTTTAAAAAAATGTTATTAGCCTTTAAACATGCTCTTGAGTACCTTAAATTTGCCACCTCATGTTTTGAAACATTTTTTTATTATGAACTAAATTAACATGTTCCTCTGCAGTTTTCCCTGACACTGAGTGTGTGCAGCCAGTAGATGGCACCTAGTGCGTACACAATCTAGTTATGTTATCACTTTTAAGAGAATGGGCAACACTTTTGCGACACTATTATCAGGCTAGTAGTAGCAGTGAACGTGTTTAGACGGAAATGCTCAGAACGAGTCTGGCAATGATTTAAGGACTTAAAAACAGCAGAAGATTCTCGGATAAGTCTAAATCGAAAAAATGTCATTGATCGAGGGAGTTCAGCAGGGAGTGTTTTTGACGGTTGTAGGGGAGGATTTTCTAACGAGCATTCCTCAAAATAGCATGAATGCAGCTAAATGCAACTCCACCTATGTTATCTGATGAAACTGTTAGACATTTACATTGTTAGAACATGGCTAAAAGCGCAAAAAGTCACTGTAGCATAATATGTGTCCTTTAATTTTTTTGTTTTATATTTTATTTTATCTGCACTCTTTTCTGATTTATTGCACTTTTTCCGTTTGTGTAATGCACTTTGAATTGCCTTGTGTGCAACTTACGCTCTACAAATAAACTTTCCTTGCCTTAACCATTGGGATTGCAATTATATTTGCAAGTAGTTGGATTCTGTTCAAAGTGCACATTTTAAACACATCCAGGAGCATTCAATTTTGAGAGAAAACTGAAATAAGAACTTCTGAATACAAAAATCACATGTTTGTAGGGGTGTAACCTACAGAGTTGGGCTGGGTTGGTTATTTGTTCCATTATATCAGTTGAGTATATATGTTTGTTAATGTTGGCCCAGAACTTTTCATAGTGTTTGAACTTTTATTTGCTTGATATCAGGTATCAGCAGATATTCCAAGCCAAAATCAATAATGATATTGAAACTGAAAAAGCGGGATCCGCGCGTCCCTAATAGGACTGGATATGTTGATGTTTGCAAAGGACACAAATAATTGCAGTCTTTGTTATTTTGCGAATTGCAACCATTCAAATTGCGATTTTGATTTGGTTGTACTTCTTCCCTCACAGACTCAGCACGTGGAAACTACACAGAGGAATAGTAGATGGTGCCATACACTCCTCATGAACACAGAATAAAGAACCAGAGCCTGACTGAGTCAACAGTGCTTATTAACCCCTTGCATCATCTGCACATGTCTATTAAGTTCTCCTCCATTCCCAAAGACCCAAGTTTAAGAATGCCTTCAGAGCCTGTTAAAAACACCTTAATGTGTGTCCTAATGTGCGCACGCCGTGTAGGAAACCGTGTACAGTTCCTCACTATGAGCAAAAGTCTGTCTTGACAACAAATTTTGAAGTACAATATCTTGCTACAGAAAACACAATAATAAACAATAATATTGAAACAAATGCTACTAAAACAACATAACTTAAAAGAGGATAATACCAATAAACCCATTTCTAAATATACAATATAAAATAAAACAAACCATGAACTACAATAATAAACAGTTTGTATACATAATGAGTCAATTACTTATTCAACTCTAAGCATTCAGCTTTTTTTTACAATTCAACAAAAAAGGCAAGGCCAAAAGACTTCCCCAGAAAGACGTGGATTAGAATCAGATTTATGTCTACTGCCCCAACCAATCCACTAAACTTGTTCAATTAGGCTAGCAATCAGAATGAGCACTGTGTTCTTGGATAATACTTTACATGCAAACATTCGTCAAACTGAAAATTTGAAACAATACTTTAATCTAATCTCTTTTTTTTTCCTGTGAAAAGGTTTAATTCTGAACCATTTTCTTCGGGAGATCATAGTCAGTTCAGGGTATCTGTGGATGACAGGGCTGCATGCTCATGTTGGGACAAGCCTAGTGGAACACTAATATGTGCTACTTATCTTGCCAAATATTCACAAGTAGGCCTATTTAGAAATAGATTACCCAAACAATAATACAAACATGGAATCATCTCTCAAAGTCTGAAAATCTGTGCCAAACAGACAACATGTGTGTTATACTTGATCTTTTACTGGTTGTTTGCTCATTTAGTGACACTGACAAACAAACTCTAATGCCACTTTTTGTTACACAAATTATTTCATAGCACTTTGGTGTTTTAAAGTCCTGAGTCAGTCAGCTGAGGTCATTGTCTGTACTTGTAGCATATTGTCTGCAACTCTGTGATCCAATAAGCCTACATGTCTGAAGTGTGGAGTCATATGGTCAAATGGCTTCTAATGATCAAGAAAAAGGATAAAGCTAAAATTACATTTGTACAGTGACAATGGAAACTGTAGTAAGTCTATAGGCTGTAATAACAAATCACACCCAGGGCTAATTTTGTGACAGGGGCTTTAATGTGCAAAAGTCTACAATGTCATCCTTTATTTAAAAGAAGACTAATTGTTTAGTAAATGCCTACAGTGTGATAAATACCCATGCATTTGTGTTTATGCCCATACAGTTTAACTCACCAAGGCTTCAGCAGAGGCTGTCAAGTCAAGTGAACACCTCGGTTCATTATAATTATAAGATTAAATCTACAAGTTCAGCAGCCAGGGTTCAGTGGTTCAAGGGTCAGGATTCAGGTCTGACCCTCAGGCCCCACAGATCGTCTCTCACAACTCCACACACACAGACCGACACGCACTAACACACAGACACACACTAACACACAAACCGACAGGCACTAACACACAGACCGACAAGCACTAACACACAGACCGACAAGCACTAACACACAGACACACATTAACACACAAACCGACACGCACTAACACACAGACCGACAAGCACTAACACACAGACACACACAGACACACACACAGACACACACAGACACACAAACCGACAGGCACTAACACACAGACCGACAAGCACTAACACACAGACACACACAGACACACACAGACACACACAGACACACACAGACACACACAGACACACACACACACGAGTGGGAGGGTCTCCAGCTGCCAGGAATTTCTGACCTGACATCGTAGACTCCTTTAGGCAACTAACTAAACGTCTTGAGTTAAATAGGGGTTTGCATGAGATATGTGAAAACTGGTGAAACCAAACAACAATAACTAATAGTCCTAATAAAAACAACAGAAACTGTGTCCAGAAGATTAACTAATTGCCTCCAAACGCTTAAAGAGGCAAAGCAATGCTTCTGATAGTGAACATATTTTTTAAGTGCATGTGATTTAAAGTAGGCTACTGTAGCCGACAAGCCTAATGATATAATACAGTTACAGTTCGTCCCGAGACCCATGGTCCATGGTCTTACCTGGTACAAGAAGACAAGTCGAAGCTACAGTCCTGCGGGAGCCACCGCACACATCTGCGCTGTTTCTCTAAACTTTAGCCACTTTACACAAGTCTATTTACTTGTTATAACAATACAAATGTTCATAAATGTGGCACAGAAATATTTCAAAAGTTTAGTACTTTTTAGCCATAGGTTAAAAAGTTCCGGGTTGGGTGAAGTTATTCACCAAATGTCCGCTGTCAATTGTCGAGTTAAAGGCGACTACTTCCGCCTGCGACATTAACGCGGTCAATAAATTTCAAAGTAATACATCGTGCTTGCTCTTAAAACGTCTGGGCCAAAAAGCAAAACAAACACGTGAATCGTGCTTTATAGGCCCAAGCTAGTCTTCTCAAATCAGACTACTTTATTCTGCAGGCATTTTTCAGGATGTGAACCAGAGAGAACAAACACAGAAGACAGCCGCCCTCTACCGTCTCAATCATTCAATGGCTAAAAAGAGTCCTTAGTCTCAAACATTTCTCACCAAATAGCGCACACTATAACTGGATAGTGGAAATTAATGAACAGTTGGCTGAAGCACTAGCATCGTCTGCAGTTATTTCTTAAAACTCAATGACAATATCCCACTTGAAACCAAAATATAGCAGTTAGTATAGTTATATTTGTTATTGCTGCTCTTATGGAAACTAAGAGAACCAAAAACTTTTTCCCCACAAATATTTTTTTTTAATTTTATTCTTACATCTTTAGCTTGGTTTTGAGCCTGCTGGATTGAGTCTCAGGCTAAACATACAAACTCTTTCTGCCCATTTTTGACCCACAGTTCATCACAACCTTGACAATGCTGCCCATGTGGGACAATAATGTTAAGTCCATCCACAGTGATGTAAAGTGCATCAAAGAATCCAGATGCTTTGATAAAAGGGAACTGAAGTTCATAGATTACATCCAAATTTAGCCAGAAGGCCAACACAACCCTGTCATATCAAGCATATAAAAATAAATGCTACTATACACAAGCTGCAATTTTAACAAAAGTAGAGCAACACAAAACATTTCATGAAAGACGATGTAGGAAGGTGAATTATGGCAACATTTGTAAGTTCATTAAGGATTGCTGCACATCTGTCCACTCCACTGATGGTTAGAGGAAAGCAAATGGGCAGCATCAAACAGAAACAAACAATGGTTCAGTAAAAAAAACAAAAGGATCTGTGCCATATATACAAAGACGCGCAAATGTAGAAAGTGATTATTTAGACTTGGTGACCATGCTCACTGAATCAGTGAAAAGAAAAGCTTTACATACACAATATTTGTACACATACATTATCAACACAAAAGCTAATTTTCTCTGATGTACAACAGAAAAAGAAAAAACAAAAACAGTAAAAAGTTATAAACAGATTCAGTCTGTTCAACACAGTCTAATTATGCAATAGAGTTGAACTGACATGATCGCCGAAAAAGTTGAGTTGTAAAACATTTGTATAAACCCCTGCAGTGTTTTTGGTCCTTAGTCATGCATTTTGCATGTCTGTTTAGTTCCTTAGCATCATCATCATCTCGTCATTTATAACTCACACTGCAGTCACAGTGACAAGTTTAACACAGACATCAAAAAAGCTTAAAAATACACAGCATTTTATTTTTATTTTATACTGGTATCAAACTATTTATATAATAACCTTTATACAAATTCAGATGGCTACTACACAATAGTATTGTGTTAGTTTTACAAAATATATATTTTTCTATGTACAAAAGGACAGTGCACCTGTGTTTGAACTTATGCATGCCATGCAAGAGCAGCTGCCACTGAAAAGCTGTGCTCACAATTTCATAATTATTGACCTGATAGGAAACTTCTGAAACATGTAAAACACCTGGACATTCACTCAAGCAAAGATATAAACATACAATAATCCAAAAATAGGTTATCATTTGTTGGAACTGAATCCGTGTGAGATTATTACTTTTACACAACTCAGGCAGCATTTAATCCAAGGGAGGTGAGTTTGAGAGCTGGTCAGAGCAACAATGTCTTTTACACACCTCTTTGAACTCACTGTCCATGAGAGCTGTATGAAAGCAGGGTAGAAAAGCATGTCTGAAGAAGTTTCTTTTCTCAAAACAATCTTTGAGGTCAGAGGTTCAATATTGGGACATCGAACAAATCACACAGGCCTTCTGTCTCATCCAGGTTATAAATATAGTCATGGTCACTAGGTGGCGGGGACAGACGGAGGAGTGGCGAGAACACTGTTGGTCAAAGGAGACAATAGAGGATTCATAAATGCAAGGCAAAGCAAGAATACAGTAGCATGTTTGAATACTATATAAAAATGTCCATTTACCTTCAGAGGACATTAGGTCTTCTAACAAATCTCCCCCCATAATCTCTAAACAACATAAAAACATGAGTCATGTTAGAGCTGAATAGTGTAACATATTAATAATAGGTGCCACAATGAACAGGTAATTTGTTATCAGCCCACTTAACAGTGGTCATAACACTTAATAAATAAATGGACGTGATACAAGTACCTTTTGTGGGATCGAACATCTCAGACAGCTCTTTGGGAAAGTCCAATACTACAAACAGAATTACACAATAATAAATTAGAGACAAAGACCAAGAGTGACCTGGGACATGCACAGCTTAGTGATTACTCCTACAAATGCTCCTCGTGCTTTGCCCTGTCCTCACTTCAGTGTGAGATAAGTTTATCAAAGCCAAATGTGGCTATAGTCCACAAACTCTGCATTTTATTCTACTCATTGCCTGCCTGATTTGCTTTAAATAAACAGCACACATCATTTAAAATAAGTAGACAGAATGGAAGGTCCGTACAGTATAACAATGCAATCATGTGTAGCACCCTAATTAACAGTTTGCAAACATAACTCACGTTCAGAGGGATCTGACTTAATCGGCTCAAAAACTGCAGAAGCAGATGATACTGAACTGTCCAAAGAGGCAGACGACTGAAGTTGTTGACCAACAGCAGGCGTCTCTGTTGTTGGGGTGAGGGGAGTGGTCGTTGTTGGTTCTAATTTAAAAAGATATGTTTTAGTCACAAAAATGTGGTATTCTTTACATAAAACTGACATTTTGATGCAACTGAAAGAAATGTGTGCACCTGTTGTTTTGGTTGTAAGGTTGCTTGCTGATGTTGGAGTAGAACTGCATTTAGTTGAAGGAGTGACACCGGTTTTGGAGATCTGCTTGTCGACACAGTTTTAGCCCAAGAAAAATATTATTGATTTACACAGTTGTTTAAAAGGTGCACTGTAACATTCCTGGTAGAGGGTCAGTGGCCTGCTTTGCGTTGAATGTTCCACAATTTGGCATTAAACTTACTGATCTACATGTAGACAAGTAGGTGACATCACCAGGCCAATCTGTGGAAAGGGGAGCCCACTCGCAGTACAAGAATACTTGTTTTAAAAAAAATACACAGTATATTTGACAGGACTTGTGTAGCTGTTAGAGATGGAGGGACATGCAGCAAATTGTCAGAGCCAGATTTGAACTCACGATGCGGCGACCTGTCCACATGAATCCCGTCATATGTGCTCTACACTATATCACCGAGTGGCACAAGAATGCATGGTTTTCAAGGAATTTTGTGCATTGCACAAACTGTACTTTAATAAATGCAACACCGTGTACTCAATCAGGTGGCATACCCCCCTATATAAGTTACATTGTGCACCTTTAAATAAACTTGGACTGACCTGTGAGGCTGCAGCAGGTGCCTGCGAGGTAGGGGCTGGAAGGCTCTGGAGAACATCATCAGGAGGAGGAACAGGCAAAACAACAGGAGAGGCACTGGTCGGGTCTTTATTGACCAACAAGACTTCTATAGGTCCAGATGCACTCTTGAGACGGATCTGATATTTCCTTTGTCCATTAACCACCTAAACACAGAGAGATGATCACAACACATTTCTACTCTGGACAACGTGAAGATAATCACTTACAGTTTCAGGGATGGGTACCTCCAGTTGTGTACCAATTGGAGCACGAATTGCAAGAAGTGTGTCACCTGCAACAAATAATGAAGGTTTTAGACATGCATGTTAATAACTAAAATTGTAAAGTTGTGGCATGAATTACCTTTGAAAACTCCACAGAGATCTTCATGTTTTACATAAGCCATAGTATAGGCGTATTAAGGATGATGGTCATGAAAATGTGTAGGTTAGATTTAGATGAGAGCCACTAATATTTTACCATAATGAACATGGTGCACAAAATGCAAAGGATATGGACTGTTATTTGAGTCATCTGTGACATTCTTGATGCTCTGTTGGACCCAAACTCTCTGCTGGTCCAGCTCATGTTCCCTGAGAGCAAGATCATCAAGTTCAGCTTTAAGATCTATCAGTTTATCGGCGATCTCCCTTGTGTTGCATCCAGGACCGACACCCCTAAGGTTGACAAACAGAGACTTATGTTAGCAAACATTAAAATAGACTTGAGTCATATCATTATCATCAGTTTCATATACAGTTATCTTTTTTAACAGGCAAATTGAATGGTGATGATGGTTAAAAAAAAGATGATAAGGAAGATTGTGACTAGGTTTGAATCAGATTAAATTGCTCATAAAATGTGACAATATTCAATTTGAATATTGTGATATAATTTGCATTCATTCTGCAGCTAACACCTAGACTAAAGCAAGTAGAACATTGAGGCTCTAGCATAGGGTTGCACATTCATTTTAAACATAATTGAATTCACCCTTATTCAGAGAAAAGATTTAAGGGGTGGAAGCAGAACTAAAGAGTTATGTCTTTTGTCAAGCAATCAATTGTATTTTGAAATATATTATCAACATGTATAGGTTTAATATTGAGATTTAAAGTGTAAGACATACATCACTCTGCCCTCACTGTGATCAGAGCTGAAGTATTTTGAGTCTTCATGTTACTATTTGTGCACTAATTGCAGTTTAAAAACATGCCACTTCCAAGGTCATGTTACAGCATATAATAAACAACTGACAGAAGCACCGTTTTGTAAAATGAACTTTCACACAAATGTTTACTTACTTCCACTGAATACTGTTCTTGGACTTCTTCTCTATCAGTCCAATTCCCTCCAGGACATTAGTGATATCGTAAATACGCCGCTTTTGCCGCACTGCTAATGTGTCCGCTGCCTGATATACAAGAGAGAAGAAAAAAATGTAATACTTCAATCAAACACAGAAATGCCTCGTAAACAGGTGTGAGAATCTGTAATAAATGCAATACAACAATAACCAAGTGTTCAGATTACAACAGACTAATATGATGGATAACAATGTGTGTGATCCTGATAATCTTGACCACCCTCAGTAAACCACAAGTAAAGCCTACAGTAGGTACAATAATAAAGTGAAGTAAACAATCAATCAATAATTGTGTTTCAAAAGCGCTGCACAATCGCAATGGAATCGAAATCGCAATTTTAGGCGTAATTATCAAATCACAAAAGTTGGAGTTAAGATAGAGTGTCCTCTACAAAGAACAAAATAGTCTTTTTTTTAACAGATTAAATGTGTTTTAATCTCTCAGGATATTATCTGAAATGCATGGAATTCTTCTATTCGTTTATCAGTTCATATTGCAGTAATCTAATACTCTTGGATTTGGTTACAATTTGTACGTTTTTTTTTTTTACTTTTTAAACATAAATCACAAATCTAATGGCAATACAATATTTTTTTTCCTCCAAAATTGCACAGCTCTAAACAGTTTTCACTTGACATTTGAATTTGAAACAACTTACTTAATAATGATTTATACAGTTTTTGTCCAGTGCATGAAAACACGTTTTAAACTTTATAATTTTCCCACTGGGTGCAAATAGATCACGCGTCACAGTGTGATTAGAGAATAACTGCTCATGTGTGAAGATGCAGAAGAAAAGAATGACAAAAGATGACCCACTTTTAAACTCTGAATCTGCAGGGGGCAAAGTCTGAAAAGTTCAGCCAAAGTTGGTCCACTAGAAACTTCATGGCCATTTAAAGCTAATCAAATGTACCAAGACCGCTGCAGCAGTATCTATCAAATATAAATGAAAAGCTCGATGTATTTATTCGCATATGCCTGTCACACAACCAAGCTAGGCTAATGAGTATGCTAGCAAAAGTGAATGTAACCCTACGACAGCAGCGGGTGGCTCAAAATGACATGTGCTAGCTAACAACAAAGGCTGAGGACTGTTTACTTGCCGCTTTCAGATCAAGAACTCCATCTTTGGCCTCCTGTAGTAGAGTAACAAACTTGGTAGTAAGCAGTCCCAGGCTCTTTTCGTGTCTGCTAGGTGTTTGTGGCTGCAGAGAGTCGCCCACAGCTCCCAGTTCGCCTCTGTTACTGGCCGTCTCCAGCTCCATCATCACTTCCCCCTGCCTCCCCGACCTAACCCTGCCAGCGACCCGACAATGCACGACCCTCCGCCGCGATCGGACGTTCACAGGGCCACAGAAGAGATTATATCTGGAAATGCGTATTGCTTTTCAAGTATTTCCCCTAAATTGACTTGAGTCCGGCTCGCAGGGTTTTCAATGAGCAGACAGTCGGTGAAGTGAGCCGTTGGCCACGCGAGGTATGATGGGACAGTTCAATCGTGTTAGGGACCAGCTGCATCTGCGTATTTTAATGAAAGCGTAAAATAACACACACATACTATTGTAAAAGATAATATTCAGCAAATTGTAATTCATAATTAAAATTGTCAATTATGGCATGATTAAGTACACACATATAACGAAAAAATGATGTTATTAAAATAATTGTATCTGTTTGTTCGTCTCTCAAGAATATAGATATTTACAGATACACCCTTCAAGAACAAGAACTTCAAGAAAATACACGGACGCGCTTTTCTGCGTGCACGTGGACCACATGCGATAAGAGGTTGATTGGGATAATTTATTTAAAATGTATTTTGGTTTATTCTTGGATCAGTCTCGAGTATGCTCTTGGGAGTGCGAGCGAGCGAGCGAGCGAGCGAGTGGGGGTCACAGAGCCACCTGCCACAAGCAAAGTCCTTGTTCAAGATCTGAGATGAGTCAGGTCAGCCCATAGAACTGTTTGTCAGTCCCATATGGCCTGCCCACAGCTCAATGGTAGGGGTGGTACTTCTCTTCATAAGATTTATCAGCCGTTCTCCACAAGGGGGAGTTAGTGCACCACAGTAGTGCTTCTTGCAGCCTATATTAATTCAAATTCTAAATATATATTCCTGTCCAAATGTACTTCAGAGCCCTCTCCATCACACATTCAATAAATAATTCCACAAATATTTTCCGTAATCTTATAATTAGCACATGTGAACCTGTACTGTCCATAACCCTGTGGCGAAAGTGCAGATGCTTTTCTCACGCCACACTATTGAAGGCAGTAGTCAGCTGACCGCATCAAAACAAGAGGACTGCTGTGTGGATGCTTTTCTCTAACAGGTATTTCACATAAAAAGAGAAATATGGAATCCTCCAATGAACGCCTGGCTTCAAATGTTGTCTCCAGTAAAAACTCGACTCTGTAGCTATGTGGTACTTGTCCAGAACATGGCGTAGGCTGCCATTAATAGCTGTAAGCTAATTGCAGCGTTTCTGTTTTCTTTCTTTTTTTTTAGGTGAAATGAAAAAAAACAAAGGCAAGACGAACAGCGCAGCAGAGAAGGAGTTTGTGTTCGAGTTCAGGGCAGGACGACATAATTGTGTGCTGAAAGTTCCCCTGTTGTTTCCTGTTCAGGAGAACATTAGTGATCTTCATGGGCGCTTAATGCTGCTCCACAAAATTCCATGCTTTATAGAAAATGGTAAAATGCTTAAATTCAATTCAAGCTATTTAACCTGTGAAATCAACTCGAAGTCACTTTGCTTTCTTACAGCACTAAAATCTGCTCTTACAAACTTTGTTGATGAAGAGACCATCCTTGACTATGACAGGGAGGCAGAGTTGGCTCTGCAGAGGCTCACCACAGGAGATGTCGACATCAACCAGCTCACCAATGCCTGGTCCAGATCTTATGTGGAAGTAAATACTTAATTATATCTTGGTTCCAGTTGTTCTAAAGTGAATCAAGTAATCATTACAGTAATTACATTTTAATGTTGTCTACCTTAGCCTATAACCTTCTGATTCATTCAAAATCGAAAAGACATAGTTAGGTATTTGTGGTTTTCTGCTCCCTGATACAGAGAAATTTAATGATGATAATGTAATATGGCTATTATGAGGTCTTTATCCTGACAATAATTTCACAACACCTTTTGATTACCTAATGTTGTGATGTAATGTAGTTGGGATTATGTTTTACCTTTCAATAATGTAAGCAAGTGTCATTAATAGTGCTTTGTATAACTGTTTTTTTTAGACAACCTTGGAGCATGCTCACCCAGAGGAACCAAGCTGGGATGAGGACTTTGCAGATGTATACCATGAACTGATCCACTCTCCTGCCTCAGACACTCTTCTCAACCTTGAGCACAATTACTTTGTTAGCATCTCAGAGCTCATCAGTGAAAGAGACATGGAGATTAAGAAGCTACAGGAGAGGTTGGTGATAATTTTAAGTTTATTTAGTTTTAAGATGCCCAAACTTTAACTGTTACATATATTAATGTTACATTTTTTCTTACTATTCTAGACAGTCCTCTGAAATGGAAAAAGTAATGCTTGAATTAGGAAATACTCTAACTGACCAGGATGTAAATGCAGTTGCATCTCAACATTTTGACACACAACAGGTAAAACTGTGCCCTTTGTTAGGTCACACTTTATTTTACAGTACTTGTTACTGTACATCAACAGGCAGTACAAAGTATTTACATGGTAGCAAGGGTTAAGGTTAGGATTAAAGGGTATCCATGGAGACAATGCAAGGATCCATCTATAGACCACTGAGATGCCACAGACTTCTTATACCAAATCCAGCGGAAGACCTTCCAGCAGAAATACTTTGACGCCTCATTACCAACAAACCAAAAGCAGTGTAAGGTGATCCTACCAGGCCAGTCCTCCTTTAAGATGCAATGAGACCTTTTACTGAGATAAAAAGGTGACTGGGATGTGCAGTGAAAATGTTTCTGCAGCTGCCCTTAAATTTACTTCAGGATCAATAATAAACATGTATTTAAAGAGGCCACGTAAGTCAAAAGGATTAGGACTCTTTAGGACATTTTAAGGAATTTATACATTTTTTAATTGATTTAGTTTACTTGATTTAGGTTTAGTTGATTTTTTTAAGTTAAAAACTCTGTGTCCAAAAACAAAAGTAACAATAGAAAGGTGGACCTGACAAGCAGGTAAGAAGAATGATGCAGCCATAAATGCTGCATCTGCAGAGAAAAAGACTAACTAATTTGTATGGTACAATTATCCATACCACTAATTAATAAAAAGTCGAACCCCAGGCGTACCTAAAAGCAGTCAAGAATGCATAATAATAATAATAAAAAATAATAAATAACATAGATTTAAAAGTGCAAAACAGGATGCAATAATGCGAAAAGGTGTAGCACCTACTGTACAGGGGTAGTGTTACCCTTTTTATATATACAATTATTGAAACATAAGTACTGTTTCTCAACCTTTATATTCCCTTGTATGTTTTTGCTAATGTTAAAGGAGTTGGAGAACAAATGGGCCAGCGAGTTGAAGCAAGTGACTGGTATTCAGAAGCAGGAATATCAGGAGTGGGTCATTAAATTACACCAGGATCTACAAAAGTCAAACAACAGCAGCCAAATCAAGTGAGTTTGCCTTTGGACTCATTTAGACCAAACCAATAGCTTTGTTTTTATGTACCTTTTACCATAAAATATATATATTTTTATGACATGTTTAACGAACATACAGTCTTTATTTTCACTGCATCCACTAGAGCTTGGAGAATGTATCTGTTACAATGTTAAGGGGCAAGTGACAAATCAATCGCAGTGTCCAAACATTGATATTGTAATCTGTTATGTAATGTTGCTGTAGCATGTGTAAGTAAGGTATGGTACATATGGCTTGATTAATTCTATTCATTGTCTTCTTATGTGTAGTAAGAGATTAGCTAACCAATGTGTGAAATTACTCTTATAAAAAATTATCATGACAACCTTGACCTGTGCTTTGGCTTTATTACAGTGAAGAAATTAAGGTCCAGTCCAGCCAGCTGTCTGAGGAGGGAGAGTCTGGGAGGCGGGTGTTTGAGGAGCAGCCTCTGCTGGAGGAGAGCTTCACCATTCACCTAGGTACCTGAGAGCAAAAGGGCTGCATATTAATGACATGAACTTCTTTCTCTTTTAATAGAGACAATAATGATGGGAATTATCACCCTGGGGAACTATGTTTTCATGCTGTGGACATTGTTGATGTATTGTAAAAGCACCTTTTTAGCACATTTGGTAGTTTGAAAAGGGAACTGTAGGCTGTGGAAGAGTGTTTGTTCAGAAATGTGAAGACCAAAGCCAATTTATGATGAACCAACAAATAAAAATAGATGATGCATCTCAAGGGGCAATCCAATATAAATTATATTACAAATAGAAAAAAAAATCAAATTGAGCAAGAGAGTAACTAAACTAAAAACTAACTAAAAACATGTACAATAGCTGTGTGTGAATTAGAGTGTTTGTGAGAGAGAATGCAGGGCAACCGATGACTAATTCCAGCCTTGCATGTTCATTAATACGTACTGTCCTGACCAAATAAACAATTGAAAGTTATTATGGCGTTTATACGTGTTTCTTGATGCAGTTAGCATGTGTTTCTGGGTTGCATTCTAAGTCAATATTTTTTTTCACCAGGGGCACAACTAAAGACCATGCACAACTTGCGCTTGGTCCGTGCAGATGTGCTTGACTTGTGTAAACACCGGCGACATGGCAGCAGTGGAGCCAAATTGAGGCGGCTTCAGACAGCCCTCTCTCTGTACTCCTCCTCACTGTGTGGTCTGGTACTACTGGTCGACAACAGGGTCAACTCTTACAGTGGAATCAAGAGAGGTGATACTAAACATAGCCTGTAGATGTATACTATTTTAAGATGCACTTTGAGTTGGAGTACTCGCATTTAAAGATGAAGCTGCAGTATATGTAGTACTTTATTATTATTAAATAACCTTTGTAATTGTGCTTTTTAATGCTTTATCTTAGACTTTGCCACAGTTGCAAAAGAGTGTACAGATTTCCACTTTCTGTGCCTGGAGGAACAGCTGGAGGATGTGCAGCAGCTGGTGCTTTATGCCAGAGCCCAGCGGACCAGTAAACAGAAGGACCAGACTGGTAAAAACAAATCTGACTAAACTCCTAATATTCATCACAGTAAACACGTAAGTCTATGCACAACCAGAAAGTAAGTAAGTAAATAAGTAAAGTGTATTTGTATAGCTCATTTCACAGACAATAAAGTCACAAAGTGCTTCAAAAAAAAAACATGAAAATACAGATAAACAAAACACACAACAGGCAATCCACACAACAATATGACAGTAAAATCAGTCCTTTAGTCTGCTGAAGTTAGTCTGAGCAAAAAAGAAAGTTCTGACTTTGCAGTATATACATTTTCAGACTCTTTTTGATTACTACTAAATCTGATTGAATGTATTTGTATTACTAAAATACGGAATAACTTTTAAACTTAAAAAAGGAACCAAAATCAGGGCTGTGGTGGTCCTGCACCTTCCATGTTTGGTTAATTTCACTGCTTGGGCCTGATTTGGAGAGGTACCGCCTTTCAGGGCCAGTGGAACAAATCTCAAGCAGCCAAGTGCTGGTTCTTCAACCAAAGTGAACATGTGCAAAAAAGTTAATTCTTGCTTTAAAATGCCGTCAAATCCAAAACAAGCACAAGGTTAGAACGATCCGATACTCAGCTAGCAGGCTAACACCTGTGATGGAGTGGTGGGTAGAAGGACCTGTAACGAGGCTAGCAGATAAACATGTCAGAGCAGTTTCTGGTCTCCTCCCTTAGGGTAGAACTTATTTAGTTCAAGGCAGTAACTTCTCAGTCCAGTACTTGCAGACTGAAAATTCAAAAACAGTGTCCAAATGAAAAATTTTCTAAACATAGACGACCCCTGGACGACTGAGGTATTACAACAACCAGAGCAAATTGTAAAATATCATCAATCATTTATTTTCGTCTTTGTACTCTCAGAGGTCCCAAGAAACGGCAATGAAGATAAAAGCAAGAATGTTGAACGAAATCCCTCTAACCTTTTACCAGGTAATTGATAATAAGGTATTAAAATGCTTCCACAGTTCCTATACAAGGCATACAAAAGAAAAGCATAAATGTAATTAATGAAAATATACTATAAACCCCCCTTTTAGGAGAATTTTACATTTCTCGACATTCTAACTTGTCTGAGGTCCATACTGTGTTCCACCTCTGTGTGGATGACAACGTGCGCTCTGGAAACATCAACGCACGAGACCCTGCCATTATGGGCCTAAGAAACATTCTCAAAGTGTGCTGTACCCATGACATCACTACTGTGACCATCCCACTGCTGCTCGTCCATGACATGTCAGAGGTAATAAAGACACACAGGTTTTTATAAAATAAAGCCCATATGCTCTATAACAGATTTAGTAAGGATTTAATAAACTAATCATATCATAAGTTTTTTTTTTCTCTTTTTTTTGCATATAGAAAAGTTACTTGATGCACAGTGTACATTTGCCTTCTTTTGTGTGTATGGCATGCCAAGTCTCGTACTGTTGCGTCCATCTATTTGCCATGCTTTTTGGTGAAGTTGTATTGGTTTACATGTGTTTTAAAAATTTATCTTTTATAGGAGATGACAATCCCATGGTGTCTTAAAAGAGCTGAACTTGTTTTTAAATGTGTCAAAGGTATGTTTCACTCTGAATCCATTCCAGTAGGTTGTGCGTTTAAACACAATGGTTGGCTGAGATTATAGAAAATGACAAATTTGTTGCAAAATATTCTTTGTCTATTGTCAGGTTTTATGATGGAGATGGCCTCGTGGGATGGAGGCATTTCCCGTACTGTCCAGTTTCTTGTTCCCAAGGTAGGTTGGGTCATTTGTATGTAGTTTTTCTAAGGTTGAACTGCTTATTTTACTCTCAGATACATGGTGTAAATCATACTCAGCATATGGGTAAAGATGGTGATGGCTAATATTTAAGTGTCCTCTAAGGCAGTGGTTCTCCACCTATTTGAGTTGCGACCCCCAAAATAACAAAATTGGACATTCAGGGCCCTAAACACAAAAAATAGTCAAACTGCAATGTGATACAGTAGCCTAATGTCTAATAATGTTTTATTTTATTTTGAGCATATAGACCAAGATAAATTATTTTGATAGGCCAGCAAATAGGAATCTACTTTTACCACTACTTTTTCTGCATATCATCTGGTGACTCTCAGAAATTGAATCTCAGAACCACTGCTCTAAGGATGCTGTCCTTGTCTAGCCTGGCCTGCTGACTATCTTCTTTTCCTAAACTTGCAAAAGAAGTATAGTCTTGGACTCTCTTCGAGTTGTTTCTAATGAATACTGGAGAGACAGCGGATGAATGTTAGACGTGTGTTACATGAGGGTGTATTGGCACTTCAATTGAAATACTTTTACATTCTTGTTTGTTGAGTGACGATGGCTTAAGACTAGGGCTGCAGTCGACTAAAGAAATTCTTGGTCGACTAAAGATCTGCCCCATCGACTAAAAGGGGGTGTAGCAAAAATATATCTCTGCCCTCAAGAGACCGTAACTGCACAGGAGTTCATGCAAAAATAACAATTTATACAGAAAAGTACTAGTGAACATTGTTTTTATTTGTCAGTGATACTGATTTACTCCAAAATCTTCCCCTAACTCATTCCAAATCTTCTTGTTTTTGCTGTTTTTGCTACAAACATTTGTTGATTGCAAATAAAATAATTAGTCGACTAATAAAAATCTTGGTCGACTAAGACACCATTGACTGATTAATCGACTAAACGACTTTTTACAGCCCTGCTTAACTCATTTGGATTTATATTATGGTTCTGTAAATAAGAATAGGAATCTCATTATCTTCATTTCACATGTTTCTTTGTTTTGACAGAGTATTTCAGAAGAAATGTTTTACCAGTTGAGCAACATGCTGCCTCAGATTTTCCGAGTGTCCTCCACTTTAACTCTCACCTCAAAGCACTAGTTCACGCTTCACATGTGTCTTGAGGTGCCTCATCTGTAGTACAGCTCTAACAAGCTATTTCCTTGGATTATGTTCTGATAGATTTGTACACAAATGTGTGACTGGAGTTTTTACTTTTAAATGTAACTTTTATTTACAAATGATACAATTATGAAAAAAATAATCATGGAATGAAAAAAAAATATTAATAAAAATTGCAAATAGACTGGGTATTTTTCTTATCAGATTGATCTGCAGCGGTCTCATAGGAATTTCATGTGGTAAACTGATTTTGACCAAATTTACACTAATGCATGTTTTCAATAATTGTACTGCATAATATAAATACAATTTTATGATAAGATGCTGCTGTTTTATTCAATAAAGGCCCAATTGCTGTGAAGCGCTTTATAAGCACTATAAGTAGTTGTAGTGCAGAGGAGTGCAAACTAAGGCCCGGGGGCCACATGCGGCATATTTTTGGGCATTGATCTGGCCCGCAAAGTTATGTGTTAGATAATAGCAAGATGGCGTTGTTTTCCCATTCCTTTTCGTCAAAATAACTACTATAATTGATGCGTGGCGATTCCAACAGTGGGCGCAGTTAAAAAAAACAATGGCCTTTGCTGAAAGGCCAAGTTCCAAGTATTGTCTTTTAACAAATAATAACCAGTGGTTAAAGGAGACGTTCAACTCTGATTAAACGTTTTATGCGTCTTTAATAGAGAGACATTTTCCAAACCTCTGGGACATGGCACAAAAGATGCTTGTGTTGTTGGGCTTCACCTGTGTTTGTGAACATTCAGCGTGATGAACATTAACAAAGCAAGCCACAGATCCTGATGATCCCGACAGATGGACACTTTCCTGTTTTGAGAATAACCACCACTAGAATAACACCAAACTTTGATGCATTGGACTGCACTGTCCTGCACTGTTCCTACTAAAATAAGGTAATGATTTTTGCTATTCTGTTGTTGTTTTTGTTTTATTTAGTTATTTTAGGCATTAAGTCTATGTGTAATAGTAATAATGTGTAATATAGTTAACAACATCCAAATTGTAAAGGAGCCGGCCTCCGGGCAAGTGTAAAAATCCAATGTGGCCCTTGAGTCAAAAAGTTTTCCCATACCTGTTATAATGGATACAATTATTTTATTGCATTACATACAGTATTGTTCCACTGTACGCCGAACCAAGCCTCAAGTACCTGTCTCTACCTTTACTACCAGCAGATGGCACTGTTCGCTAAGTACGTGTAAGCGGTAAACCGAAGGTATTACTCTTGTTGAGACTTACTTTTGAGACTTGTATGATTGCAGATGGATTTATCATGCATAATGTTATTCTGAATGTCTTTTTATCTTTTTTACAGTTCATTAAAGGGAAAATTGTGTAACATTTGTTCAAGTTTCCATCCTCTCAGTCAACAGTGGCACTGGGACGTTGGACGTGGAGGGGCAGTTGTTGTTTTTTTGTTTTGTTTTTAACAGCGTTAATCAAATATTATTAATCCGTAACGTTACAATTGCATGTGTCGACATATAACAGTTGTCTATAAGCTTGGAAGAGTGACACATCCATACTTAGTTGTGATTTAAGGATAATAAAGATACTTGGGTGTTCTTGTGCTCCCTTTTTGATACGTTTTTATCTGAACTGTTTACTAGCTTGGCTTGCATTCCATTTATTCCTTAGTATAGATAAGAAGAACCAACATTAGAAAACATTTTTGTTGCGCTATAAGGCTTGTAACGTTTGAGCAGAAATGTGTGTAAGATTGGCACCTGCTATAGTCTTGTTTTGACAGCAGTGTAACCTAATCTACTTAGTTGACCAACACATAAGAAGGGGACATCCAGTCAGTCTTTTTGCAAGCTCAGAAACATGACCCCTGAGAAGTTATCTGCATCATGTGATGGTCCATAAAGTATCTTCTTGAAAGTAGCCAACTATGAAGTCCTTCAGTCCTCAGCCTGACTTTACATTTGAACATGCAACAACAAAACCTTTCTGTGTATTTAGCTCAACCTTTGAGCTCAGCTATTCATCAGTAATTGATTTTTACACTTCAGGAATGGGCCTCCACAACTGATGTTGCCTGGGAATGCACAAGAATTAATTTGGATCTAGGCCTATATGAAGAAACAAGCAGTAAGAATTAAATGTTTAAGCGATTAAAATGTGTAGCCCTACATTGAAGTTTTAATGTTAAGCCACGTTTGAGGGGCTTTTCTGGCTCTATTCTAGTCATTGCGATAAATTGTTTTCTTTATTCACATTTCAAGATAAAAGCTCTCGTTAACTCGACACTGTAATTAGCCCAAGAAATTTTGAGCTGGTCAAAATTTGACTAAATGAAATAGCCAGCACTGGATATGATGTAGGCTCACAAAGTTGAACAACATTTCAACAAGCCTTAATATCTGCCGTTTTATTTGCATGTATTGGATAGCAAGGAGAAAGCGGAAGTTTCCTCTTCACAAGATCTAACTTTACTCCAGTTGTCGCTGTTGGTTCACTTGAGACGGAGAAAGACAGTGCACGGATTTCTTCCTCTGCATCCAACTCAAGGTAAAGTCCGGCGCTCCCAAAGCTTTTTTTCATACTGAGTTTTAAAAGTAAGGCCTACGTTATTTGGTTACTACATTGCGAACACGACGCTTGTTTATTGCGCATGGAGAAACTTCGGCGATTCATTGGAAGTTTCGTGCCGACCAAGTTGCGCTAGATGATCGCGTAAAATGGCCCACTGACGGCCCCAAACGCAGCATTGAAGTGCGCATTTCTCTATGGATGGTCTTTATGGAGAGAAAACGTATGGATTTGTGGGCGTTTGTGAGGCTGTGCCCGAACTGAACTGGACGCTTCTGGCTCCGTCCGAAAGCGTGGCTCTCTCTTCTTTCTGTAAGTTATTCCTTCTGCTGCGTCGCTGTCTGCTGCAGCCTTTACGTCCAGTCTGTGTCGTCTCCGCTGCTGCACCGCGGTGTTGAGCCAAGTGCCAGGCTGGCTGCTTTGGCACGGATGATGTTTTTACGCGGGCGAGCACGCAAAACTCTTATGTCTCGCTCACATGTGCGTTACCTTGTTTCGCTGTGACGTTGAGGTGCACTATTGGGAAAAGCTACCATTGTCACCTTATAAACCAGTACTCCACTGTGTTCCTCCGAGATAAACTGCTTAATTATGCAGTAAGGCCCCTAGGAAGAAGATGAAGTGAGCTCTGACTCCTTTTACTGATTTCCATGTTTCCTGGTAGTTTTGTAATATTTCATTACAACATGTCATGCTTTTAACTATCACTCAAACTTAACGTGCTTGGACTTGTTCCGAGCTTTTCTTTCTTAGTTTCTGAAATTGTCTGTGAAATTTCAAGACTATTTAAATTCACTGCTGACATATTTTTTGAGATGAGGTTAGCCTTCTCAGAAGATGTGGGGAGGAAATTATCATTCCTCAAATTTAGATTTTTTTTTTTTTTTTAGATTTTTTTTTTTCAAGTTCTCTGACCATACCAAAAATAAACTCAATTGTCCTACTTTTCCTTTAGCGCTAAAGAAATGTTTAAAGAGTCCTTTGTTTGAGTATGAATGGGAGTAGTTTACTTGTGTTACGAGTAGACCTTCTTTACAAGTAGGAGACAGATCAAAAGGTTAAACAGCTTTAGCCGTTGACAGGGAAACTTTATTGTCTTCATGAATCTGACCCTGCCATTTCATCCAGACCCCAGTCACTCTCTATGGACCACTCAAGTGTGTTATTAATTATCCTCAGAAAAATAGACTTTTCCGTAGGCATATTAACTTTGACCTCCTCTCCTCTCTTATAGTCGTTATATGAACAAACCAAAAAAGCTTATTCCAGCATGTCCACATTCTCACCATTTCTACTTGTCCCCTCAGGAGGGTTTTGCGTTCTCTTCAGAGCTCATCTGTTCCATGGAGATAGAAAAGCATGTTTTTTTTTTCTTTTTTCAGTGTAGCCCAACCAGCTGGCTGTTCTAGCTGCTTTCTGACTTCAGTCTTATACCCCCTTAAGTCATGCAGCGGATAATCACATAGATTCAAGTGTCGAGCTACTTAGGCATACTCAAAGCTTTGCACTTTTAATCACTCGTAGGCTGGTTATTTCCCGCGCCGAGTCCTCCTTCTGCTTTTTGAACATGTACCTGTACGCTGCATTTCACTAATCCATGTGTTTTTTGAAGACCGGTTCTGGTTTGAATATGTGATTACCCTCCTCCTCCTTTTGAGAAGGTTCTAAAAGGGTTCTTTGCTGGAGGGCTTTCTTCCTTTTTCACCTCATGTCCTCTTCAAAGCATCATATTGCTCTGGTGTCATGTGTAACCATGAACAATCACAGGTATGTGGCCTATACTCTCACACAGAGCACCAGCCTGGAGACAATCACTTTAGAAAAGCTCTCTTTTTGGTTCCCACATATGACACATGTTTGGTTGTACATTAAGTGAGCTTCAGATTTATGTTTCCATTCGTCTTAATTTTCTTTAACTTTCTTAACTATTATACTTTGATTTTCTTTCTATGGAAATGAAAGACAACCTTTCCTGCACTTAATTGGATGTGTTACCTTGAGCTTTTGCATGAACTACTGTTTAGTACAACTTAGTTAATTTCTCTATATGCCCCGTTTTTACGTTGTTATTAGGGCTTTAATCTTTGTGTGTGTGTAGATTTGGAGTGCAGTTTGGGTCAGATACATAGAGATAGTTTTCATATATTTTTGTCACACCCCCATTTAGTCGACTAATCGATCATTAAGACAAGTCTTTAGTTGACCAAGAGTTTCTTTAGTCGACTACAGCACTACATTTTACTGTAGCAGGGAGAAAGGTAGCAGATAGTATAGCCCATTTATTATAATTGCTACAGCAACAGCAACAATATTCCTCTGAGAAATACTAATCTAAGCAATGTCCCACCAGCTTTAACAGTCTGGATGTCCTGCTAGTGTCGTGGAATGTGCATCATTAGACTGCCATAACTCAATTACTTCTCACTTCTTGAAATGTTCAGAGTAACCAAGTGTTGAAGTCCTAGTGGTCAAAATCCACGCAGCCTCTCTGGTGCACTGCCACCGACCATCAGGAGAGAAAGACCTCTGATGGGGGGCCCTGGCTGGGGATAGCAAAAAGATGACTGTTTCCCTTTGCATACAAACGGATTGGAGAATGAGTTTGACACTTCTGCATCTGATAACTTGACGTTGTACGCAAAAACCACTATGGCCATAAACCCGTGCCTGACCATGGAATCTAAGCTGGGTTGGGCCTGGTTAGTACTGGTGGGGTAGTGGAGCACTATTGGGTAAAGTTACTGTCAATAAAGACGTGCTTGCCAAATTAAAATGCATGCGCACTTATCTATATCTATATAGATATATATGCATACTGTAAATGAGGGGCTATGGCTTTACATTTTACTACATTTTAGTCTGAGGATGAGAAGAGCATTCAAACAGGAAATGAACCGCAGCATCAGTATCAACACGACTGAACCTGATCTGCTACTGTCCTCAGCAATGACCATGACCTGAGCCAGTGTCTGTCTGCGGGACAGTCTCCTCTGTGCGGGACAGTCTCTTCTGGACAGGTGTGCTCTGTGGATGGAGATCAGAGCCACTGTCTGGTCAGAGTAGTCCAACCATCTCAGTCTGCTGCTGTCATGGTGGCTTCTCTGTGGTTGTGGTGCTATTTCAACAATCAGTTGTTTGCAGGATGGAGCTCTAGAGGTCAGCACTTCCAGAGAACGTCACAAAAGGTCATGCCTATCTACCCAGGGTCTGTGCAGATGTCCTGGTCTGGTCCTACTTTCATGGCGGTTTCTCTGTGGTTGAAGTCACAGCCCAGTGCTCAGTGACATGGGGTGATCAGTTTGGGGCTGATGTAAATTCTTGATTGGCAGTACAAATTATCTTGATTTAATAATAATATATTATATATAAAAAATAAATAAATACATACATACATATTTATTTTATTTATAGACAGAAGAGGAAGAAAAAATACCTCATTTGGTCTTGAAACTAGGATCTCTTCACTTAAGTTCAACACTTAACACAATGAGCTGTAGAAACTGACAGGATAGTGCATGGTTTAGAGATGATATAGTCAACCTCTACAGCCTGAACTGTTCTCTAAACAGGACATTTAATTAACCAAATTAAAAAATAAAAGACATCTGTATAACTATAACTATAACACAGCCACAACAAATGCGTTGATGAAAGGCAAAAGTGTATAAAGTGCTATGTTTCTTCTCCAGTCAGAGCCTGATCCATGAGTCTGAGCTCGACTATTAATGCCTGTGACAATGACATCATGTTATTGACAGCTTATTCACTTCTGAAAAGTGTATTCTCAAAGAAGAAACCTCAAGCACACAAAAAATAAATTAATATTCACAAGTAAGAAACCACACACGTTTTTAGATTTATGTATTTGTAAATATGGAATGGTAGGTATTTTTAATTTGTATTCTCTCGAACAAGAATGTATGAAATTTATTTTATGCACAAATATAAATAAATACGCACACATTTAACTTTGGCATGCACGTCTTTATTGATAGTAACCTCACCCTATAGGCCACGAGTGGCTGGAGTCTAGTGCATACTGTTGTTGTGCTTATCATGATTTTGCACCGTGTGCTGACCAAATAAGTAATAGTAATAAAAGATGCTCTCACTCACGCATTTGTATAGATTGTTTTATCTGCTCTTATGGAATAATACATTTGTGTTATATCTTCTACTCAGTCCGGCTGTTCCGTGTGTGTGTGTGTGTGTGTGTGTGTGTGGGTGCTTTGGCACTATTTCAGTTCTTAGTGGCTCGTCCTCCAAACTGCTCATGAGTTTAATCCTAAATTCCTGCTCTGCATTTTTCAGCATTGACTTGAACTTAAATGCTATGCTACATAATTAGTGGAATGGACTTTCTCCATTGCACATTTCTAAAAGTAGGCTTGCTCTGTGAATGTTGATTGAATCTGCTTTTTTTTCTTCCTCTTTTATGGTAATGTGCTTTGTACAATCAATTACAAAGTTATGGTGGAGAAATAGTATTTTTTAGGGCTGTAGTCGATTACAGAAATTCTTAGTTGACTACATAAGCCCTGCCGACCAATTAGTCGACTAAAGGGCACAGAGCAGGAGACTGGCAAAACCTCTCAAAACCTTTCAGCAGCTTATGTGTGTACTTGCAGTATTGGTAATTCCAGCTGTTTTGTCAGCTTAAAGTCTTTAGATTGCTCTCAGACCAACAGTTACTTTCTCTTGGACCTAAGAGTAACAACAGTCGGTCTTCACTGCTTTCCCTCTCTCTCCCCTTGTCTAATTGAATTTATTGACTTGACTTAGGTCTGCCCACATGCTTTATGTGTGGAAGAGACTGCGTGGCATTGAAGACAAAACAGCCTCAGGTCCAGCGCTCTGTGAAGGGAGGGAACAGACTGCAAATGAGCCCATTTCTTTTCTGTAATTCCCCATTAAACCAGAAGCATGTTTTTTACAGTTCCATGCAGCCACTACAATTGAAGTAGAAGTCCAGATCAGACGCATACAGGCCCTGGACCAGAGATAACGCAACTTGTCCATAGACATCCCCATGGTGATAAACAAGAGGCCAGATGTTTGCAATACATATTCTCACTGTATCTTTTTCACACTCAATTGAGGTTACATGCAAAAAGAGAAATTCAGCTTTATCTGAGTATGGGTGCTGTGTTAAGTGTGAAACCTAACTGTCGCACTGCTGCCTCATCAACATGTTTACTAGTCCATAACCAAAACTATGCTTAGTGTAATAGTGCAGTTCTTAGTGGTTCAAGGCTGGGCGATAAGGCAATGAAAGTCTTATTGTGGTCTAGTCTCCATAACAATGTGCTCTTTTGATCTTATCAAGATTCAGTCAGTGCTATTTTGTTGCTCTATGCTTAAACACATCCACTTTTTTCCACACAGTTCTCCTGTTGGTCATCTTACTTGATGCTCTGAGTGAGTAAAAAAAAAAAAAAAAATCACAGTGAACTGTGGACTTTCAGAAGAAGCAGATTATTTTAGTTACATCTTAAAGGCAATATAAGGGAAGTAGGTTTACATGAATCAACATAAAATTGAAATCTGGATCTGGTTGGCTGTGCATGTTAAGTTGTGGCTCAAACTGTAGATGATATGTGCAAAAGGAAGTGACACTGATTCCTCTTGATAACCCCCACGTTATTGAGACAAGGAGTACTTGCCCTGAATTAAACCCTGTTTGAAGTTGTGTGATGAGTGAAACAGCACATTATGAAACACACCAGTGTTCTTTCATGTAGCAAGCTGAATGGGGCACTTTTCAGTCTTTGATATATGATATGCTCTGTGAATGAATCAAGCTGATGATTTGAGTCGATATGTGTGTTGTCATGTCGTGTTCATTGCGTCTGGTAGATTAATGCTTTGTGAGAAGTGTTCCAGACAGAACCTTCAAGAAGTTTTAAGTATTATGCACTATATTCAATATGGGTTTGTTTTCAGCTAATTATTTAGTTCATAACACCTTTTAAAGATTGAAGCAAATATGTGGAAAGCCTGGTACTAAACATGTTAATTGCCAGTGTGTCATAATTTGTTGTTCGCTTGTAATTATGGTGTTGTGTTGTTGTGTGTGTATATCAGAGAGCAACGCGAAAACAGTATCTGCCATATTGTATCCAGCTCACCTTAATTAGCATACAATGACTGACATACAGTGTATAGTGTTGATTCTAAGAGTTATAATTGGGATATTGTTTCTTGTCACTGTTCTTATAATTCATAATAAATACAATACTGTTTTCAATAGTCTTTTTCAAGGAAATAGATACAAAATGAATAAAATGGGATGGGATTCCACAAGGGTGATGTCATTATAGCATTGTAAAAAAAAATAAACTTTGGCTTTTCAAGAGGTGTTAAACCCTTATTTTGTCAAACCAAAATGTTAAAAAAGAAATCTCACTAGATCATTTTCCACGTGTCCACTAGACCACAAGATGTTGTCCATCCCTAAATAATAGTTAATGTTCAACTTACCACCTTGAATGTTATGGCACTGCTGTCGGCATAGACAAATGTCTCTAAATGAGGAAATTGTGAATTTATTAGAAGGAACTTCTATACATCACATCAAGGATCAAATTTGTAAAGAAGCTTGTCATTGACATTTATTTTAAGCAAAAGACTAGTCTTAGCCTTGTATTGCTCTACTTTTCGCACGCACACACATGCACACGCACACGCACACAGTCTTGTTTCTATTGTGTCATTGTGTTGTTTTTGTGGTTATGTTTTCAAATGGGTGGTTGTGATTCAAAAGGGTGAAATTCCTCTCTGTGATTAAAGGGCGGTTGTTTAAATGTTCTAAATGTGGGGTGTGGGAGATTTGTGTTTTCTCTAGAACGAGTTTAGAGAGGCCAAAGGAGGACGTTGCCCTTTTCCATCTGGACCATCTGGTTTGTGTAACATTTGACTTGGGCACTAATCATGGTGTCTAATGGCCGCTGGCTCTGACAACAGCTGGAAATAGGAGCATGACCTGCTGGAGTCTGTCTGTCCCCCAGTCTGTCAGACCCTGTAAAGTACTGTATTAAGAGCTAGAGCCATGCAGCTGAAGGTTCATGACCTTGTGCTTCCAGTTCCTCCTGCTAACAGCTCAAAGCCCTGCTGCTTCTTATAGTCCAAAAGGTCTTCTGCTCTATGCGATTTTAGGATGAAAATGTAAATTTTGTTACAATGTGACAAACTTGGTTTGATAAATATTGCTGTAGAGACTGGATTACTAACAATCAGAGGTGGTTTTTGTTTTGTTTTGTATGTTTTGTTGACACCTTATTTTACTATGATTGGGCAAACCAATTTTAATTACTTTTTTAGACTGAAGGCTTTATGAGACAGGACAGTTGCAGAGTGAAATGGGTATAGAGAGGGCATAGACATTCAGCAAATGGTCATAACCTGGGATTTGTATCCACGATACTGCGGTGGCAGCAACCACACAATCTTATCCACTGCACAGTGATCCGGTCATTTCTAATCACAGCCATTTTCTGTCTGTAAAAGCATGTTAGGAGCAGAGTTCGGACTTTGGAGGAAGAAATTTGACTTGACAATGATAAAAGGGAAATTAATATTCAAAGCAGTTTCTCTTTGTTTTAAATAAGACATTATGTAATTGAATTGAAACTTGAGATCAATTAATTTTGTCATATCGCCCTCTTGTTACAACTAAATGTGATTACATCGTCATATGGTTTTAGGTTAGGTCGGGTTACATGTTATTACAAGTTGTTACATTGTTCTTAAGAACACCCCTTTTGGTACCAAGTCTATTCCTGAAATCTCTCAGAACAAGGGCAAGATTTTTTGATAACTGGCCAGTATTCTATATTGTGTTGTTAATGATACCCTTAATAATACCCTCTAAAATATCAACTATATCAAGAATTTGAAATGCTGTACTCTGTCATAGAGCCTTTCTATGTTGAATCATAAAATTGATGAAACATTTCATAATTAAATTTCCTGTTTTTATGATACAGTGACAGCTGCAATGCTTCTATGATGGTGTGGGTGTGCAACAGATGGCCCTGAAAGTAAAAACCGTGAGATTGTAAAAAATATGGGGCAGTATGGATGTGCGATAGTCCACCTATGTAATAACGTAGTACAGGGAGAAGGATGCCCAATTACAGAGGCTACTCCTAAAGGTGCTGTTAAAAAGCTGTCAGCTTTGCATAAATGCACGGCACTTAAGCATCTGCATCACATATTTGTTTAAAGGTTAATTTGCGATGGAGGCACAAATGTGTGATTGATCATTTCCACCTCATACCTCTGTGCTGTGTATGACATGGATGATATTTGGGCTTTATTGGGTCCCTGCTGCTACTTCAAGTGCACTGGTCCTTCAGCTCTATTTATGACACACAGTTTTGGCTTTGTGGATTATGTTGTAGCTTATTATTGCAATGTTAGGTTTGGCAACCGTCAAGAAGCTATGGTGTTTGTGGAAAATAACTGCTGCTGTGCAATTACAGCTTCTGCTTCCCTGCCAGTGTGCAGAAGAATATGCATAACATTTTAACAACACCCCAACATTCTGTGGTGTATTTAGTTGTTAGTATTTGGCTGCTGTCAATATTTTTCCCTTTGAACTCAAACCAGTGCAACTTTGGCTTTTCTATCCCTGGCTAATCATATACTAATCTAAGGTGTGTGCCATGAACATATTATAAGTATTTGTTTTTGTTGTGTATTCACCAATGAGATAATCTGCTTTATACTTTTTTACTTTCTCTTTGCGGGCTTTTAAGACTTCTAAATGTGCCTTTTCCAATTACAGGGACCTATTCTCTTTAATTATGACTCTGTTCAGTGTGTAAGTGCCAGGAACAGGCACACTTTTAACCTCAAGATTTCCAGAAATGGACATTAGTAAGTCCTTAATACAACTGCAACCCTCCTTTATTGTCCCCAGTTGGATATAAGCTTGGTTGCAGATATGACAGCAGTTTAGATTTCATGGTGAGTGTGCACTTGAGGAAAGAATACTCCGTGCATGTTGACTCAAATAGGCTTAGTGCATCTGAGCTGGTGAACCTGTAACCGGGTTAAAGCGCTCTGCCGACTGCTTTGTGATGCTTGTGCTGTGAGAATGGAGGTAATGAGAGCAGCTCCTTGCCTATAGGTAGCTGAACATGAGACAGGGTCGGGGCGGAGGTTAATGATGAACCTTAAAGCAGTGTCCAAGGAGGTTTTTAAGATTTTATCAATTCCCTCTTGTCTCCTAACCACTTGCAGTGGGGTCATTATGTAATATAGGTGAGTGTCTTGGTGTAACCAGGCACTAGGTTTGCTTGAGCTACAATAATTAAAAAAAACAAACAGGGAAAGGAATAGCTTGTAAAGAGCTTGATGGCCCACAGACTGGATTCCTAAAGTGCTTTAGGATTTTCCCCCACCTTCCAGGTTTCAGCAGGGACAGGGGACAAGGAGAAAGGGGGCTGAGAGAAGGCAGGATAGAGGGGAGGAGGAGGCTCTCTCCCAGAGGCGCAAGATTTAAAAAATAGTCCCACTTTTGAGTATACGTCAAAGCAGGTGGTTCAATCAGTGTCGACATGCCCAGCACTGAACAGACTGAATTAAGACTAAGAGATTAAGATTAAGAGTTCCAATTTTTTTTTATTCCTCTTTGTTGTTTTCTCTATACTCAGGAAAAAAAAGACAAATATAAAATTTCAATTCCATGGTCCTGTGACCGTTGGAAACAGCTTTCAACTCATACTTCATAAGAAGTACGAACTTTGTTCTTGTTCTTGCAGCCCGAGGCGCACGAACAAAGTTCGTACTTCTTATGAAGTATGAGTTGAATTGGCCTTTACTTTGTCTAGTTTAATGTTTGTTAAAGCACAGTATTAAAGTTGGTTTCCAGTTTGAATTTAGACTTTATTCTCTACTCTGTTAACTGGAAGCACTAATGGAAATTCATTAGTGTCTTCGTTCCCTCTTTTGGTCTTTTCACCTGCGCACAATGGGGGTTTCAATGTAAAGTAAGTCTGTAAGGTGGCACGTTCTCATTCACACTGGCTCACAACAGGCTATACTTTCAACTCCATTGTGGCACTATTTGCATGGACCAGCATGATAAGTCTGGCCTGATCCGTAGTTGCCTCTTTTCATTTGGTTGTAGAGGGGGTGGTCCTTAATGACTCCTGCTGACGCTAATCCTATGAGCGAGTGAACTGAGCTTGTGGTTATTCCTCAGAGGGTCAATTCCCCCCGAACTGAGTTCCGTTGTGGTGTTCTTAGAGAAGGCATACTTGCTAAGTATTAAGGTTCTAGGTTTTACTTCCAGGTGGCATGGGACCTTTCTGTGTGGAGTTTGCATGTTCTTCCTGTGTCTGCGCATGTTTCTTCCTGGGGCTCCGATTATGTATAATATGTACAAAAGGCTCCTCCCCTCTGGAGCAAGGAGCCCCCAAAAATAGATTCTAAATCTCAGTAGGACTTTGATGTTGAATAAAAGTCAATGAATGAATGTGGTTTGAGTGATTGGTGGTGGTCAGAGGGGCCTATGGAGCAGATTGGCAGCCTCTCCTATCAGTCTACCCCAAGGCAGCTGTGGCTACATAAGTGGCTTACTACCACTGAGTGTGGAGTGAAAGGATAATGACTACACTGTAGTGCTTTGAGAGGCTTCGACAAGCCTGTAAAGTGCATTACAAAGACCCATGCACACAGGACGTGGCATGCTGCTGTGTTTGCTGCCGAGGGGAGCGCAGAGTGGAGGGAAGACAGGGAGGTGGAGTGGACTCGGAGCTGAGATGCGCAGATGTGGTGGTAGCAGGTTGTCGTGACGCATATGAAGATGAACAAGCATCAACGTTTGCCACATTCAAGCAATAATGACATAATGACCAAGTGAACTAATCCTCTGACTCGTCAAATTCCTTCCTTCGTCAAAGTCCTGTTTTGCTTTTAGGAAACTGACCTTTCAGGCTCTGTGATTAGATGAGCTGAAGTGACTCCGTGCGTACTGCTCCAGTTGGATTTTGTTAAGGCAGTGCCTGTGGCACACCATTGCATTCTTACGCTGACAACCACACATACATGAATGAGATTTCAAGCAGTCTGAATGGGCCTTTAGGTCATTTCTTTTTTTGCCTGTATTTTGTAAAGTGTTCACAACTAACAAGTTGGACTTTTGCCAGCCATGATGTACTGTCCCTCCACGCTCAAGGACATCAATGTGAATGAGAGACACACAGCGTCTGGTATAGTCTAGTTTCTTCGGCTTACCTCCTTTTACATTTACTTTTTAAAATGTCCTGTTGGATGCATGTGTTCATTCATTTACTATATAGAACTATAATTTATCCAGACTAATGTAAATTAGTCACATGAGTTTTGTGATTCAATATTTTCTATACTGAAACAGAATTAACAAATTACCTATACCCTCAAAATGTACCACACCCATTTGTCCGTGGAGAAATTTACGTCAGCAAGTAGGGTACTATGCCAGACAATATTCCAGTTTAAAAAGTAAAAAAGCTACCATGTAACTATGCAAGCAAATATATTCCAAGAAGATCAGAATCAAACTCAGAAAAGATTTATTTCCATTGTCAGTGAACAAAATTCCCAAAAACCTAGCAACTTGCTTTGGCGGTAAGGTGCAACATATAACAGTGAATAAAATAGTAGCAAAATATATAAAAGAAGACATGCATAAAATTAAGAATAAAATAAACTTAGACTATATACAGAAATTTACTGGTCGGTTAGACAGTAGTGCAAATGTGGTAGTGCAAATAGATAGCTGCTTTTATTATGATTATTATGATTGTTAAAGTGGCAGGTGTTATACAGTGTTCATAAGTCCAACGGCAGAGAGATAGAAACTGTTATTGTGGCGGGAGGTTCTGGTCCGGATGGACCATAGCCTCCTGCCCGAGGGGAGTGGCTCATATAGTCCATGTCCAGGGTGAGAAGGGTCAGCTATGATCCGACCTGCTCCGAGCCCTGGAGATGCACAGGTCCTGGAGAGAGGGCCGAACACCTTCTCAGCAGAGGCACAATGCGCTGTAGTCTCTGTTTGTCCCTGGCTGTGGCTCCTGTATCACACGGTGATGGAGTAGGTGTGGATGGACTCGATGATGGCCGTGTAGAACTCCACCATCATCTGCAGCATCAGCTTGGCTTTCCTCAGCTGCCGCAGGAAGCACATCCTCTGCTTGGCCTTCTTGATGATGGATTGATTGTCGGCTCCCACTTGAGGTCCTGGGTGATGGTGGTGCAGAGAAAGTGGAAAGAGTCCATTGGGATGATGGGAGAGTCTGTCAGGGTGAGGGGGGGCAGGGGGGCTGAGACTTTCCTGAAGTCCACGATCATCTCCACTGTCTTCTGGCCGTTGAGCTCCAGGTTGTTGTCGCTGCACTGGGACACCAGCCGGTCCACCTCCCACCTGTAGACAGACTCATTGCCGTCCGAGATGAATCCGATGAGGGTGGTGTCGTCCGCAGACTTGATCAGTTTTACAGAGTCGTGGCTGGAGGTGCAGGAGTTTCCGTACAGGGAGAAGAGCAGAGGAGAAAGTACACCGCCCTGTGGAATTCCTGTGCTGATGATCCGAGAGTCCGTGACTTTCTTCCCCAGCTGCGTGCACTGCCTCCGGTCCTTCGTCATGTGAAAAACATGACTAAGGCGTTACGCAGCGACAAACGATGACATTATGATGAGTGAAGTGTCCTGGCAAAAAGGAGACGCGTGGAGTGGGACTGACCTGTCCGTTTCCATTGACCCCACCCATTTACTACTGCACCACGCATAAAGACGTGGCCAAAATCTACTGTTATGCATCTATCACAGGAAGTTTGTGATCCACCGGCAGATGGAGTCAGGCGCGTGGAGCTGAAGATGACAGCCCCTGGATTCATCAGGCTTGAATTGTGGCCAAGGAAGCAGGAGACCCGTGTCTGAGGAGTGAGTTCTTGTATCAGAACAGTAGAAGAGATGTATGTTTTCTCTCTCTCTCTCTCTCTCTCTCTCTCTCTGCCTGTATTTTTAGTCAGTGCATTTAGTATAACTGAATTGCAAGCTACAGGTTGGGCTGGACAATGACAATAAAAATTACGTTCTTGTCCTTGTGATGATATGTTGTTTCTATTAGTGAAGTATAGCTTTTCTCTTAAATGCAGCATTATGCTCAAACAGTGACAGTTCTTACCACTCACTGAAATTGGTCAGTCTGTCATGTGAGTAAGTGACAGGTGAGGTGTATTTAACCAATCATAGTGAAGTGTGAACAACGTGAAGAAGTGGAGACTTGTAGTTGTCTCTTAAAGAGAGTATAAAGCTGAATGATGATTAAATTGAAAGTGGAATCTTGGCACTAGAAAATTGTACTATTGAGGAGTTATTTTTTACACTACATTGGCCATAACACATTTGCAATTATATATTCTTTTATTTGTATTTATTTAGAAAAACTCATCATTTTTATCTGCCTTCCATAAAGTGCTTGTGCTTTTCTCACCAGCTCCAAATCTAGAGTCGGGGTGTACAAATCAAGTCTGGCTGGTCTCAGTGGTGCAAACATCTTGTCAAAGATTTAGTTTGACAAGATGACAATTGTGCTCCCATAGAAAACTTTCACACATCAGATATAAAATTGTCTAATTTGCTGTGGGTCACAATATGCATCAGTCTCAAGCCTAATGTGACTTTAGGGTTTGAGGGTGTAAACCTACAGTATAATTGAGGGCTAAAGGTTTTGTAGTGGGGGGACAAGCCTGTCCCCTGGTGGGTGCCTTTCAGAGTGTTCAGGCTGGGGATTAGACAAGTTGCCTTGTATTGGGTGACTAGGTTACATGTCTTCTGTTTAATCTTAGTGACTGCTGGACATCAAATGACTCAAAACAGCAACAAAAAATACATGAATCTGTTGTGCTCTCAGACTTCCTTCCGAAAAAGGGCTTTTGCATTTGTAGGAGATGAATTTGATCATCAGGAAGAACAGTTGGGCAGAGAACAAATGTAATTATAGCACCTTGTTGCTGTGGTTCTGATGTTGTACATACTTATCTTATAATTTATGTTTGCCTCAAACATTTGCATATCCCTATAATTAAGACCTTGATGTAATAGCAACAGACTCGGTGTTCCAGTTTATTCACATACATTTTAATATATATGAAGTCAAAAGGGGAAGTACAAAACTAAAACCCCTCAGTAAAAGGCAGGCAAGGCAAGACTGATGTGTTAAAGCCTAATCTAGACCCCGACATACTGGCAAACTATAGACCTATTTCTAATCTGCCCTTTGTCTCTAAAATCCTTGAAAGAATTGTGATTAAACAGCTTTGTCGCCACCTGCAGGACAATAATTTATTTGAAGTTTTTCAGTCAGGGTTCCGTGCGTACCACAGCACTGAAACTGCACTAGTTAAAGTCACAAATGATCTGTTATTAGCTGCTGATGATGGACAGGTCTCAATCCTGGTTCTGTTGGACCTCAGCGCAGCGTTTGACACCATCGACCACAACATTCTACTGCAGAGGTTAGAATGTGATGTAGGTGTCAGTGGAACCGCCCTTAGCTGGTTTAAATCCTATCTATCTGATAGGTACCAGTTTGTTAATGTAAACCAGAGATCTTCCCCATGTTCTAAAGTAACCTACGGTGTGCCGCAGGGTTCAGTACTCGGTCCAGTTCTGTTCACTCTTTATATGCTGCCCTTAGGTATGATCATCAGAAAGCATGGCATTAACTTCCACTGCTATGCAGATGACACTCAGCTTTATTTATCAATGAAACCTGATCAGACCCATCAAGTAGACAGACTTAGTGCCTGCGTGAAAGACATAAAAACTTGGATGACTCTTAATTATCTGCTCCTTAACCCTGAAAAACCGAGGTCATTCTGCTGGGCCCTAAGCACCTGCGAGACTCCTTATCTGACCAGATAGTTTCTCTGGACAATATCACTGTAGCCCCCAGCTCTACTGTAAGAAACCTTGGGGTCCTATTTGACCAAGATCTCTGCTCAAAGCTCATATAAATCAAGCCTGTAAAACAGCCTACTTTCATTTGCGTAACATAGCCAAAATTAGAAAAATCCTGCCCAGAGACGATGCCAAAAAACTCATCCATGCATTTGTCACATCCAGATTAGACTATTGTAACGGTCTGCTTACAGCGTGTCCTAAAAGCTCTATAAGAAGCTTTCAACTGGTTCAAAATGCAGCAGCAAGATTATTAACAGGTACTAGAAAAAGAGATCATATTTCACCAGTGTTGGAGTCTCTTCACTGGCTTCCTGTTGAGTTTAGAATCAAATTTAAAATCCTCCTCCTGACTTATAAAGCTTTAAACAATATGGCCCCATCCTACCTCAAAGATGCAATAGTAGCGTACCATCCAAACAGAGCTCTTCGTTCTCAAAATGCTGGACTATTGTTAGTCCCCAGAGTCTCTAAAAGCACAGTAGGAGGTCGAGCATTTAGCTACCAAGCTCCTATGTTATGGAACCAGCTCCCTGTTCATGTAAAAGAGGCCGACACAGTCTCTACATTTAAGACCAGGCTCAAATCGTTCCTCTTTGAAATAGCTTATGGTCAGGCCAGTTAGGAACAGAAATAAAAACCTACAGTTTTAGCTACGCTGCCCTTGGAGCAATTCTGCTGGGGGAAGTATGGCAGCTTGAACACTATCCTCTGGTTCTTCCTACTTTATCTATCAACAATATTTAATATTACTTCAACTGTAGTCTGTTCATTGCTGTTCACATGTTTCTCTTTCTCTCCACTTCCCCCGGGGAGTGGAGACTGTTTCAGACACTGCGGCGGCTGCTCCAGTGACGACCCCCCCACCCCCACCTGTCTGGACGATCTATGCGCCACCCGCCTGGACAGCTGGATTAGCCACACCTCGTCTGCCTGGACGAACTCCTTCTACTTTAGATGAACTGTTCCTCATCTCCTGCTGGAGGATCTCTCTACACTGGTGGACTGCTCCTCGTCCGCCTGGAGGAACTCTTTAAAGCCACCTCCCTCTTGAGTGGTTCTGGCTCCACAGTCCAAGTGGATGTGTCAGTCCTAGTTCATCTGCAGCCTGTCCGTCCGTGGGAGTAGGATCTCTCCTTCACTGTGGTTCTCCCCGAGGTTTCTACTTTTTCCCATGGGGTTTTTTGTAGTTTTTCCTCGCCGCGAAGGAGGGTCAAAGGACAGGGGCATTCTGGGACAGTTATCTGAACTGCTTTTACCTGTGGCCCATCGAGGCAACTGTTGTTGTGATTTTGGGCATTATAAAAATAAATTGATTTTGATTTTGATTTGATTTAATGTTTTTTTGTTGTGAAACAAGAAACCTCATATCTACATGTTTGTTGCCATATGTCTTAATTTTTATCTCTCAAGGAAGATTCCAAGTACATCGGACTTTTCTAACCTTAACCTTAAGCCTAGTCTAAAAATTTAAGGTTGAGTCCAGTTTATTGTCTTTTCAGTTCTTCAACAATTCAAGTGTGGAATAGCTCAATGTTTGGTTATTTATTAAATATGTTGAATATTGTTTAGTTAATATTTCATTTCATGTTTTTTCTAGAATGCTGAGAAGAGAATGACTCCTCGCGGTCCTTCGAGACACCGTGTCTTTGCCGCTGTCTCTAGACAGCCCTCTCATCCCTCCGGGGTACTGTTTGCGTGCCCCAGTCACCCGCCTGGCCCCCTCTGCTGTGTCCAGTAGTGGTCATCCGTGTGCAGGAAAGGTGCCCCTGTAAATATGCCTGAATGGAGGTCTCAGTGGCATCTCGTCCTGCTGAACTCCCTGACATGTGGCCTAGAGATCTGTGTGGCAGCTGCGACCACATATGTGCCCCCACTGCTGCTGGAAGCGGGCGTGGAAGAGCGCTACATGACTATGGTGTTGGGTAAGCCCATGTAAACTCCCGGAGCTGGGTAACTTTATACAGCAATTCTTTTGGGAAACACAAATTCTTCTTTCATGTTTTCTCTAATCGTGTATGATAGCATTTTTCACTATAAACTTTCTTTTGGGTAGTTTTAGGATCATTTTAACCATATTTGTGTAAGTTTAAACTGTTAACACAATGTTTAACATATTTGCTGTAAGCCAGCTCTACACCCTGACCAGCAATATCAGATAAAATCATTAGAATTTCCATTGTAATCTCATACCTCTTTCATTCAGTTAACGGAATTGCGAATGGTGAATGCTGCTTTTTTGAAAGTCTTACTTTATTCATAGATTTTAATGCATGTTTGCATTGTTGCTGTTGTGTAAAAATGACAATAAGCCTTGGGGCATGTACCTTCTCCCATTCAAATTACCGTCACATAACTGGGCTGTTACTCTCTAATTAGTCTAATAACTTTTTGTTTCTAGTGTCAGTAATTAGTGGCTACTTGAAAGGCAGCAGGAGATGGCTGAGTAAATATTGCATCAAATACCACCCATTGCATTTTCTCACCCATGCATGACCCAAAGCATGTCTCTTTTTCACTCCTCAAACTCATTAGTGATAGTTGCTGTTTTTTCTGTGTTTTATATTGGCTAGTAATTTGTTAAACTTGCCCAAGATAATTTGAACCAGAATTTTAAAAGTTAATATTCACTGATTATGTATTATGTTTTAAAAGTGTTGGAAATAAAGGCTCATACATGACCATGGTAATAAATCATTGAAAGGTGAGAAAATGCTGATCACAGAGTTTCTTGAGACCAGAGGCATGGGGGGCACACACACACTCATGAAGAGGACATCACATCACCTGCAGTATATGGGCTATATTTAACTGGGTTTACTTGTGGTAGCTGTGAATAGTTGCATTGTACTGTCAGACTAACTGGCTTTCACATGGTTCTCACTCAAAGCATCTCTTTGAGACATTGTCTTGTGACTTTACAGATGATAGATCCAGTTCTACCTAACCAAACGGCTCAGTTCAGCGACATAGTGACTATTCAAATAAAATGACTAAACAATGTACAGTTATAGTATTCATTTCTCAACCAGCTGATAATGATATAAAGAAAAGTGATTTCTTTGTGAAGGAAGCTCGTAGAAAAAGGAGTGTGCACTGTGAGCCAAATCTACAAATGGCTCTCAGCCTAATTCCCATCGCCCCATTTTATAATAGAGTGCATGAATGTTATTTGAATGAAGATGGATACTGTGTCTTCGGAGGATAAAAGTTAATTTCCCTAAGCTGCAGAATCTGTTTTTACATGGCTAGCTATGCTATCTCAAAGACCTTTGTTAGATGCTTTACCTTTGAGTTGTTCCCTACTTTTCTATAATTTACTCTCCCTCTTTTTAAGGCGAGAACTTACACTGTTGCTAAATGTGTAATCTCAAGAAAGGGTTAAATGTCCTTTTGCTTCCTGTTCCTATTACAGCACTATGATTATTTATCACCATACACTTCACTGTGGCTCAGTGGTTAGAGCCGCCTTTGAATATTTATTTATTTTTTGGCCCATTTTATTTTTGTCCTTGTTTTTCTATTTATTATGACGGAGGTTAAATATTTTTGGAACTGTTGACATAATCATCCTTATCAAATCAAAATGATTTAATGCATATTTTTGTTTTTCCAACTTTCACTGTTAATTCAGTTTTTGTCTATTTTCACAGGTATTGGCCCGGTGCTTAGCCTCTTTCTCACTCCCTTTGTGGGCTCAGCCAGTGACAACTGTAACAGTCATTACGGCAGACGGCGGCCTTTCATTTGGCTGCTGTCCCTGGGTGTCCTTATTGCACTTTTTATCATTCCTAATGCAGACCTACTTGCTTCACGCCTTTTTTGGGGTGGGAAAAGACTTCAGGTACTTCATCACTTGGAAATGTGTTTGTGTATGTTGGCAATAAAATGCTAAAAACTATAATCACTGTATCATGATGTGTTTGTAGGTGGGCTTCCTGATTCTTGGTGTAGGACTCCTTGACTTCTGTGGGCATGTATGTTTCACTCCGTTGGAGGCTCTGCTGTCAGACCTGTATCGAGAAGAGGAAGAGTGTGGACAAGCCTTTGCCATGTTCTCCTTTATGGTCAGCCTGGGTGGCTGCGTGGGCTACTTGCTTCCTACTCTGGACTGGAGTGGCGGAGTTCTCTCTGTTTACCTTGGAGGGCAGGCGGACTGCCTTTTTTTCCTACTCATACTTATCTTCGTGTCCAGTCTGATGATAACTATGAAGGTGTCTGAGGAACCCTCTTGTACCAGCAGCACTCTGACTGTCTCCAATTCTTTATTGGACTCAGGAGCTGCAGTAGAGGCTGGCCGTTGTGGCTTTCCACGCTCTTGCTGCTACTTCCTTAAGTGCAAGCTAAGGATATGGAAGTCTGGACCTTTGTTGTGCCTGCTGAGGACGTGCTGGTCCATCTACAGAAGTTACTGCCATGTTCCCCATGTTATGAAGCAGCTTTGTGTGGCTCAGCTCTGCAGCTGGATGGCTGTCATGTCTTTTGTGCTCTTCTACACGGACTTTATTGGTGAAGGGCTGTATGATGGAGTACCCAATGCAGCCCCGGGAAGTGTCTCTAGACAAAGATATGATGAAGGTCAGTTTAAATGTTTCATTTATATAATCACTTTAATGTGCTCTTAATGCAAGCTAAATCATACTGGTGGAAGCTAATCAGCCATTGGGTAAAATCTAATTAAATATTTCTTTTTTAAATAAAACATTATGGATTAACCCAAAGGTGATTCATCTGCTTCAAAGCATAATTGGGGAAATAAATTAGATATTTACTTCCAGAAACGTTTTGGAGCACCACATAGCCACATTTGGGATTATATAGCCTAAGTCTAATAGCCAAAAACTGACTGATTTTCTTTTTTGAATACATGTATATATATGTGTATATACATATTTACTCTTTTTCATGACAGTAGGATAACAGTGGGGTTCTGTTTCTGTAATCCTGCATGTTTTGTTCTCGTCTTGCATTTTGGAGGACGAGAGAGCAGAACAAACAACAGAACCTTGCATATGGAGGACTGTTGTTCCACTTTGTCCACAAACCCCTTAAGAGAAGAAGTGAAGCGTGCTCAGGAGTCAAATAAATTCTCAATTAAGTAATCTACCTTAGCATGTGTAACTGTGTGCAAAGAATGTGGGGTTGCCTTCAAAATATTCGTTTATTCATCTTGGTAATCTTTTGTTTAGTATAGATAACTTCACAAGTGCACTTGCACCCTTGACATTTTCTCCCATCCTGTCACATTCTTTCATATTTTTATCCCTTCTCTTGTTTGCTTTCCACTTTCCCTTCTGTCTTCCCCTCCCTTCACTCAATGGACCACAAGGAATGTCACACTCACAAAGAATTAATGTCAAGAAATTGGCCTTGAAGAAACATGTTGATTCAAGTTTTGGTTGGTGTTCTTAGCTCAGCCATCTGCTGCATTTGTTGTGCTGTTTGGGTTAGGGTTAAATTGATTTAGCATGTTAGCATCTGCAAAATAACATGGTAAAGTGCAGTTTTCTGGACAGCCTTTTGTTTCGGTTCAGAGGGACTCCAGTTCATCTACCACTCTTAATCATTTATTAATTCATATGATTTAACCTGTTAAGGTCCACCTATTTTTTTCCATTTTCACCTAGTGTTAAAACAAATATTAAATAAAGTATAACATGCGTGTGTTATACACCATTTGAAAGGTAAGAAATTTTAGTTTCTGGTTATGTGAACACACTGTAAGTGGTACACATGCAAAGCTATTAATACAATTTTGCGTTTTTTTAATGTAAAAAATAATGCTTGATTTCAAATTACTCTATTAAACACATACTTCATAGTAGAAATTCTAAATTCACTACAGCTGCTGACCAACTACAACTGTGGGAAATTTCAGAGCTCTGGGTCCAAATATATTGAAATGGGTCTTATTATAACGTATTTATGTTTATAATTGTGTAATAGACCACAAATGTACCCAAAAATGCTAACTGCAATAAAGACAAACCCATTTCTTCAAACAATGTAAATTAGGCTAAAGATTAGCTGTTCCATTGGGCACAACTTCCCCTGCGCCCCCTGGAGGCTGCCCCTGGAGGTGTGACATATCTTTGTGAAGCTTAGAGGGAGCACTATATGATTATACTGAGCAGTTTGATGTCAGATTATATAATAATTGTTATTCTGCAGAAAATATGTGCCAAAGAGAGCTAATGCTAATGAGTGAGTTAGCTTTAGAGTTAGCTTTCTAGGCGCTATTCACGCTACAAGGTCAGAAAAGGATGAGTTTTACAATTAAAATTTACATTCATGGCTTTTTTCGGAAGAGTAAGTACTAGTGAATCTTTCTTACTTTCTTTCTTTCTTTCTTTCTTGAGTTTTACTGTGGCATGAAATGAATGCAATAAACAAAAACAAAAAAAGCTTTCCAACAATATAAAGCATGCCCCTGTAGCTATTTTCTTTCTCCATTGGAATGAATGGGAAACGAACCTCAAACAGACTTAACATTAGTTTGCTATCAATTCTTTTCAGGCATCCGCGTGGGCAGTCTGGGCCTTTTCATGCAGTGTGCTACCTCAACTGTCTTCTCCCTGATTATGAGTCGATTGGTCCAGCGTTTTGGCTCTCGCAGAGTCTATGTGAGCAGTATGGTGAGCTTCACACTGTCCGCATTAGTCATCTCCATGTCTAAAAGTGTGGTCCTCGTTACTGTAATGGCAGCGCTCACTGGCTTTGCCTATGCCACGCTGCAGACCCTGCCTTATACACTCACCTGCCACTACCATAAAGAAAAGGAGGTTTGTAGAAGTTCTGTATTTAAAGCAGTATTTTGGTTAATTAATAAATTGATCTGAAGTAAAATCATAAATGCATTTGTGTGTTTTTAGATCTATATGCCAAAAAGGACAGCAAAAAACATGCATAAAAATGGTATTACAATCAACAAGGACTCCATATATTTGACCTCTGTCGAAGTGGAGAGCAGACTAAACCATCAAAAGGGGCCCGCATATGGACAAGTCTTACTCGGCCAGGACACACACGAGTTCTACTCCAGTGCTACCAGCATGAATGGCTCGGTGCACACTCCCAGTAGCTCTGAACAGCAGGATGACACGGAGTCTGGCTTTGAGAAGAGAGGTGTGGGACTGGACTTTGCTATTTTAGACAGCGCCTTTCTAATCTCTCAGGTTATTCTTACCCTTTTCATGGGTATGATTGTTCAGTTTGCACAGTCTGTTACAGCCTACATGGCCTGCTCGGCCATCTTTGGTGCTATCGCAATCTACTTCAGTGGTCGAATTGTCTATGACCAAAAGGACCTGAGCAGCTATAATATAATGTAGATGAGAATACTGTAGGCAGATGGATACATCACAAAGCCAGGTTCTGTGGTTTTAAATTTAGCAGTGCACTGTTTTTCCCAGAATGCCTTTCCCTGTTGCCAAGTGTCTCTAAAATATGGGAATGTTTTACCTAGAGTGTGGAAGTGTGTGGAAATATGGTGATGTGTTACAGTTGTCAACTAAACCCCTTTCTCAGGAATAACTTTACAGATTTACTGTGGAACTCAATTCAAAATGATAAACTATAAATAATCATATTGAAGTGACAATTGCTGGGAGATTTTGCAGATCAAGAGTTTCTATTGCATATCCTCCAGACAGTGGCCTTTCACTAAAGTTGGTTTGGTTTAGTACCTAAACCATGACATTTTACAAAAATGGCATTATCAGTCGACAATCTCAAGATAATGCATGAGTTAAGGATGGCAAGAGTGTTGGCGTTGTTATATTGTTCCGGTGAAGTGGAGTATGTCAGAAAATGCAAGAATTTTAAACCTAAGCAATACTGAAGTTTTGTCACATAATGCAGATTTATAGTGGCCTCGGGATAAGCCTGTGTCTCCCACAGCTCCATTAGCCAATATGTGCTGGAACATATTTGTGGTTTTATTCAAGAGCTACAAATATGAGCCTGATATAAGCTAACACAAAATGTATGGATGTATGACATACAGCAGAGGAGTTTGGTATTTTAGACAGGCCATATGTTCTCTATGGAGTAGCCAGAATTATACTAAAAGTGCCTTATGCATTCTTGTTTGTATATACTGTATCAAATTATTTATTAAGCTTTTATTCCAAAAAACAGCTCATAGGCCTATTGTGTTTTATTGGTGGCATCCCTAATGTGGGCAGTTTGCGTTTAAATTATTATATTAACGTTATTTGTATAGAGGAGAGCATTCTCAAAATGATAATTTATTTTTGCTATTTTTGAGAAGTTAACAAGGGCTATTGTCTGCATTTCAGTCATCTGCAGATGAAAACAATCAAATAACTGACACAATAGGAACACTGTAAAGTTACTTACGCTGATGCAGCAAGTGCACCTAAAATAGAGCTCCTTCAGTCTAGTATAACCAATTTACCTTAGTTTTGTAATACTGTTACTGTAGACATATGTGCCATTTCTGATCTTTCTCGTGACCAAATATTCTGATTCAAACCACTGAAGTGCCAATGCCAGATTTGAGGTCAAATTTGTTGTTTGCTTTCAATAACAATACTCGTTTTTATTCTGAAATATCCATTATTGTTGCAAATTCATCAAAAAGCAGAAGACAAAAATGATCTATAAATAAAAGATGCCATTTAAAACAACAGTTCCTAGTATGTTTCTTGAAGTGCGTTCTGTGTACCAAGTAACGTGCAAAGCTTCAACGCCAAAGACACAGGACGATAAACGTGGAAATGGTGCCATCTCTTGGAAATGCAGAAGAACCGCAGTGTGTGAACGATGCTGGTGCGCAAACGCGCTGTTACTCCTGACGCATGGGCACACAGCTTATGACATTATCTATTACATGGAAAAGGCGATAGGCTTTCATGTAAAGGAATGGCATCCGAATTATGCGTACCATGTCATGACCAGCCTCTGCTCTGCGCCAGTCAAGGTTGCAAAATGCGGGGCCTCTAATACCCGATACTTAAGTTCGTATCATACTCACAGGCACAAGCAATCTTCCATCCTAACTGTGGCCCTGCGCTGTTTTGTAAAATAGCCATGCTTATGCTACCAGGAAATGTTCTCTATCGCCACATCAGAAGAAGTGAAGTGGGACCACAAGGGTTCTCTCGTTGCTCTCCGGTGACAAGTGGGTCTGTTTTTACACCTTCCTTCTAAATAAGGAAACGGCCTGACAGACATATGACCACCGACCCAATTTAGGAGCAGCCTTAATACCACATCATGTCCCATGCCTCGTGTACGCTACCAATAATATTCTTCGGTATAGCCAGCACACTGTTGAGCCTTTGACTTGTGGCCCGCACTGCGCGCTCACCGCCCCAACGTGAAGACAGCATGATGCCAGGTGGAATGCCACAGCCATTGCCAGGTTCAAGGGGCTTTTGGTGAGCGCCGACAACTAGAAGGAGTCTAAAGGAGGAGAGAGAGGAGAGAGTAGGAGCGAGAGAGAGAGGCGCGCACTGAGGAGCAGCAAAACATGGTAATCACCACCACCAACATCTCCATCACCACCACCATCACCCCCAGCTCTGCCTCTCCTCCACTGCGCCGGGGAGCGCGTTTCATACCCAAAGCCCTGCTTCGTGCTCCAAAAATATCCCTCAGCCAACATGCCGAAGGAAGCAAAACAAGAAGACTGGTATTTTTAGGGTCATTAATTTGGACCACGTGGCCGCAAGGTAAACCGGATGGCCGTTGCGCAAAGGCTCCTCGTCAGTATGTCCTGCGAGGCCGTCACACCGCAGTGGACGCTGACCGCGGTGCTTCTCCTGGGCTTACTGCTGGGGGTCGTGTCAGCGTACCCTTTACCGAGCAGCAGAACAAATGCAACTTTACTGGAGAAACGCTGGGAGAGCCTGTTCTCCCGCTCTATGTTGGGTATCTCCGGGGAGAAGTCGGACTTGAACTGGGAGAGTGACTATTTGCTGGGCATCAAACGAGTGCGGAGGCTCTATTGCAACGTTGGCATCGGGTTTCACCTTCAGGTCCTCCCTGACGGCAGGATAAACGGTGTACATAATGAAAACCAGTACAGTGAGTTCTACTTCCTCCGCCAATCTAACGCAATAGACATAAAGGAGAGGCAGTCAATACGCATGGGTCTGGAATGAGAAGCCTGTCTCCCCCTCTATTAATTTGCATGTTCCTGTCATCTGACTCTGGGGGGCATTGGATTTCTCCCACGGTAAAGACAAATCTTTTAAAAACACGTATTCACCTCACATTCTCCCTGTAGCTAAAAAATAAAATTAATATATGGACGCGATTTACGCATAGTTGCGATGGTGACCTGCACACAATTTGAAATGATTGCATTAGCCTAAATAAGTCTGATTGACACACTCGCATATGATGCAAGTGCACAATAGTGTAATAAGATGTAGAACAAAGACTGTGACTGCTGTGCTGCAATGTGCACGGTTCCACCCCTAGACGCAGAGAACAGCTTTGATGGCAGCTGTACAGGCGCTCGGGAAACTGTCACAATCTATGCTCTTTCTTTGTTCTATGTCAGGTTTAATAGAAATCTCTACGGTGGAGAGAGGGGTGGTGAGCCTATATGGGGTGAAGAGTGGGCTGTTTGTCGCAATGAACCGCCGCGGGAGGTTATACGGAACGGTAGGTATGAACAGAATTTCATTTATTGACCGCTATGTTAGTTGATGGGGTTCTAAAAGTAGGACGCACTTGCAGCATGATCCTCCTTTTCATTTTGCCTGTCATATTTTAGGACGGGACTCCTGCCTGAGACCAGCTGGTTGGCTACTTTCATTAGTGACCTACAGTGCCTCGGAGTCTTTGATGAGACATGCATTAGAATATTTTGAATTCCATTAAATCATTGCCATTTGCAGGCAGCTCAGATCGTCATTAGTCTACATTTTGTGGATAATAAAGACACTCTTTGATTCTGGATTTAGTTTCAAGAAAATTACTTTTTTTCTTTTCATTTTCATATTGTACCAGGATTCATTTCAGATGTTAAGTTTAGTGGTGCTTTGTTGACACATAATCTGACACATCTTTTGAGATACCGATTTGTTTGCAGACAGTCTGATAAGAGATTGAATTAAGATGAAGGGTTTCATAACAATACACTTGAGAAGGAAAATGCAAGAAATCTGTAGCCTGTGTTTGATTTTTGTTTGTTTGTTTGTTTGTTTGTAAAGTTTTCATGGTTCATCTGTTTTTTTTCAGACAGTCTTCCATGATGAGTGCAAGTTTAAGGAGAGCTTGCTCGCAAACAACTACAATGCCTACGAGTCTCAAGTTTACAGAGGCTTCTACATAGCTCTCACCAAGCATGGCCGGGTCAAGAGGGGCAACAAGGCCACCACCGCCATGACTGTAACGCACTTCCTACCGCGAATATGACAAGCAAAAGTTGGCAATAACAACCTTATTTGCACATGTGGATTATATCCCAGGTAATACCATACATAAAATTCAATATGGACTCTTAGAGAAAGAAGTATCAATATATCTTAAAGTATTTAATAATTTATTTGTATATTTCGGTAACTTACTTTGAGTTGGAGGATGTAGACATATCATTTGGTGCTGCTTTTTAATTAAACATATTTTTTGTAAGACAAGGGAATGAGGAAGCTTGAGTTAACAATTTGAATGGGTGAAAGCTTGGTTTGCCCTGTCAGTGCAATGCACTGATGGAAAATGGAATGGATCTTTTTTATTACCTCAAAGCACTGTAGAAACATTTTGAGGACAATTCTAAAAAACTGTGTGCATGACATTTCGTAAAAGAATGCCTGTAACTGCGACGATTATTGTTGTTTATTATTTGATTGTTTTCTGTCACTGTCAGGGCAAGCAAAACATGCACAGAGCTGTTTTTCTTGCTTTGGTGAGGTAGAGGTGCCTTGAATTCCTATATGCGGCCCCCCTACCCTTGCATGTGAGAAATGTGGTGCTCAAGTCAGAAATAGGAACGAAGCACATCACTCCCACTGACACCAATGAGACTTCAGCCCAATTCTTGGAAGGTCAGAACAAAGGTTTATTTATTTTCCTTCCATAGATAAGTAATTGAGACTCTGTGCAGCATAGAGCCCAGTGGAGCCTCTTACTGAAATGGAAATCTTTGTTCGATCATTCAATTTCTTGTCAATATTTGCAAGGGAGCTTTGACAATCCTAGGTTTTACTTTCACAACTGTTGCTTATTGCTGAAAAACACTGATGGTAAATGTATTATGAGAAACATACAGTATTTGTTTCAGCCAGAATTGGATGGTTATTGGTAATCTTTGTGTGGCAGTTGCAGTGACATAAAAACTCAACCACCACCATTGAATCAATAAGTAAGTTTGCCCATTTGGATCAATAAGTATGTTTTGCTTGGTCGGGTACGTGAATTATTTCAACGGGTAAAGATGACATAGATGGGCTGTTTTAAAGTGGTGTACCATACTTGAATACTGTTTCCAAGAGCAAAGCAGGGTGAAGATAGTGATGGAGAATGTTAGGGTGAGAAAAGAGGATACACTACTATACAGCGCTAAAATGAAGTGCCATTCATGTTTCTACCACATTTGAGAGACAGTCCATGTTGTTTTTGTTTATGATTTAGGCACAGGTCCACCTCTTTGAATGTTTTATTGTCTCTCTCAAATGTGCAATGAAATACACTTTTTCACTTTGTAAACATGTTTGTGCCACTAATAAGGTTATCCCTTTAGCCACTCAGTTCAGCAACATGGTAAAAATCAGCACAGAGGTAGTTATTACCTCTTGGTGGCTCTAACACACAACACTGTTTTGAACACTAGTTTCTGCACCATTCAGCTTACAGCATACACATCCAGATGCTTAGGCAGTTATTCCCTAAATGTTGAGAATGAGCATGGATGTGTAACTTGTGTTTTTTGCACTCTTGTCTTGTTCTGCTTCTGTTCTGAGACAATATCTTGTGACTTTATCTTGAGCCTAAGAAACAGGGCTTTGTCTGCAAGCTATTATAGAGTGCTCTCCTCAGTAGAAAGACACGAACACAAGTCCTCAATGGGTTAAAAAGACTCCAGGTTAAGATGTAGCAATGTAGAATAATCCAATGCTTCCACATAAACTGCGCTGGTAGACTGAATACTGTGAACTAAGACAGCTACTATTCTTTTAATGGCCTGTACAATATCTCACTATATTGAAGATTTCCTTTTTTTTCTCTTCTGTTCTATTTTAGTTTTTTTTTTTTTTTTGTCTACCATTGATCAAAGAATGATCGCACTAGTTGCGGAGTAGGACATGTATTTAAATACTTTGTCACACATTCTGATGTGCAATAAAAGGCAATATTATGTCACCTTTGTTACAGTCATGCCGGGCAGTAGCAGCATGAGCTTCTTCGATATTAAGCCGAGTTGAGAATAAGCATAACTAACTATCAAGAGCACATTCACATTGTGAATAATGTAATGGTTTTCTGTGGACTTCTTCCTCAGTCTATTCTTTTTAAGGTATGAATTTTCATACATGCTCAGCTGATTAAAAAAAGTTTGGTAAGCAGGAAATAGGTATTTGGGGGGAAATGTATGTGTATGTATGTGACCCTGTGCTCCGGCAGCCTTTGTGTTTTTCAGTTTTCTATTCCTGCACTGAGGGGAGACTCTTTCCTCTTTTTTAACATATACCTCACCTTCTGCCTTAGTTCCGATTATTGAAATGATTGTAAATTACTTTAAAACAGCAGATTTCTCCAATCATTTATTTCTGAAAAATATGAGTGAGTAAAATAATATATTACAAATGGTTTTCCTTTTATTTTTGTACGTATGTGCTGTGCACAGCAGTCAACTGTATTCCTGAAAAGACAATAAAAGACTTTTTGTAAAAAATAAAATAGAATTATGTCTATTTTTGCTCTTCGTATATCCTAAAGGTTTACTCTATAATATAAAAGAAAACAATGGCTTACAATTTCATCAAGCAGGAACATAATGTCATCAATGTCGCCCTCTTGTGTCACGATATGACAGTGTCTGTATATCATGGCCAGTCCAGCCAAAGCCGCTGGAAAAGACAGTCCCCGTTGTCTCTGCAAAAAAGATGGAGCTTAAGAATTACTATGATACATGTTTCAATCTGTTCAGGTATGACTAAAAACTAGAATAGCTTTCACTGTCCAACAATTTACAATCGAACGATTCACAAATCTTTACTGTGGAATGCACACAGTGAAGTTGGGCCCAACCAACATGTGTTCCAGCTTTAGATTTCACCAAAATATTTCATTAATTCATTCAAGGGTAAAGTCAGAGTGGTACTGACTTTACCCTTGTTTTTTTCTTTTTCATTAACTTAAAGTTGCTGTCTTAAAGAAGTTTGTGTAAAGCACATGGCACACACAAGTGTGAGTCAATGGAACTACATCTGGCATCTAATGAAGGATTTCATAAATGCCTTGTTTCCATAAGTGTTTCTAACTCTAACAGATCCTTTCTTACTCATTTCATAACATACATGGGATAATCTTGTTTGAAGTCTTGTATTTGGAATTCCTCAGAATTGCCAGTTACTGTAAAGTTCAAGGGATTCTTCAGCCTACAGGAATCCTTAACCACATGTTGGTAAATGAGTTAGCTAGTTTATTGACCCTCTATTTAAATAGAGTGGTTGGACTTTCTCCTCCTCCAGTGGCAAGCTACACACCGGCCTGAGTAAAGTGCAGTGAACAGAGAGCACAGTGTCCCTCTGATCATGCCAATGGCTTTCTTGTCTTTCGTCCTGATTGCTGTACATGTGTCTGTAATGGTGGATAGTAAACCCTGGCAGCACAATCTGGATCTACAGACAAGCCTCAATCCAGTGCGGACACAGCCCAGCTTTGCTCGCGGACATACAGAGCAGAGGGAACCTATGAGAACGCCAAACTTCTTAGGTAAATCTTTCCATTTCCACAATGGAGAATACCTTAAAAAGATGTTCTAAATCAACTTTGATTTAAATGTATGTTTCAGTTATTTTGCCAGTAAAAACACCTACCAGCAACTTTGTGTCAGTATTTGATTTGAGAAGAAAAAGGTTCCTGTGTATGGACCAAGAGGGAGAGCTATTTAACTCAGTGAGTTTTTACTCATACCTGAACAGATTGAAACATGTATCATAGTAATTCTTAAGCTCCATCTTTTTTGCAGAGACAAAGTGACAACGGGGACTGTCTTTTCCAGCGGCTTTGGCTGGACTGGCCAATTAAGCATGATGTCTTTTACTCTACAAAAGCAGCCCGGCTGTTGAAGTTTCAAGGGCTAGAGTTGAACGTGGCTATGCAGGAATCTTCAGAAACAGCAAACATACGACACAGGCTCCTGGAGCGGTTAAAGAGAAAAAAGAGAAGTGAGGAGGTGAATCCCTCTGATCCATTACGATCTGAAACCCATCCTGCCAGGAATCAGAAGGAAACGGATCACCCGAACAGGGATCAAACAGGTGCAGTGTCAAAAGAGACCATCACCTCATGTGACGACCCACTCAAAGTCCTGCGAACCAATGGATCTGGGAGCCCTGTAAAAAACAATATTGGAGATCAAGCTGAAGATGCTAAATTAGTTACATAAATTAAAATTGGTTTGTGGGCCATTTAATGCCAAGGGTTAAATAAGAGTAAAGGGGAAGAGGCTAAGTCAGAAGGCCATAGATGTCTGCACTGGCTGCTGTTACTTGTGACTATGTCACATGAAAAAAACAAAAACAAAAAAAAACAGGATCACCATGATTTAAAGAGATCTTTTCAACAAGGTGTATCCACCCTAATGTTACATCACAGTAACATCAATTTGTGTTGTTTGAACAACAGATAACCTAGGCAACATTCAACACAAGGCTTATGTCAAGTTCGGTTCAGGACCTGCTGTCCTTTAACCTATTTGTCAGATAAAGATTAAGCCAAATGCTTCAGCTGATGTGGCAGTGTTTATTATGTAAGTAGTCTTTAAAAATCTGATTAACTTGTGCTTTTTATGCTTGAAAAGCTTCTCAGAGAACATAGAATAGTAAATATTCACGACAAGACTTCTTGTTTAGCCACAGCTGTCCTGGGCCAGACTGACAGGAGACTTGAGACGTGGCAGCCATTCTACACAACAACCTCTGTGATCGCTCATTCACACACAACATTCACACTGGCAACATGGTTTAAGAGTGTTGATCATGGACAAAATAACACTATCACATTTGTACATTTAGACTCTAGAGAAACATCTGTTGCTTAGGAGAATATTTAGTTTGATTGATTATAAAATTGCACTGCTACTGTAACCGAATACATATTTCATTCATGATCCAGATATGTGAGGTGCTGGACACCAAGAGTCACAGCATTAAAATTGTATTTATTTATTGTTGCGCTCAATTATTATTTATATATTTGTATTGCCTTGCATTTTGTATAAACAAAATAATAAAAGGGAATTCCAAAAATGTTTGCCTGTCAATTTATCTGTCAAAAAAAGACTGATCTGATCTGATCATAAAAGGTGCATGAAGGATTTGCATTATACATTCCAACGGACGTCTTTAGGAAGATGAATTAAGAGATCCTTATCATGTACCCATTGCTTACATGCCAAAGTGTATGGTTTTAATTAGAATAAACACTACAATAGGAGTGTATTATTATTTATTTGTCTTTTGACAATTTATATTAATTCATGAGACAAATAATTTCAGAAACATTCAAAGGTTCTGGGAGTTTTAAAATGATTTGCCAACAAATTGAGCAGAGAACTAAAACAGACATTTTGCTTTGTCATGATCATTACTGTTGGAGTGATACAATATGCACATGACGTCTTACATGTAGTTTTCTCTGTTGACCTAAGTGTTAATTCACAACAATGAGAATGTTACTTATTCCCAAAAGGTCAACACAGAAACATTTTTGGCCTGTACTCCTACACAAATCCAAACACTTGAGGGATAAATATAGAAACTTAGAGACTCATTTGTTGACAGGGCTGTTCACATTTACTCTAATGAGCAACTATGTTGTGAAAATGATGGTCATAAAGCATAATAACCTTTATCTATTCTTCTACAGTATATTAAGGAGTTTAAGGACTACGTTTATAATAATTCATCTGACAACAACATACATTTAATGTGAGCTTTAGTCATTCCAATAAGAGCTCAAGATGATCTGCTCTGTGCATGAAAACACAATGGATCTGTGTAAGTCTGAACGAGTCATTCTCTTTTTCAAGAGAAACTATAAAACGGCACAAGCCTGTGTTAGGACTCAAAGACAACATTTGTGATTTGTTCAAAACCTGAGGAATGGAGCAGTTTAACTCTTCCATAAAATACCTAACAGCCTCACGCATATATGCTCCATGAGTGACAATAAGCACATGGACTGGGGCGTCCTGAATCCCGTCGTCAGCCTTCCCCTCCACAGGAGTGAGTATAGGTGTTACAGGGGAGCCATCCTTTCCTCGTGTATCCCAGTGCTCGAGCCCAATTTGCTGGAGCAGTTTCTCCCAAAACGTTTTGAAACGTTCCTTGACCTGAACAACAGTAAATCCAAATAAATGTCCACTCTCTTGTTGCATTATGTATATGCACATGAAATATGTCACAGCATTCAAAACATACAATTTTCAAAATAGTAGTTAGTAGTCAGTGCAAAGAAGCTAAGCTAACCTAAAAACCAATAATAAATAAATAATAATAAATAAATAATAATAAAGACAATAATAAATAATAAATAAAGACATAGTCAGTAAAAACTATGTATTTAATACTGATGCAACTACATGCTAGATTTTTGGTGAGGCTTGCAGCAAAGCACTGAGGTTATAGATGGACTTTTGCTTCTATCAAGCTTAACTTTGTGTACGGTTATTATAATGACTTAGAGGATGATTGTCACACACTGGGATGTGAGCTAACACCCAAGCTCAAAAATAATGGAAGACGACAAAGATGAAGTCTCTGTGAAATAGAACAGAGTCTTCTGACGCCCCCACACAGAAAACCAGACTGGTGACTTTTTAATCCATGACTCTGACTGTGACCTTGAACCTAGCAACCTTGTGATGGCTTCTGAATAAGAAGATTCACGCTTTAGTCATCACTTTTGGAAAGATCTATACAATGAAAGATAATATTTATTACTGTCTCTATTCACAAACCTTTGTCAGTGCAAAAAAAAAAAAGATTAAATAAATCCACTAGATTAATAAAGAAGTTTAAGTAGCCTTTTCTGTTGTTATTTTTTCAAGGGATAGACTTAATTTTCTTTATCACATTTATTCACTCAGAACATTGCTCACTCAAGACAATGCTAATAGCATTTGGTAGTCAATAAATCTGCAATAGACAGCAGAGGTATTCTACAGATTTTGATCTAATTGGATTTATTTCTGATAATTCATCTATAGTAGTTCTTAATTGTCAATGTGACACAGAATAATAAAAAAAAACCTTCACAATATGATTTTTGTTTAGGTTATAATACAGAATGTATCGTTTTGTTGTTCATGTTGTTAGAGTAACGTCACTATTTCTCTCACTTGTTTTTCTTTTAGTACATTGATCATTTGAATCTGCTTTGAATGTACTTGCCTGTTGTTGAGTCTCCCCCCCTGGAGGAGTGAAGTCTAGAAATGACTGACCTGCTGCTTTGGCCAGTTCCTTAACTTCCTTCATTTGTTGTCCCTCTGCTATTCCAAAACTCTACAATGCAATTCAAAGATGTTGGCAATGGAAAAAAATTAACACACGTCACAATGTTCAGTTCATATAAAGTAAATCTCATACCTTTTCTTTAAGTAATGAGTCACAATGTATTTGCAAAGTTGAACAGCTAGAGTTGTGTTTCATTATGGATTCAAGGGTCTGAAATAAAAGAAGAGATCAGTAAGTTATTTTAAAGAGAAGTTTATTGTAAATTAACTAACAAAGATCAACTATACCTGCCGTGCTCGTAACATATCGCTCACATAAACATTGCTGAAGTTGATGTCCTTGAGGTAGAGCCCTGCAGCGTCGGCCTGTTTAACTCCAGTATCAGACAGTGGTGAGTCTATAGCTTGACCTATAAGGCACAGAAGAAAGATTCCTTATTCCTAAAATATTGGAATTCAGCACAAAGGCTTACACAAATATTTCCTCCTACCTTGTAAAATACCCTTTTTATTATAGCTGGTTTCTCCACTGCAAAAAGCAAAAAAAAAAAAAGAAGGGTTCTCAGTTGTACTTCTTACATCCTCTTGAATACAAAATGTCACATAAAAATAGTATTTTAATGGTCTAGACATCAACATTTTATTAAGAATATTTTCCCCCACGGGTTTGGTACTATTGTTTGTTTCTGTTTTGTTTCTTTAAGCTTTGTCCACCTTAAAACTAGGTGATGATGAAAATATCAGTTTTCTTCAAATCCATTTCAAATTTTTAAAAAATGTGCCATTTTGCTACCCAAACAGAAAAAAAATACACATACATGCATCATATACATAAAAATGGTCACGGATTGACAACATTTTGGTGGATTATCTCAAAAGGAGTATATCTTTATATATTGTCAACAACCACATTTATTTAAGATGGGAGAGAATATAAAAGTAGATAAACCCTTTGCTACAACAAAAACTAACCAGTTTAAAGTTACTTTGAAAAGTAATTAGTTACAAATTACTTTTTAAAAATGTTATTAGTTACATAACTTAGTTACTGCCTCAAGAAAGCAGCTAAAAAAACGAATGTTTTATGTCAATTAAACAGAGAAATGGTCTCAAAAGGCCTAGCAACAACAACAGAAATACTTAACAATATAATAACAATGCTGCGACTTTGCTTCTGAGGTGTTACTGACAGCAGAAGTCATGTCTATGGGGTTTTCACTTTGAGAACGTTAAGCTCTTTGTTGAGGCTGTTTCCTGCAGAAGAAGGTTTCATTCGTCTCCTAAATAATGTAACTGAGTATTTTATTAGTAACTGTAATTTAATTTCAAGTATTTTCAAAGTATTACGTTACAGTATTAACCTACTTGGTTTTGCGAATACAGAGGGATATAAATGAAAAAAGTGAGTAATAAACAGAAATAATTACAAAATAAAAATGACCAGAATAAATTAATAGTGTTTAATTGTGCCCTTGCAAAAGAAAAAAAAAAGGTTTTAATGTAAGTCAATGGGACAGAAAACTGCTGCCTGTTAAAAACACAGATTAAAAAAAAAAAATCCAAGCAAACAAACATTAAAGGTCCTGGCCTACACGGCCTTTAGTTTACACCTGTGTAATTTAATAACAGGTAGCCTGTTTGAGAATGAAACTGAGACTAAAGGATAAAGGCCTGCTTTATGTTGAGTGAATACCATAGCAGCTCTTGTCAATTCAAGCGACCATGTGATTATCCCAGACCCAGGCAGTTGTTTGTCCGTCATGGTTCAACATCAAAGACACGGAGTGAAGTAAGTGGGCGCATGAACAGATCAAACTAAAACATGTTCTTTACTCAATGATAAATAATTGAGTACAGCAGGCAACCGATTGAACCAAAACAATGAGCCCATGGTATACACTGACACCTCGTGGTCAATGAATGCAAGCTCTAGGTTTATAGTCCTATTTTTTTCTTTCTTTTTTACTTTAAAGCCTTGTGTGCATCTTTTTGTCAAATATCAATTAAACTAGTCCTAATATACATTGCCTGCGGCGCATGTGTCGATTCTTAGTGTATAGCGTGCCATATTAAATGTATGTCACACACGCGTTGAGTTATAGAAACTTACTGTCGGACAAGAGTAATACAACAAGTTAGAATCGTCATTCTCTCCTCGTCGCAGCTTTGAAGGCACCGTCTCGGTGTAAGCCTCTGCCGTCAGCTTCAGCACAGCGGCGAAGCTGATCGAGGCTCCGTCTTACGGTACTACGCGTCTGACGTCACAGTTTACGCACTCAAACTTTACGACGCTGGACGGCCGCTATAGGTTCCGTTCACGTTCTAGAATGTGATATAGTCATAACCTCAGATGGTGGGCAGGAGCTACTTTTCCCTTTATAACATTGAACTTTACCATGAAATATCCAAAGGAGTATTCACAAAATTGAGCTTGATTATTTATCTCTGTGATTAGACCTAAGAACTTATTATTTTACTTCAAAAAATCTACAATTTAACAATATTTATTTTAGCTGCCCTCCATCTGTATTAAATATCATTGGTTGATGCCGGATTGTTATGTCAAGTGAACCCACCCTATTGGGCTTTATCAACCTGCGTATAATGCATTCATGATGCTGATTGGCATGATTACATTGACAATAATTTGGGTCGTCACTGTCAGTCATCAGTGGGTTTCAAATTGCGTTTGCCATTGATATCAAGGTTAGGCTATAAATAAATTCAAAACACCTTCTGGTTGGCCTGTAGGCTTAAACCAAATGAAATTATAGCCTAAGCCCAATTTGCTATGGCCTAGTAACATTTGCCTTAGAATGTGCATCAAAAGACTGTGCAGACCATGAACAAACAAACAATAGACACCATCAGTGAACTGATGTGGCGTTACACCCTTTAAAGCAGAAATTTATTGAACAGAGGTTGTGCAACAGAAATTTGAGGTACATAACATGAGTTATAATGTAGGGGGAACTTGACATCTGCACAGATGACATTTTCAGCATTTGATTATGGCAGATTAATCAAGTTGTGCATAATACATTTCTGTAGCCTTTGTACAATTGTTTAAAGGCACTTGTATCCAAATGTACTAACATATGTATAAGGCCAGAGTTGTAGGAATGCTCAACCCCTGCACATAACAATCAAACGTAGCACCGGAACAAACACAGTGGACATGTCTGAACTGTCTCTGTGAAACAACCCCCAAAGTATGTGAATGCAAGAAGGCTCTTGCTACAAAGTCCTTGGGGTGCAGCGTACACTTGCTGTTCCCTCTTTTTATTTAGGCGTCATGGACCAGAGATAAGCCTGTCCAGGCTTCCAGACTGCAGAGGTATAGGTGATAATTGTTGAAGTTTCTCCAGTAATCCTGAGGTATATGGAATACCACTGATGCAGAATGTGACTAAGTAGAACAAAGTAGATTTACAAATGGAAAAGAAGACATGCTATCTAAACGGTCAAACTGTACAAAAACATGTCCAGTCAAATACTCGTATCATGTTCTTCTATAACAATCTACTTCGGTTTTCTGAATGTATGTCTTAAGCAGTAAAATAATTATATTATAATACAAATGTTTATAAAATAGCAGCACACTCATGTGACACATCACAACTAGGCAATGTCATTTTTTGTATAAATGAAACAAATTCATAGCTTTTAGCAGCGCAACAACAACAAACCTCAATTCAAATATTGACACTTTTTTGTGATGTCTTCACACCTCCTTCTCTATCCTTGCTTCACTTTGGAATACAGTATCTCTTAATAGTAGAAAACCCAGATGTGGGTCTGGTCACCCCAATAATGTGTGGTACATGATGTCAACAGATAACAAAGAAACACAAAATTGCTGGGAGAGCTTACATAGGGCTGATGCAAATGAGGGGTAAAACATGTTATTGCAAATGTCATAATTGCTCGGTTAAATTAAAACAATAAACTAAATCCATAGTCTAATGGAAATTACACTCAAAGTAACTATTTTGAGCTTAAAGTCCTGACACCTACAGTGGCAGTGCATGAATATATCCTGACTCATGCTGTTTCAGCTGAACACACATTACAACTGATGTGAAGCAGCAAAGCTCATAGGGAAGATGCAGTGGCAAACATAAACTAAAAAAACAAAACAAAAGCTACTTACAAGCCAGCACTGTCCACTGACCACCAACTTCAACGTATAATGTATTACTTGAGTTGGTTTAAAAAGCATACCTCATTGTGCAAACATATGATGTAAGACCTCCTCTGTTGTAGCTGTGTGACTGTTTTATGCAGATAAATAAAAAGAAGAAAATTCAAGTAAAACAATCTCTTGATCCCAAAATAGAGCTGATGGTCAGATTTAGCCTCAAATTCATATCAATCTAAGAGTCATTTTCAGTTGGACTCTTGTATTTTGTTTTGTCAGGAATGTTTTGTTGGAATGCGGAAAGCCTAAATTTGACACTTGTTTGAGAAGGGTTTGTGTGATGATTGGGAAACCAGCCCTACAAAGTAAACCAAAGAAAAGGCTAACAAGAAAAAAAGGAAACATCCATACATCTCTTATCACCAAATGTATTTCATTTTACTTATCTCCTAGGGAGCATGTTCTCAAAAGTGCTTTACCATTGAAATCATAAAAGGGAGCTGAACACAACCCTACTTGGGACTCCAGATACATTGACAGTATTTTCTCATCATGTTCTCCATTAAGATGATTCTCACATGATCAGTGTACAGTCTTAGTTCCTCATTTAAATCCACTTGTTTTGGCAGTTTAGTTCATATATCCAAAAATAAAACGATGAATTGATTTTCTTGCGTTAAAGATACTTTGTGAGGCTTTCTGGCAGCTTTTATTCATCATTTCCAGCTCCAGGCTGTACGTTGTCCTTACAGCAGCATTCACCTGCTCCTCAGACATCCTCTGTCCTATCCACCACCACAGCACCACACAGGGGGGGGTTTGATTTCCACAGTTCACAAGTCACACTTTACAGTAACATACCAAGCCTGACTGATTTAGTCCACTGCTGAGGCAGACTAAAGTTCTCTTGACTTTGTATACGTCTGGCCTGACCATGGATTTTTTACTCACATTAACAGCACAAGCTGTCTCACATTGCCCATAGACACCCTGATTACTGTAATGCAGTGATATATAACTTTGATGCCCTCCATATATTTGGACAAAGGATATGTAACCTTGGCTTGGTCTGTGATATTAACATAAACTGCAAATCCATGACTTCAATGTGGTCCAAGCGCCTTGGAATTGCTGCAAACACAATATTACATCTCTCTCTCTCTCTCTCTCTCTCTCTCTCTCACACACACACACACAAGCAGACTTACAAAAGGAGCTTACTGATCCACAAGTTCAAATATGACAAATAATAATAATATTAATTATTACTTATATATTAACCAAGACAATTCAAATCCCATAAAATGGGGGACATGATTGATTATTGTTTTTGTGTGTCTCAGCCACTAGGCATGTATTGACCCTCTAAAACCGAAGAGCTTTAACACTTGTTCCAATCTCAACAGTCACATATTTTATAGTGGACTACTATCAGATACAAAAAGTGTAAGCAATTATCTAATTCAGAGTGGTCTCCGCAGCATATGACCAAGCCATCTTATTGATGTTATCTATACAATCATAGGTAGAATGCAAATAATTGACTTCCCTTTTGTAAATCCAAGGCACCAGAAGAGCTTCATTTTGAATAAAATGTGTTGCTTCTGAATTAGAAAGTCAAAATCTATTTCAAGGGCAGGGTTTTTGACTAGACGAACAGAAATCTACTAAAAATAATAACAAACTATCAAGCATAGTCCTCTTTCTTAAAAAGCATGTTTTTGCATTTTTTGCATTTTTTAGCTTTTTTTCTGCTTTTAAGAAATTGAGTTTTTTTTTCCATGGTATTTTTTGTAAATCCTGTGCAATGCCGCCCTCTTGTGGTTCATTCATAAGTTGACATCCCGGACGTCTGTGGGTGTGGAAGACTGGTCCAGCTCCTCTAAGCCTTTGCCACTGGAGCCTCTCTGTGTTTGCTGCTGCTGCTGCTGTTGCTGCTGACGGCCTTCACGGAGACTGCTCACCAAAACACGCTCGATGTGCTCCTGGCACGATTTAAGAACATCCTAAAAGACACACAAGGTACACCTCATTATCAGACTTTAACCACAACAATTTTATTTTGGTACTTTATAAACCATTAAAACCCAATTAGGCAAAAATGTATTTAGTGCTAAGAATGTTGATGTTTGACCGATCTTAAGTGCCAGCTATAGCGCCAAGAATAAGTCCCTAAGTTTGGCTCCTGGGGACCCAGGGCAAAGCAGACCAGAGTTTTAAATGACCACTGGTCAAATACAGACATGGAGCGGACTTAAACATTACATCAGCCCACCAGGGTAGAACACCAAACACCCCTTGAAACACTAGTGGGCATGCATTCCTCTCTTATCCCAGCACCCATATCCCACCTCCACCATTCTAAAACACACAAAACCCAAACACAAGTAGCCTTGACAACAGAAGCTGAAAACACAGGTAGTACTAAAGCTATGTTAATTACATCCACCTCCTGTGGGAACGCAGACTTGGGGCTTTCTTAACGAGAGCCAGTGTGTGTGCCTGCCTGCCTTTGGGGGAACTACTGAAATCTGAATGACTCGTCTTTCACCATCAAAGGCCACCGCTGTAATTTGAGAATCCACCTGGGAGAGGAGCCTCTCAGCAGCCCCATATCCTCCAGGACGAAGGATTGACAGAGCGGAGAGGGCAGGCAAGCAAAGAACACGAAGAGAAGGATGAGACAAACACTCAATAGCTGTTATCAGTTAGATAGAACACTAACTGTTTTGGCTCTCTGGTGGTGCCCGAGTGCACAACAATCACACTCATATGTGGGACCTCACGGCTACAGGAATGGCTTTAAAAGTAAAGGCATTCTTGGGAAGTGTCTTACTAGTTCAAACATGATGGTGTTGAAGCTCCAAGTACTTGCAGCTTCATTGTAGCTCCTGAAGAATCTCTATTCTATGGTCTATGGGTCAAATGTCAGTGTAAGAAATTGGTCTTAATCAATACTGTAGAGGCCGTGTTAATTGGAACCCTTTAAGACTTAAAGATTAGAATATGTTTTTTTTCTTTTGCTTTCAGCACCTGCATGTGGTCTGAAGGTTGGTTGGTTAGTTTGTTATGTTGACAGGATTGGACTCATTTGGACTGGATTGCCTTCTGGGACCGCATTTTCCAAAATTGCTCTGATGTCAACAAAAACCAAGGAAGGCTTTCTCTTAATCTGCTCCAGAGGCTGGCCACAAAGAGGGGCGTGTGCACCCTCTCACATACTGCACCCACTAACATGTGCTCCACTGGTCATAAAAACTCAATTCCTGTGAGAAAATTAAGTAAAGTGCAGAACATGTAAAGGAACTGCCTGTGTCTTGCCACAAGTATTCTCTCTATGCCTCTTAAAAGGCATTCTTCCACAATCACTGCAGGGCAGCACTGCACCACGGCCATTCATAGTCTACGCCAAACTCCATGGGCTTTATTTGTAAAACGTTAATGACTTCAATGTGTGACTACTGGAAACACCAGTCTTAGGGATTTAAATATAATACAAAGGAGTGTACAGGGGGAACAATCAACCTTTTGGAGAAGACATAATAAACACAGACTACTCAACGTGACAAATGACAAATGTCTTTTTTCTGTTAGGTCTTATATGGTAAATTGTGGGATCCAAGTACAGAAAATAGAGGACTAGATGATCATCTTTGGCACAGCCCTCAAATGGTTCAAATCATATCTAGAAGACAGGGAGTGATGTGTTGATATTCATAACTGTGTCTCTGACCAGAACTGAGTCAGAACTGTGGGGTTCCCCAGGGGTCACTTTTAGGATCCCTTTAATTCTTTACACACTATCGTGAGGCCAGTTAATGCACACTTGGTCACTGCATCCAAAAGATCAGTGTGTCAATACATAAAAACTTTTCTCAACTAAACTCCCACAGAAAAGAAGAGAAAGTGTCCGCAGCCACCTGCAATCTCTTTTCTAAAACCTAGGATAATAATGGGTTCAGGCTTACATTTTAACATCCACATCAAATCAATATCATCAGCAGCCTTTTACCATCTAAAGAGAGTTAATATGAACCATCTTGGACTCTAAGAAGATGTGAGACAGACCTCTGACAATGTTCCACTCTAGGCTCAAAGCAGTTCTATTCAATACTGAAAGGATTTTATCCATACTATCTTTATTTTGAATCTTAATTTTATAACAATTATTTATAGTTTATTTACTTAATTTGTATGCATTGTAATTTTATAACTGTTGTTCTGTGAAGCACTTTGAATGACTGCATATGAATTGTGCTCCACAAATAAACTTGCCTTGCTTAAAGCTTTCCTCTGTCCATGATATATGGTCCATCTGTTTTACTTGGATTAGTGACAACATTTGATCATCAGATACGTCATAGCATCAGTCCTAATCCTACAGCTCACTACAGGCAGTGGGAAAATGCACTACTAATTCAAGTTAAGTATAATAGAAGAAAGTTATTGTGTATATCAATTTTCTAATTGTCATAGAACTTCTTGTTATTATCGCACTATCCTGTCACCACTCCGGTGAACCAGGCAAGAGCTGGTTTGAGCTCAACCTTATGGTGATCTTGATAATGATCTGATAATGATTTGATAATGATAGAACACATTTGCTGAGACTTACCACCTCTGTGTTTGTGATTTTTGCAAGTCGGTTTGTCAGACTGTCGCCCCACTTTGATTGGTTACTTGAGTTGAGTTGTAAGCCACAGATAGCTGCTCCCACACTCCCAGTGGCAATCATCGAAGGAGGGTACATAGCAAATGAAAAATCTGAAAAATAAAAATGTGTTTCTATTAATACAAATATTTTACTGAACACACAATTATTTTCTTGCATTCAAAGGATAAAGTCAATATAAGTAAAGATAAATATGTCTTGTACTGCTCTGGCTCTGGACATTGCTGTCACTAATGACCAGGGGCCGGGATAATGAGGGTTCACTCGCTTGTAAAGACACTGAAAAGCAACTACCCTAACCCACTGCCCACCCCACTCTCCTCTCCCCAGCCGGCCCCTTTTCTTCCTTCCACTGAGTAAATCGTGTGCTCCCTGAAAAAGCCCCATAGCCCTTGGAAAGGCAAGAATAAAGAGGCTCAGTGCCTCTGCCAATGCTCACTGCTGTAGGTCCTTTTTCCACGTGTGGTCACAGGCGTGCGTCTCAAAGACCAATAACCTTGTTAGCTCCCCTCACTGTTATTCATAATGCAAATGAGACAGCTTGTGAACGGGCCAGAATCCCGAAAAGGCAACTGGCATACAGGGAGAGAGAGGCCAGCAGACAGGCAGCAGACGGACAGAGAGTCACACTTCTTTCTCTTTTTTCTTTTTATATCTTGCTCAACTTCTACCTTTCTTTTTGGACAACACATGGCCTTCTTAGATGGAGCTACTGAATGGCACACATGCCTCAGGCTTTGTTGCTACAACAAGCAGCGGTTTGCACTGGCTTTGCTCTTATCTCTTAGCATTTTAATTGAGTAGTGGGCCTTGTGAAATGGCGGCCAGTGTGAGCGTGACTATTGTTCAGAGTCATCACCTCATTTTACCCAATTGACTGACACAACATCTATCCCCTTTTCTGCACATATCAATTCATAGAGTTTGCAGTGTGGCCGTGAGCGTGGCCTGATGGGGGACAGGGTAGACAGGCGGGAAAAGAGGAACAGTGGGTCGACGAGCAGAGAGTGATGAAGGAGCAGGGATGGAAGAGGGATGGACCCTGTGGTCACAAGGGCACATTTCTAAAGAGAAGGGGAAGGTGGTGGGGGTGGACAGCCCTCTGCACATCACTCTGGAGTCTGTGTCCAGACGCTACAAGGCTTTGCAGAAAAGAAAAGAGCCGCCCTGCAGTGACCCCTTCCTCCTGTTCCCCCCATAAGCATGCTTCTGTTCCTGGGCCACCTATAGCTGGAGGAGCGGGCAGCGAGGCAGAAAATGAAACGGCACATTAACATATTGCCATATTCAACAGAGATTGTTCTTCCTTCTTTTTATATTTGGAATCAAAGAGGTGTGCCCATGGATAGCCCCTTAGTGCCTTTTTAACATGCACAGTCAGGCGCATTCTCATCTTGCGAGCTCAGTGTTGACAAATAAATGAACTTATTATACACCCCTGTGTTAGCTGTTGGGCCCCTGCCAAAGAACCATTTATTAAAGACAACCTCAAGCCAAAAGGAAGGAGTGCACAAAGCCCGGAGTATTACATCACTGCAGTGAACGGACAAGTTTCTATAGTGGGCACAAGGACAAAGACACAGATTTACAGTACGAGTGCAGTGACAGCAGAGTGACACTGAAGGGCCAGCAGAAGACACATGGAAAAAAGAACAATGTTTGCATGTAATAACAGATGTGGAAACAGACCAGTGTGCACACAGCATAGGCAAAGTTTTGTGGAAGAGTGGAGAGGAGTGGTGGGCAGTGGGCAGCAAGCTGACTTTACGCACTCCAAACAAGACAGGTCTGTGAGAGAACAAGGATGTGCGCGTGCAGCCGATGTGAGTCGACACTGCAGACTGGTGGCCACTGCATGTGGAGGGAAGAATGGCTGTATTTCAGGAGGGCTTCATTGATATTCATGTGGAGGATAAACAGTGTATGTAGCTGAGTGGGGACGCCTGTGATGGAAAGCTGCCTGTGCGCAGCGGCTGGCCAGTCTGGCCCGCGCCCCTCTCACTCTCAATGAGCCTTTCTGCTGCCTTTGCCCCCTCTTCCACACTGCCCTGTGCTCCTGCCCTGGAACTATCCCCAGGCCCTGGTCACTCAGATTGCTGCCATACAAGGCATACTCCTTCTGGGTGGCTGCAATGCACAGTATGCACATTAAACTAGTAAAGTAATTGAAAGCTGGAAACTTGAAAAACTGCCAAAATGAGGAAAAGAGCTCACACACGCTTTCTGCCCTCTGCCTTCTTTCCAGTGTTATAAATCAACTTCTTGTATTATATACATGCTGCATTTAATAATCTTGTTTATCAACGGGGATGCATCAGAGCTACCCTGTGCATGTTGACCGATTAAACTAAAAACAAACATCATATTTGGACTGGCATGATAGTGTGTTTCTCCACTAATGCTGCCTCATAGCCAAAACAAGGACTGTGCAGAGTTCAGTTGGGCTCACTACTTGGTGATGCAAAAACACAACCACAACAAATTTATTTGTGAGCAGATTAGTTTCTACTGGACAAACCTAAAAGGAGCACTGGAGAGATGAAAACTTGAAGATGTATCTAATTGGTTATGGTTCTGACATTGTAATGAAGAACTTGAACACCAGAGAGGGCCATTTCATTGACCAAAAGCCTATGTGAAATTCTCCACACAGCCTTTATTGAGCCCATGTTAGTTTGTTCAGGTTCCAATCTAGAGAAGATTTGTTGTTAAAACAATTTGTAAACAATCATGCAAAATATTATATATTTTATAATTTTTCTCAACTCTGGAACTCTTTGAGCATCTAGTTATGCTCCATCTCAGAGCTGCAAAAAACATACATTGATTGAGTAATTCTTTATTTCTCCAAACTGCCTTTTATCCTTATAATGAATGTGACACTTTGTGAATCATTAGTACTTCTCTGTCTGTAGGCACTTTGGTTAATGTTTGTTAGCACAGCCATCAGACTACTATCTTGACCACAGAAAGTGAACACATACTTCCCACAGATAACCACAGTACACCTGGTTACCTAAATGAAACAGCTGTTTAGCAAATGTGTTAGCAATGCAACAAAGACAACAGTTTTCTTTTGATCATCAATGCCTTGCCTTGCATACTGTGACAGCACCATTTTGGACTGCGTGTCCATAATCCCTCACAATATGGCCAGAAGATGGAGTTCAACAACGGCCGCAGACAGGTCTTGGTGCATCTGTCTGCCCCATGAACCCATCCTTTCTCCTACTTTACCACCATTGAATGATAATGGAAGAGGAAGCTTGAAGTGCTGGGTGTCTGTGTGCAGGAATGGAGGCTCATAAGCTCCCTTAATGAGCTTGTTTCTGGACTATTATCTGGCAGCCTGCCTCAGGGAAATGCTGGTGTTTCCGAGTGGCCCTGCAGCACCGACCCTGATATGGCTCTGCATATGAAATGGAAGGACCGGGTCTTTTGTCTCTTTTCTCCCAGTCTCTAGCTGAGCCCCCCAACCATTTGCATAGTCATGAAAGGGCCAGACAATGTTATTAATTAATACAGAGCTAGCCTGCGCCACCTGACAAAATCCCACCGAGTGGCCCGAACGGAACTGTTTCATCAAAAGAGAGGAGCCATTAGGAATGAGGAGCTGTATTCTGCTCTTGTCCTCATCTCCCTCTTTTTCCTTTGCAAACACAACTACTTTTTTATGCATGGACTTCTTTTGCAGTAGGCCTATAGGAGTAGTAGGTGGGAGGAAAAGAGAATGGGGCTTAAATCAGACTATATTGATGGCCACAGGTGACCTCAATTAGTCTGCAGATGTAAATCCACAGTGAGTCTTTTCCTTCCTGGAGCATCTTGCAAGTATTCTCACATTACAACTTGATTGGATGGGAACCATTTATGCTTTAAGATACATCACAAACTGTAGTATATATTAAAATTATACATAAATGGATAGAATAAAATGTATTTTGCATTTAATTATTCATACACTTGTTTAATATCTTGAGGTTGTTTTCCATAATAAGGTGTATTTAAGTACAAAGAATGAAGCAAAAGACTGCAGGTGAATACAAAGTGATTTACATGAAGATAACCAATCTCTTAATCTGAATTTGTGACACACATTGTAACACAACAGGGGAAACTCGTCTTTTAGAAAATCTCAACAGGGGAAAGCCACCATGTCCCACAGCTGTAGGGCGGAGAGCCGTGAGAAGAGAAGTGGGTGAGAGAAAAAAAGGGAAGTCAAGGCAGCGGGGGAAGAGATATAAAAACATGACATGCCTCGGAATTGGCCACACAAAAACAAAGTGCTCCTCTAGCTCCCCTCTCACTCTGCCTGTCTCTTCAGATCAAGTTAAAGGCTATGTCCCACGACTGGCCCAAATGTTTGAACTTCAGAGAACAATTCACCTGAAAAGCAATAAGACCTTGCTTGCCTCCACCCTGGTCCGCTCCTCCCATCCACACTTGTGTGTGACATGGGAATGGCCCTTAAGCATAAACTCTTCTTTGAAGTGTTATAGGATGGCCTGAAAGTCGAGTGATAGATCTTCAAAACATGAACACATTGGCCCTCATGGGAGATAATAAATGTGCCTGAGAAAATATGATTTCCCCATGCATCCCTAGAATCTTTCCGTTTGTCAATCAAAATACTCAAACATATATATTTTTGGATTGCCTATATCTTTAACATTGTGTTCATTATTCTCATTATTTACATGTAACTTTTAGCAATTGACTACATCCCAATTTCACCAAAACTTCACGGAAATCAACATCTTTCTACATTAATGAGGATCTTTGTAATCCAAGATAAAAACAATAAAGACAATCCTGGTACGTCAAGGGCAGAGAAAGAGGTGCATGGTACATTCTCACGATACATTCTTGATATGATATTTATGGTTATTTATTAGTTGTCTCACCTGTTGCACAAAGGGCAATGAAGGTTTGGACATGTTTGCGTATAAGTGCCAGCTTATCATCCGGCAGGGGCAGCCTCCTCAGAATGTACTCAATGAAGTCGTTTGGCGTAACAGCTGCAAGGTTCCACTTCAACTTCCCCAACACCACTAGTTCCCATTGCTGCCAACAAAGAGAAGTGTAAGACAACAACAATTATACTTTTGTGTGTGCAGTTTATCTAATTGTGCATTTTTCATACATGGACCATACATATGTATACATACATAGATACCAAAGATTATAATCTTAATCAAAATGGATAAAATGGTACAACAACAAAAAATGAATGATTGAACGACTAACTCTAACCCCTCAGCTGTATTCACACAATTCTCACAATCTTTCTTGGGATTTTTTCCTGCCACTACGTCACACAATCGTTTAACTTAACTTTAGATTAAATATATTTGTAGGCTTCAGCATTCTCAAGATTGCAGTTAAATAAACCATATGTATTATTAGTGGAATTAGAGCATGCTCAGTGGGGAAAAGAGAAAAAGCCGTATGTCAGGTGACCTCACTCCACTGTCTCCCTGTGCGCAGTCTATGTGTCTGGCATCTGGGGACTTTCCTAAAGAGGCCCACCAGAGGCTGCACTGCCTGTGTGCTGCATGCGCTTACATAACTACCTCCATAAGAACAAGCTTTTCACCGCTCAAGAGAAGAAATACATTAGCTCAAAAATATAACACTCATGATATATTAAAGCAAACAATTACATAACTTCAATAGCTTCTTTTTTGCTAATACCCATACAAATAAAGCTCTTGGATATTTAGGAGAAATTTCAAGTGTCAAGTGTCAAAGTGCATTACCCATTTTTATTTAGTAGCCTATGACTTGCATGAAATAAGTATTGTATAGCATAAATAAAACCACAGTCCATAGCTTTCACCAATCGCTGCAGTGAATGGAACGCACGCTAACATACAACGCCAGACTGAGCAGTGCTGAGTGCGGCTTGAATCTATATTTTACTTTCACTTCCTGGATGAGAAAGGAGCAGGAGGAAGGTTAGCTGATGACTAATTTGGGAAAATATTTGGTAGTTTGGTTCAGAGCTGCAGCCTTGTGACTGACTGTGACCAGTGATGCTTTTCATTTTTCCCTTTCATAGACATACAGAGGCTCCATAGTTATAGGAAGTTAAGTCTTTGGACACTTGAGAATGGCCACCAATGAACAGACGTCTAATATGAAATACTTCCAGTTTATACATTTCTCTTTCTCAAACCCCATTGTTGCAGGGTAAGGCTTCAGTAACCCATAACCATTAACAACCCTGTCTTCTGTACTCAACTTAGCTCTCTTATATTAGCACAGTTATAATCATCCTTGTGTTCTTGGTCTGAATGAACCCCATTTGAAGTGTACACCTTGCAACACAGGCTATATGCTGACAGAGTGGCAAGCAAGCACCACTTCCTTCTGCTACTGCCTTCCTCTGGTCACACCTTCTTTGTAACACTGCGGTTCACTTTACAAGAAATTGTTACAAAAAATGCAGTGATCACATGTCCTGAGCAGCTGATCTCAGTTTCCTGTGTCTGTAAGTTAGCCAGAATACTGCCTTATACAGAAGAGGCATCGCTAGAGAAGTTCAAGGCCTGACAGAGCCATCCTTAAACTAAAAGGTGGAGTGGATGTCAATAATATTCTAACCCAGCTTTGTGCACAACAATGCTAGCGTCATTGTTGTTGCATAGAAAGTATTCAGTTGTCTGTGTTGCACAGCAGACAGGCATGCATTACAAGTCTGTAACAAGATGGGTGAGATTGTTTGGTCATGTTGATGCCACATAGAGCAAGAAAAACTGAATTAAATTGATCTAACTATAACTTTGAGACAATGGGAACTTATACCACATATTTGTCTCATATAGTCCCCCATCCATCCCTATTATTATTATTATTATTATTATTATTATTATTATTATTATTATTATTATTATTATTATTATTATTATTATTATTATTATTATTATTATTATTATTATTATTATTATTATTATTATTATTATTTAAAGCAGTGAAGTCTAACCCTGTGTGTCTCCTTCTCTGTCTGACAGAAACAGAGTCAGAACTTTTTGGCTGTTGTTCAAGCTGAACTCATTGCTCTATGCAAATAACTACCACTAGATGGCGATGAAGACCACCACACGGTAATGGATACTGTAAAGAGCTCACAGGCGCTTACACAGTACAGTACGAAGGAGCAAGTCGTGGGGATATATACTTTGCTATTTGCACACCTATACCGCATAGGCTACTAGCCTATCAATGCCAATACACGCATTATCAAGGATCACAAATAATTACGTGTCAATGCAAAAACATGTCATAAAAATATTCTTATTAAAAATACATGGTGATAATAGAGTTAGAATTGTGCACGAGGGTAACAGAGTATGGCCTGTAGTCTTTACCAGGAGTTCCTGTGGCTTGATGGAGTTGTCTGTGTAGATGCAAAGCTTATCCGCAGTTAATGGACGCGTGTCCTTTAATTTGGATGCGAGGAACATGCAGACGGCTCCCAGCAGCTGCAGGTTACACTTTTTTGTGGGTACCACGGCTAAAAATCTGTCTAAGTAGTTCATGGCCAAAGGAAAAACTTCTTCCTCGCACTTCTGCTCCTCGCAAACCTGCGCAGACAAACATGCAGCATTAGAGACACTTGGGTTAAAAGACTCTTCACATAAAAAGTGCATATAAATTCAGTGACACGCATAGTTGGTGCACAGCCAAAAAATTGCGCCCAGCCCCGGAACCATTTGCACCGTATAACACCGTATTAATTCAATAGACATAATTTCCCCCAAGTCCCCACATATAGGTGACACGTTAATATAATTGCACTCCACATTTCCATTCAGTATAAAAATCAATTCAAGTCACAAAGCACTGAGCCAAAATGAAACAAACCCAGCAGCGCCACAGCAGCAGCATGCGGAAACACGCTTTTCTTCATTCGTCATATTTTCAGAAAATATTTAAAAATACAAATAAATTAGCTAGTCTGCCTTTTTTGGGATGATAATGTCCAAGAGACCCTTCTTTATCAAACCCGACAGTTCCTACATATAAGCCATCACAATATTTAGTAATAAAATGTCAAAATGTAAGACGAACGCCAAGTCAGACTGAGTGCGTCACACACCAGCAATTGCGTTGGTGATTTAAAAAATTAAATAAAATTCGATGCGACGTCGCAGACGCACATTTCTTACATGTAAATAAAGCATAAGGTCTGCTATGCGTTCCCAAACGGGCAATGGGTAAAATAATCCAGCCCAGACGTGTCATTTGAACACACTTGCACAGAAAATGCGTCGCGACTGAAGGGAGAGTTCTCGACAGATAAGGCCCTCGCCCTTCCGACATTTCAAATATATCTATAAAATATACGGAGCACTTTTCTTCAATATTCATCGTTGGGCATGACACTAGAGAACCTCTTCTATCCGGTGCTGTATGTCTCTAGTGATGTTATTACGTTTATGATACTATAAACAGTCGTTAAAAGAGCGAGCGCTCCTGTAAAAACCAACATGGCGATCAGAGCACTGGGCTGACTTGCCTTGTGCATACGTGTGCATGGAAATATTCAGCATACATTAAATAATAAGAGCACAAACAACTCTTCAAGCCATTAACACGGGGTTCTTGCACCGAAAGGCTTTGGGGGATCAATCGGTTTGGCTCATTTTGAGTGGACTTTGACAATGTGACACAAAGAGACGCTGACAATGAGGAATACTCGCACTGGGAGGGCTGGGAGTGTTATACGCTTAAGAAAATTGGACACAGACGTTTACCAAAGCAGCAAAGAAATCAGAGCTTTCAAGAGCAGAGAATTGCGAGCGTTTTCCGTCTGTACCTCTAACATCCAAGTGGCGACCATCCTCCTCATAAAAGGCTGAATGTCTTTCTGTACGCCTTTAAAATAGGAATACTGCGGTAGGAACCTATCTTCTATGGTCAACAAACTGTGCAGCACTCTGTCATCACACAGGAGGTTCGGGTCAGGTCTAGCGCGTATGTTCGTGTCCAATTCGAGGCACAGCAGCTCCATTGTGCCACTGTGTTTCACAGCCTGTCCGAAAAATGACGCTGGGCTTTGTGTCCGGAAGCGACGGCGTTACGAGGATGGAAGAGAAAGTGTTGGAGGCATAAAGACTGCAGGGGCTCCGTGGTCGAGTCTAGTCCTGCCTCTCTGCGCCTCGCGTCTCTATGCTCTGCCGCGTTGAGAACTTTTTCCTCTCTCCCCACAGTGCGCCTCTGCTTTCATCCGCCTGCCCTGCATGCGTGCGCCACTGACGCAATCGCTTCGCTCGCTCTGTATGGACCACAGCACCCCCTCCCCATCCCCTGCTCCCTCCGTCTGCACCACTGGCATGCAGCACCGCTTCACTGCCTCATTACCAATTCATGGAGCAGACAATGGGCAACATCCACATACATTCAGACTTATAGCTCACTGAAAACTTTCAATTCACTTTGAGCAAGTTTTATACACCAGGTCAGTTGGAGAACAAAGTTAAACCAAAGAAAAGCACAAACAGCTAATGCTTAAAAACCGTACACTTTCCAGCTGGTCAAAAGATTAGGTGAAATATAAACCTAACTTCAGCATATTAACAAAGAAGGCTAATAGGCTAATAGCCGAACTTCGTCAGGCACATGGGAGTGCACGAGAATCAACCGCCCTCCCACGCACCTCGTGCACATACAGAGCGGACACACATGGGCACACTTTTTTCTTTCTCTCTTTTTTTTTCAACAGCGACAAACTTGTGGTTTATGAGATAGCTTTCTAGGAAATGTGAAGCTGCCTTGAGTTTTAAGGCTGGTCTATATTGGAAGATGAGCAGAGCCCAAAGATGAGGCAGGTGGAACCGGACGGGTCATTGAGGACATCATTAAAAGTGAGAGCCAAATGATTTCCCCCCGGACACAATCTGCATGTGTAAATATGTTAATCCCGCCTTTTATTCTGCACTTCAAAGAGGACTCCTGAATGGACGAGACTCGAGGCGCATGAGTACTGTAAAGAGCTGTTCACTTCCCTCCCAAACTCTTGGCTTTATGCGCTACTTGGAGAGAAGTCGGGGAAATATCTCTTTAAAGTTTTTTCCGCGCTGCCAGTGTAAGTTGTTTCCTCCGCCCTGCAGTGCGTCTATTTGCATAGCCAATAGTTCCTCAGCGATTGTTACTGGGCAGACTTGTTCTATACCTCCTCCTGTCGCGCCGGTCATTCATCAGACGCGCGCAAAGACCGCCGCGTCCACACGACCTCATCAGTTTACAAAAACGTTGATAACTTTGTGTCACATCATTGGCCACGTCAAATACGTATAAGGGTGTACTAAAAAGAGTTTAAGCAAACTTAAGGGAAATTAAAGCAAAGCGCGTGTTTTTCTCATTTTACATCAAGCTATTCTAGTAGCTTGTTTCTTCAATAGATTAACTATTGACTTGAATGGCAAGACAAGGCAAGGCAAGTTTATTTGTAGAGCACAATTCGTACACAAGGCAATTTAAAGTGATTTACATAACAGAGCAAAATTACATTAAAATCACAAAACAGCTCAGTTGTATTAACTTTTGACTAAAATGCGTTCCATGAGGCTAAATAACACAATTACTGAACGCTAGCGCATGCTCCAAGAAGTTCCTCAGAGCGCATGTGGAAGATAAGCAGGTGCTACAAGCCGCGGGACTTCTGGAGCTCAGACTCACATGCACCCCTCCCATCCTCCCAGCAACAATAACCAACTAAATAATAGCTCATGTATGGTGTTTTTTTTGTGTTTTTTGTTTTTTTTTAACAGGAATGTTGTAGGTTTATTTTGATAGTAAAGGCATAAAAACTGAACGGAGAAGTGTCTAAGTAAAATTTCCTGTTGTTGTTTTTAGACTATTTAAACAGAGGTAAAGAAAAAAAAAAGCTCATAAATTTCAAATAGCCTTGGGCACGATTAGCCTGCTCTATAATATTGGCTGAGGTCGTAAATAAGGAATCTGTAAGATAAGAAGCCTATGGTGCGCAGCTGCACCGGACCAGTGCACGCAGTGCGTCAGGAGCCGCGCGCTGTCCTCTCTACACCGGAAGCGATCAATTAGACCACACCATGACGCATAGCCCTCCGCAGTCCTGTCCGACCGATTCCACAAGAAAAAAGCTTCAGAGACTAACTTATAAGCTTCATTATTTTATTAAAATCACAGGGAAAAAAGTAGATTTTTTAAAATGCCATAATTAAAATATCAAATTTGCCCAACGGAAGACACAGCAAGTTCTCTATTTTTTTATTCCCCGAGTGCTCGGAAATAAATAAGACTTTGAGGATGAGAGCCGTGTGCATTACGGTCAATTAGCGTTTCTCGTTTAAGGGTCTTTGAAAAAGGAAACAGGTGGAGGGAAAGTGAGCCGACACATCAGGGTCCCGCGTGAGGGAGCAGAGAGCGCAGAGGAGTGAGGGGAAATCATCGACTCTGAAAATTTACAAAGTGTCGAGAAATGACAGCTCATCAGGTGAGAGCATGAACACACTGACTAATACCAGCTCTGACCTTTAAATCTATGCATTTAAAGCACCAGCCCACGTAATGAGACTTTCTTTATACATTCAACTACCAGCTATAAAAGCAAGCTTCACTTCATTTTACTTAAATCATATGCATTTTAGGGAGCCATTAAATTATTTGAATTGACAATAAATTATAGAAAGTATGTCTTTAATTTTAATTTTAAAGTATTCTTAATTATAGGGTAATCTAATTGACAACTATTGACAACATTTTATATATATATATATATATATAGATATATATATATATACACACACGTATGTATATATATATATACATATATATATATATGATATATATATATATATATATATATATATATATATATACAATATATAACAATTTTGTTGATATATTTTAATTAAATTTGAAGATTTGTAGGCTAAACAATTTCTTAACACTTAAATTTACTTTCAAAAATAAAATAGGCCTATATAATCCTACTTGTAAATTGTATAACATTATTATTATTATTGTTATTATTATCATCATTATTATTATTGTGATTATTAATAATAATCATAATAATAATATTATGATTATTATTGCAAACACAGTTATATAAACATGAAACCACAAAAACTGTGCTCAAGTGAGCAGCATATAATTGCAATTTACTGTTGATAAAATAAACTGTAACTTGGTTGAAACTTACTTTCAAACACAGTTTCTATCAAAACTTACAAGGGTTTCAATTGAATAGGCATTTAAATTATCTTGTATCCGACTTCATCACAATTCCAAAATGTTTCAAGAATTCCTCAGATGTGGACTCTGAGTTGTAGATTTTTTTGTGGTATTTGTGAGCATGGAGCACCTGTAGGGTCTGTCTGATGCTGTGCCATGACTGACATTACAACAATGCAGCTTTGGCATTGAGATCCCAGCTAAATCAGACTCCTCTCAGACTCCCTCAGATACTTTGTGCAAACATATTCTCCCCAAATGCTCCCAGACGCTGCTCTTATCTCACTGACAGGAAGAGAGAAAGAGGGCAAACACAGTGTCTGAAGCATCCCCAACACATCCAACACTTCATGGATGAAGCACCTGCCACTGACAATAGCTTCTGTCTTGTAGGACATGGTCTGCATGCAAAGTATTCTTCAATTAAAAACAAACACAAAAAGAGGAAACCATCACGCTAAAGCAACATAAAAATAAATATAGCACATGCAATTCAAGTTTTTTTTAACATAAGTTGCAAGGAACTCCATGAGCTAAATATGATAAGAACTGTTCTGCTCATGTTCATGTTTGTTCATTTTTGTTTGTTCATTTTTGTTTGTTCATTTTTGTTTTTTTTACATCGTTTTGGCTAATGTTTCCCAATGTAAGTTAAACACACCTGCTGCAAACATGGCGGATTTCCATGGCAACGGCTGTTTGTTTTTACGTTCTATCCTGAGCTCCATTGCATTATGTTGAGGTTTTAAACAAATAAAGTCTTGTGTGTTACCATTTAAGTAGCTAGTTCCACGTAAAGTAACGTCCAAGTAAGTAAGTAAGTAAGTAAGTAAGTAAGTAAGTAAGTAAGGTTTATTTGTACAGCACCTTTCACAGACACAGGTCACAAAGCACTTTGCGTTGGTATAGGAATAATAAAAGATAAACAATCAGCATGATTTACACATATTCATAATACAAACAGCATTAATAGTAACACATTATAACAACACATTTGGTTGCAGTGGCCCCAAGCCTATGGGAGCGGGAAAGCCTGCTCAAATACAAACGTTTTCATCTGTTTAAAAAAAAAAAAAACATTTACACTGTTACAAGTTAGCCCCAAAATCTTAAAGTGCACACAAATATAACAAGGAGCCAATGTAAAGATTTGAATATAGGAGATATATGTGCTCTCCTTCTTGTGTGGGTCAAGTGAAATTTTGAACAGTCAGTTCTTACGACTATTGCAGTAATCCAATTGTGAGGATATAAATGCATGGATCACCATCTCTAGCTCTTTTCTTTTTTTTTTCTAAATTTAAATATGCTTCGCAGCTGGAATATTTATTTATTATTATTTTTTTTATAAAAAAAATTTTGTCATCAACACATAAGCTGTGTTGTTGTAATTTCTACATATCCAATTTGTAGTTGAAAATTGATTGAAAATGCTATTTAAACAAATGTATGAGTTTGCTTTATTTTCCCATAGAACATGATAATAATGAATATGTTTTTGTCTGATATATGGTACTAATCGATAGATCATCATTTTGTATTTTGTATTTTTTAAATTACAGTATCTAAACAACTTAAAAGAATCAGGTTCACTAACTTCCGACTGAAAACAATGGTTGTTGAAATATGTTTTTTTATCTGAATTAAACCACTTGTTTTTGTCTTACGTTTACATTGTTATGATTAGATTTTTATATTTAAACAAAAAACATAATAAACCCCCCCTTAGAGTTGACTGTTCGGGTAGGAATTTGACTACATTAAGTATATTTTGTAGAGATTGTTGTCTCTCAACAGGAGGAGGTTTATTCTAACACCCGAGAAAGGGTAAAAGATCTATCAGATCCATCATGCCAGCCAACTGCCTTTGTCTGTTCCCTGCCTTACTTTGTCCTCTGCCCCTCTGTTTTCTGCGTCTCTCTGACCTCTGTGTTTGTCCTCTGCCTGTCTCAGTCCTCTTCCTCGCCCTGTCTTCTGTTTCTCTCTGTCTTCTGTCTCCTTTTATCTCTGGTCTTCTGTTTCTCTCTGTCTTCTGTCTCTTTTATCTCTGGTCCTCTGTTTCTCTCCGTCTTCTATCTCTTTTACCTCTGGTTCTGTCTCTCTTTGGTTCTCTGCCCAAATGTGTGACCCTCTATGAACCTCAATACCTGTCTTTATGAGTTCATCTTCTCCAAAATCACTGAGCCAAAGAGAGTTTGTAACCCAGTTGCAGAACAAATATTATCTGTTTCTCACACTTTTCCAACACAACAGAAACAAAGTAGACGGTTCAGCTGCTTCTGTACCACTGTCTCTCCCTCTGGCTCCTTCACTTTTTCCCATGTTCATATCACAAGCCCTTGACTTTGTCACTCATGCAACAGATGCTGGCTGATATGACAGCATAACTATAGATTGTTCTTCTCTTCCCCAATCCGCTCCAAAACAATTGTTGAACTGTTCAATCAGGAGAAGTCCTTGGTGCAGAATGCAAGGACTTCTTGTGAGCCGTTGTCTACGTCAATACAATAATACATTTTTGCACAAGACAACTTTCTGGATTGTTAGAAATTTTGTCTGTTGGTCTTGTCGAAGGATCAACATCCTGAAGACCTGCTATCAAAACAACGAACACATCACAAGAGATCATGAAGGTCTCTTAGCTGCTTAGAGCTATGGCTTCAAACATCACACCAGTGAACTGTATATATTAAATAATATGTTGGTGATCCACTCGGAACATTAGTCTCTCTAAATATATTAATATCTGCACTGACCTATGGTCGTCATTATTGCTGTAAGTCCTGATAAAACCTAAATAAGCACTAAATACTGCGCACAGTGTTGCTCTAGTTTGGCAGTCTCCCATAGAATCAGATGGGCTTTCAGAGATGAGAACAAAATTGTTACATGACAATGTAATGAATTGTGGTGTTTCCCGACATCAACTTAGGTGGTATGGTCTTTGCATCTAAAAAAAATAAATGAATGAATGACTAAAAACATAATTGTTGCACGAGTAAAAGATGATTTCCTGCTTACTTCCTCCAGACACCTGATCCACAGTGACCCTAACAGCCGGGCATAAGGCAGATGCTGTTCAATTCTCCAGTGTGATCAGATGAATTAAAGTCACCACACTGGCCCCTTGCTGCTCCCTCCAGCACACACAGCAGCCTGAAAAACCTGATCCTTTTGGGAAACTGAGGTGTTGGGCTGTAATTTATAGGCAGTATCTTTCAAGTGTTTCCGTGGCTGCACTGGTGGCGTCAGCCCACAGCCCTGTGTGTGTTTAACAGCTACATGTGTCGTTCCCTATCTCACTCTGAGAGTGGCACAAAGGTAAAGGGAGGCTTAACAGCCTGGGAAAAAAGTTGAACAGTGTGAAATTACCTTGATCCAAAGATTCCTGCCGCATACCAGCCCAATGAACCCATAACAGTACAGGCAGTCAGTTAGGAGAGAACAGCTGACACACACAGAGGCGCTGAGGGGAGGGGCTGGCCAGGGAGGTGAAAGAAAGATAAATGAAGCAGGAAAGAGGCCCACCTTCACTAATCTTACACAGTCCAGTCAGTGCTCGGGTTCAGTGTATCTATATCTAATGTACATCATATGCTAATGCTGGACAACTGGTAGGCGGCTGACTTGGTATCATTTCACAGACAGGAGCCGACGTGAAGAGGAGCAGCTGGAGAGCTGAGCAATGTTGTTACAGAATTTTTAGAGCGTTTAATGGCAATGTTTAAGATGAACTGGGTTATACCTTTTCATATTGTCAATGAGTTTTTTCCCCATGCCTTGGATGACCTCCTACACTTGGCTTGGTAATGCATGTGCCTTTATTTAGATGCAACTTACGTTCTGTATTTCTGGGTTGCACCTGCTTTTGTATGACAATATGTGAGATAAGAACTCAAAATGTCTTCCCGTGTCTGCTGCATAGTGTCAGGCTTTCACATGTGTTCATCAGACAACGGGTAACCAGTCCTGATGATTTGAGCTGCTCCGGATACAAGCACGTTTGCACTGTGTGCCACATCTACAGCAGTCAGACTCAAAGCCGAGTGTGGTGTGTGATCAGGTGCAGTCCAACAGTTCTAGAGTTATTCTTATATCACAGAAATATTGATTGTAGCTCCCTTAATTGTATTTTTATTTCAGATAATGCAGTCTAAAAGCTGAAAGGGTAATTGATTAAACTGTTTGTAATTGTTTTTTACCTATTTATTCACCAAAATCCTATTGAATCATATCTGCAGAAGTCTGACTTTGTTGCAACTTTCACATACTATGTGTGAACAGAAATGTAATAGTTTGCATAGTCAAATTTCTGCATCGCAGTTTATGAAGAGCTCATCCAGACATACATTTATTTAGTTGCAGTGGAGAGCTACACAAATTTGTTATGGGTGTATTTTTAATAGTGTAAATAACCTACTTGTGATAATGATCAATACTGTACAGGTATGTGTAAATCAATGTTACAGGACTTTAGCTGTCTCAGCAGCACAGAGAATGGATGTTCTACAGCAATAAGCACTGACTTCAACTTCACCTCAACTGAACATTAAAACTGCAGAGGTCATATTAAAGCATTCAAATAATAACCTCTTTCAGACTTGCTTTGATATTCATCACTACAGTTTTTTCTTTTCTGTGTTTTATATTTTTTTCATTTATTCTTCTAAACTACAATCCTGAGCATGATCACTCAGTGGCACGGTCCACCTTTACTCTTATATTTTATTTATTTTTAATTAGTATATATAGATTTTTCTTCCACAAAGGATTTAGTGCACCACCACACTGATGAGCACTACTGATCCTTTCTAAAAGTTTAAATTAAATATATTCTTTTAAAGAGGCAGTATTGCACTTCTATGGGGTATTAATTAACTCATATCACCATGTTACCTTTTGTTGGTTTGAATATGCTATACTTGTCAAAAACATCTCAATAAAAATGTTTTCTTTTGTTTTTGTTTTTGACTCTACGTGTCCTTCTGCTTCCCGTACTCTCTTCCCCTTAAGAGCATACAACACAATGACATGTAAATTAAGGTAATAATAACAGTAATAAACACAAAGGAATGGTGTAAACAATCAAAGCAAGCTTTCTCAGATTGTGGCCTGTCACTGAAACAAACTCCACTTTTCCCAGAGTTGCCTCATCTCCAGGACGCTTGAAAAGACACTGACCTTCTGGGCACCGGAATGCACTTTCTACCTGGAAACATTTTCAACAAGCTGAAAATAAAAGTAGCATAAATAAGTCATTGATGTAGCCATGCTGTGCTATATGTCGTTCTGTTCTGTGGGGGGGTCTGGGGAGGGGGAGCCGCACTACCTGCAGGGAGGGACCGTGTAGAGAACGCTGCAGAGACTTCCTGGTTACGTGAGCTTGTTGGCTGTCCTGTGTACAGAAGCCGTGGCCTTGTCGTACGGACCGTAAAGAGGATTCAAATAGTTTTTGAATCGTGCTCGGGAGATATCCAAGAAACATTTTGATGAATGGATAAAATGTTTTTCTACTTCTACTGTAAGGCACTAACTTATACCGTATCTCTGGTCATTTTGCCTGTTGATGTGAAGGCGGCAAATCCATTCATGTTCCATTACATTTGGAATGTCTGTTTAGAACAAGGGATGCAGGAGCACATCACAGGCTAGGGTTCACTGTTCAACTGGCCCCGACCCGCCCCACTGCAGTAATCAAGTTAGCTCATTCAAAATCACATTTCAATTACTGACAGGAGTGTGACTGCTCAACATATCTAATCTAATACATGTGTTTCCCCAAACACACTGGGTTGCCTTGTCTTGAAAATGCTGGAAAAAAGAACAGAACAACATGCTGTCATGCAAAAACTATAAAAAGGATGCTCTTCACTGATTTAGCCTCAAAAGTCAAAGTCTATTTTTAGTCTTTCATTAAAAATTTGAAATTTGATACTGAATGAGAATCAAGCGGGAAAAATTTTAAATGAAATTGGTAAAGCACATATCATAGCTTTTTCATCGGGGCCACAATCAATAATGATGATTTCTTCTCCACTTCGTCCAAGTAAGTTATGATCTTCTTGAGGATAAATATCTTATTTTGCTCTGAATGGGTAATTTCACTTTAAAGACTTTAAAAACTTTGTTCAGTTGACATCTTTAGAAACTTTTATATTGAACACACATGAATGACTGTTTATACATGTTCATAAAATTAAGCATGTTCATTTGAAATAACACATTTCTATAACTACATACGACTAATTTAAACCATAATACAAATTTCATTGGCACGTTTTCATGATTATTTTACTCCAGAAAAAATACATACAAACATGTGGAGCACCAAAGTGTCTTTGTGTGTTAACGTCTGTCTCTCACTATCCCAGCCACTCTAAAGAGCAGTGAAAACAGCAGAGGTACCCATTGCTGTAAATCTGCAATCTGTCCCACAGGATCAGGCTAAACCTCCTCTCTCTCTCTTTCTTATCGCATCTGCTTTCACTGCGTCTCTTTGCCTCTGTGTGCTTAGCAGCCTTGTGTCATTATTATGAGCCAATTTGTGTCAATGCTAACATCCTATTCATCATAGGGTGGAATGGTTTCCGCCAGGCCCCCAGGAGCCTGCATACCTCACCTCTCACATTTTCACCATGGTGGCATCCGCTTCAGTCTGGGGTCAAGGGTCAGAGTTCCAGACCTCTTGAGTGATCACTGGCTTCTCTAACTTCTCTGTGAACACCCCCAACCCTCCCTTCTGTCCACTCTCAGTCAGAGACATCATCCTGCTCTGGGAACTTTTGCCTTCAGACCTTTTTTATTGTTTGCTTAACTTTATAGATTCTAATGAATTAAACTCTAACATATCAAGTTAGTAATAACTCTTGAATGTCACATAAATTAACATTATAAATTAACACTACTCAGGAAAAAAACACAGAATCTCTTCTTTGCTGTTTTCAGATGATCCTGGTGGCTTCATCAAATCAGGACCTGCAAACTACTGCAGCAGTTTGCCACTGTGTGTGAAGCGGCAGGATGGAAATCAGCATTTACAAATCCGAAGCCATGGTTCTCGACCAGAAAAGACTGGGTCGGGAGGTCCCTCCCCCAAGTGGAGGAGTTCAAGTATCTTGGGTTCTCGTTCTTGAGTGACGGAAGAAAGGAGCACAAGATAGCCAGCAAATTGGTGCAGTGTTTGCATTGATGCAGTCGTTGCATCAAACTTTGTCGAAAAGCAAAGCTCTTGATTTATCAGTCAAACTACGTTCCTACTCTCACCTATGGTCATAATTTTTCGGTAATATCTGACAGGACAAGATTGTGCATACAAGCAATCGAAATGAGCTTCCGTCACAGGGTGGCTGGGTGTTAACGTAGAGATAGGGTGAGGAGTTCAGTCACATGGGAGGAGCTTGGAGTAGAGCCGCTGCTTCTCCATATCGAGAAGAGCCAGATGAGGAGGCTGGGTAATCTGTCTTGGGTGCCTCGTAGACACCTCCCTAAGAAGGTGTCGTGTCCCACAGGAAAACCCAGGACACGGTGGAGGGACTATGTCTCTCGGCTGGACTGGGAAAACCTCGGGATCCCCCCAGATGAGCTGGAGGACGTGTGCGTGGGAAGCGTCTTGGCATCTCTGCTCAGTCTACTGCCCCAATGACTCAGCCCTGGATAAGGCAGAACATGATGGCTGTATGGATAGAAACAAAAGCCAGACATGTTTATACGTTGTTGTTCTACCATTAATCTATCATGTATCATATATGAGGGCAAGAACATTTAATAGATTAATTATTAGAGTTGGGTATCTATAGTTAGCAAAAATCCACTTCATTAAATCAAATACATTAAAGTTACAGGATTTAGTTGACTAAATACAGCTGAAATGATGTAGAAGGTTCACAACCACAAGCTCCTTGTCTGTATTCAGGAGAGACTCGATATAGGAACTGGAGTATATATATATATATATATATATATATATATATATATATATATATATATATATATATATATATATATATATATATATATATATATATATATATATATATATATATGTTTTCCATTTAGTTATTACTGATTATACCTACATGCTTGGCATCCTAATTTTGGTGTTAAGTTCCACTAAAGCAACTACAACCCAATCTTCATCTCTATAGCAAAATCTACATTGACATAAACTTGTGAATTTTTTCTAATATTTAAAAGAGGAAAAAATTTATTTCCAAAACATAATACATTTATGTCGTTTATTTAGCATCTTGTCAAAAAGGAAGTTGCCTATAGGAAAATGCCTATAATGACAAATGCTGCTTCCTTTCCAATGCAGAATTTCACATTTTTTTCCCTGCACTTTTCAACCTCTGTGGACATCTCACAGCTCTTCCTCTCACTGGGACTCCTGCATGCGGGCTGATGCTTTATTTCTCATGAATGACGAGCTGGACGAAAGTGCATTCCTTTGTGCCTTGCAGAGGAAGTAGCTTTCCACTTGCTTTAGTTTTACATAATAAAAAAACAAACTTCAACACCAGGCGCAGTATATGATCCATCTGAAGATAAGAAGATGTCTACAGGCGTGACATTTGTGGCTGACATGCTGGTATCACCTGAGGTCTCCCTTTACGGGGTAGACAAAGACGGGATTGAAGACTGATGTCAAGGTGAGGGGTCAGGATTCAAAGCTGAGCAACAGTACATTGGCTCCTCTGACCTCCTTATCTCAACCGCGGTTCACATGCCCATGTCCAAACCCTTTGCATACATGCCTTCTCCTCTTATTTAGAGCATGGTGAGTAAATTATGACACACAGATGTCCCATTTAATTAGACTAGAGGCTCGGAGAAAAAAAAAAAAAAAAAAAAAAAGAGTCTGAAATACGGTTATGGTTCCAGCATTAAAGCGTAGATTATTGTTGCTTTGATATGAGAATGATAATGATGTACGAAGTATGACTTGTTAGATGATGGCAAATAGCTTCCTTAACGAAAGAGAAAATTATATGTAGTATTATTTAGGACTCTCAATGTTGATGCATTAACTCATGTGATTATAATTGACGCATTAATCATGAATTGATGCGGACTAATCACGCGGTTTGATTTGACAAAACACGCTCTTTTAGATTACATTGGAGGATTTACCTGAGCGAAGGAGGAAGGAACAGGAGCAGCTGTAATCACAAGGTTCATTTTACACAAATAATCCATCAGTCCTCACATAGACGAGCGCACATCACCCAGAGGCTGATATTTACAAGCACAGAGCAGCGGAAAGCGGTCCAGCTTGCTTCTGCTCGGCAGAAACAACCAAAGACGCAGCGGAGATCTCATCATGAAACACATGCGTGCCGTGATGAAAAAATGTGAGTGCTGGAACTTGTGAAATAGACCAAACATTTAACCAAACTATTACTGAGCGCTTGTAGATGCCAAACCAACTCCAGCTCCATCTATCCCCATAAATGTCAGTTACCTATGTAACCATAGTTCTACGAGTGTATGCAGGCCTTAACCCACTAAACCTGTTGCTTGGTCATGTAGCTTACATGTAGCAAACATGTGGCCACACAGATTCAGCATGAAATGCTATGTCAAAACTTAAACTGTTGTTGTTGAGATTTTAATAATTTATTTAGATTTGTGAAATAAATAATTACTTTTTGTAAGAAAACGTGCATACTTGGACATGTAAATAATGGGAATAGCAAAAAGTTTGTAATGCGATTAATTGTGATTGATCACAGTTCCAAAGTGTGAATCAGATTCTTTTTTTCATCATTTAACAGCACTAGTATTTTTGTTTTATCAGTTCTGCAACTAATTAGAAACTTGTGATGGGTGCATTTGGGCAACAGCATCCCACAACTAAAACTGGGTTATGAACCAAGCAAAATCACTAAAATATTTTGTTTGGAAGACTCCTCCAAGCTTGTTATTTAGATTTTTCTTATTAATTTAACATTTCATTTTGGCACATCCATGGCCTGTAGTGAGTTGACTTTACTGCTACAAGCTAAAAGGATCCTTGTTGCTGTGGTATTAGCAGTAAATCTTTTCAGGACGCTTGGCAGACTGGCAAGGAAAGCACGTAGGGCACGCAAACTTGGTTACTCTCTCTCCCTCTGCCAGCTCAATTATGCCCAATTACATCTTTAACACAAGTGGGCTGCTGTGGACATTTTGCAGGGTACAAGGTCAAGTGACCCTACATAAGGAGAATGTTCTCCAAAGGGGGCCTCATTCGCCTCCACCTTCTATCACTCACTCTTTCTCTCCCTCTCCTCTTTCTCGCTTTACCCTTCCTCCACTAAAAGTCCAGACCGCTATATTAACCAATAAGTCAGATATTTGGGGCTTAACCTTGTCGACTTTTTAAGGCTCCCCTTTCCCAAACGCAAACAAACAGGAAAAGGTATGCAACTGCAACAAGCACATGGACCCACTACAGGGCGGGCATCAAAGACAACTAAAATAAACATATGTCCAAAGGAAGATTAACGTTAAAAGGTGCAGCAGTCTTTTAAATAGTGGCACATATTTAATTCTGATTAATGTAAAAAAAAAGAACAAAGAAAAAACTTTTTAATTAAAGAAATATATATATATATATATATATATATATATATATATATATATATATATATATATATATATATATATATATAAGGTCGAACTTATGACCACAGACTGATCCTTAACTTCTGAAAATGACATAATCCCCCATAACGTTTGAGACATATTTGAATACACTTTTAGTAAACATTAAATGTCCCTGACCTCTAAATAATTTGTTGCATTTACTTGTATTAGTGGGACATACTCCAATATCTAATTTGTGTGTGGGGGCGGAAGTCTACGTATCTCTGTCAATATGTGAGTCAAATCTTTGAAAGAAAGTGCACAATGGTAGTGTACTAACAGGTTGGGTTCCCACGCCCAGTAGGAAAATAAATACTCCATAATCACCGCCTATCAAAACAGGCAACGTACGCCGGCTGAACCGAAAATGGCACATTCCATGGGAAATCCATAGCGAGCAAGTACATGCTCGCTGCTCTGCGCTGACATTTCAGAGACACAAGGGAGAGATTACAGACACATCTGGGAGGGCCGCAAAACCAGGATGAAAGATGGCCCAGGGAGATGGTGGTTAGGCCCCCTATTTTTATAAGATAAATTGGTGATCGAAGTGACATTACAATGAATGCACTGGCAAAGGTGAAATCTACCAGAGAGTGATGTCGGTGAACATACACTCAGGTTGATATTGTTTTTACAACTAATATTTCCCCATGAGGGAAAATATTAGTTGTAAAAAAAAACAACAACAAAAAAACAACAACAACAACAACACTATGTCTGAAGAAGGACGTTATTGGACATGTTTGTCTTGATGAAAAGGATTTTAACCATTTGCAAACATATTAATGCAAACAATTGTTACCATTAAACAATACCCAATGTTTTAACTCATAGAACTCATAGAACAGTGATGAAATATACCCACACAAGCATCAACAAATACTTAACGCAGAAATGACAGGGACAATATGTTTTGGGCGAATAAAACCCCTAAAGCTGCATGCTTTAAAAATCTTTGAAAATACTAATCCAGCCACTACCCCACGCAATCCAGCCTGCAAGCCACCCTGTAAACAGGCACCCAGCTACTGGAATGACACGCACTTCTGCCAACACCAGGAGTGGAAACAAATACTGTGAGAAAAGCCCTTTCAGGAAAAAAAAAAAAAGTTTGTCTTTTTTTCCCCTTCAAATGCCGAGTAGTTTATAATTGGAGGTGGGTAAAATGAAAGAGGTCATTCACGACAAAGAGCCAAGATATGAGGAAAGCACATTTGTGTCTGAAACAGTCATTGAGGAGGCCCAGCCAAGTTCTGCTCTCAGCTGTTGTTCCAAGCCACACATATATCACACAGCCACTTCCTCAGCAAGAAAGGTACAGACTTAGAGGGCGCTTGTTTAAGTGACTAAGCTGAGAGTGGTAGGTTTTGGTCCCCATCTGCTGATATTACAGTGCTGTGCCGTGATATTTAGTTTTGTGTTTAAGTATTTAAACTCCTGATGTTTGGAAAAAAAAGTATGGAGAAAGTTGTAGGAGTAACAGGTAGAGGAGCCCAAGCGTCGCCACACTAAAAGACCATTGTGTGGCGCAGGCTAGCCCATTAAAGCGTTTCCAGGTTTGGGCCATATGTCACTTTTATGAACAACGCAGTAGGAAATTGGGCCTTTTTGAGTTGTTTGGCCTGGGAATAATGAACCACTGAAAAGGATTGTTATAGATGACCTTTCGGCACTGTTCTCATATGGAGCCAATTGAGGTGCTGCACCAGAGGCTGTCAGACAATCAGGGATAAATCAATTGGATGTTATGGGTCAAGGCGGTGGCTGCTACAAGAGGTAAGGCCTGGGAACAAGGTAACAACAGACTTCCTGCATGGAGGAGGGTGCAGAGAAAAGAGACCCCCGATGGTAGTTCCTATTTATTCCAAAAGTGCAGGGGGCTTTGGGGCTGACTAAATGGAGAACAGGGCAAAGGGGGTGGTGTCAAGAGATAGTTTTGATGTTTTAAATAGGCAGGATTAATTCACAGCCAGTCATTGAATTTTAACAGCCAGTCATCATGAGGAGGTTTTTGACAAGCAGCGTCTGTGGAAAATCACTACACAATAAACATCTTTTATTTATTTATTAACCTTTATTTAACCTCTTTTTCAAGGGTGATCTGGGTCAAAGTGGAAACTTGCACAAGGGCACGCAGACAGGTCGGCGCACAGCCACAAATAAATTTATGGATTAGATTCATCCAGTGAGTAAAGCTCCGAGCACTCAAAGACAGCCACTCAGCCCTGGCATACAGTTCACAGTGATAGGTAAGTCTACTACAGCCTGTCACAAATTTTAATGCACAATGAAAAACATACTTAGACATTGAGGGCATTTAGCTGTTGCACTAACATAAAGAACACCACCATAATCTGAAGCAGGATTTGTTGATAAAATGATAATGAAATAATGATGCTAATAAAAATCAAGCTTTATCTTCAGTTTCTGATTTCGGTTACCCTGATAAATTGTGAATCAAAGGGATATCAACTGGTAACACGCTTCCATGCGAGAAAATCATGGCTTTGGTTTTATCTGAATTCAACACTGACTTCAGGGACTGCTGTCGAGGTAGCACTGAAGAGAAAGCAGACTGTAATGACTTGATGGCCCATTCCGGTGAAGTGAGCGAGTCAAGTAAATATCATCGGCATAAAAAAGATGCATGCTATGAGACAGGTCAACTCAAAGATTATTAATTGAACTACTAACAGAATTGACATATAATGGTTCCAACCAAAACACTTAATTTCAAATAATCTGCACACATTTGCGCAGTGATATTAATTTGGCATTTTATTTTATCCATTGAGATTTATGCAGTCTTGGAACTAACACAATGCATGACTAATAGCTCTCTGAGGCTGTATTAATACAACACAAACATACAAACACATGTTAAAGAGGATGAAGGAGTAATCATAGTAATTATTTTTTTAATAGTCAATAATGCATTATGTCTTCCCAATTTTCCGCAAGAAACATAAAGCTTTCTTCTATTCCAATTGTTTCCAACTGTTCATTAGACAATACGTAGCACAATTAGCCACAGGATAAGAGGGGGACAAGAAAAAAAGAGTATATTCTGAAAGCTTGTCAGGGGTTACACTGAGCCCTCTTCAGACGCCCCTCAGACAAAACACACCCGGCACCTGATAAGTGAGACAAATTCCTCAGTGCAATGAGCATGTGGATGAGGGCATGCTGTGTGGTCAATCTCAAGCTAAAAATCCCACACACTCAGCAGGTTATCATTGGCACTAAATCAGCATTCACTATGATCACATGCTTTTCTCTACTGAGACAGTTGATGATCTTCTATAACAGATCAGGCAGGTCCAGTTACTCAGGTTGGATTGTGCAGCTGATATTATTGGTTGGTACGGAAGCTCAACACACAGTGAGAAAGTGAATGAGCATGTAAGGGTAACGATGTAAAAATACATTTGTGAAGGTTCTTACACATACAAATAACCAGTGAAAGTATGTGATCTTATATAATGACGTTTTATTACGCATGCAAGTTCGCAAGTTCAGTTCAGCAGATAGAGGAGAAAGAGGACATGCAAACCGGACTAATGATGCTTGCATCCACCTGTGCTATGTAAAATGGAGAAAACATACATTTTACCACAAATCGGGCGTGTGTAAACAACATGCAGACTGCACAAAATACCAGTTGGCTTTCAGGAAACTAAGATGACATGGATGCTGTTTTCGTGGCTTCTATATGTTGGGCAGTTACGGTAAATGTACCCACATTCAAGGCTGGCCATCACAGCTGCTGCACAGCAAAATAAGACACAAAAACATCAACAGGCTGTCGCCTTTGTACAGTTGGACCAGGAAGCTCTCAGATTAGCGGACAGTGGACCGTCATTTTGCCTGTCAACACTCTATTGTTTGATTTTAAGAAAGCCATATGCCAATTCCCACCGTTCTTTAGAAGGGACTCTTATAGACGCTGCATGTATAGCAGAGAAAAGCTGTATGTTTTTAAATGTTGTCTGTGAATATAGTTGACTTACTGGAAAACAACAGATTGTTTCACTTTAAAACAAGAAAACAAGTACAAGCTGCTGCAGATGGTAATTGATAGACGCCATGTTATGGGAATATTTCCAGCAAATTCAGTTTTTAACACAATTGTCTTCAACAAAGAAACTGTAATGATGTCACAACAACACACTATGCCTAAAACTACTAATAATCATTAACAACTACAAAGTAATATGTCAAATATCATTGAAATAAAATTAAAGAATAGAGAAAGAAGAAGAAAAAACATACCTTCCTTGTGTGTGTGTGTGTGTGTGTGTGTGTGTGTGTGTGTGTGTGTGTGTGTGTATATATATATATACACACACACACACACACACAAATAATACTGTATTTTCAGGTATATTGATTGCAAATTTTGAACTACTGTTGGTGCCAGTTATGTTTTTGTAACTTCACTTATAGTGTCTAAAATCACTCACTAAAATCATTTTGTTTATTGTTACAAGTAAAAAGGAAAAAAAAACTAAACAAACACACTTAAATTATTCCACAGATTATAAAACAGGAGGAGCTGGAGAGAGCAAGAGCAAGTAAGGGGAGGGCGCTGTGCACAAAGAGAAGCCTGGATTAAGTCATGAGTGGCAAGCGACATACGTTGGATTTTTAACTTGTGAGATCACATCCTTTTTCCTAAACAGAGAAGGAACTCATCCTTGCACTGGACAGCGCTGTTTCCTTCAGTCGCCCTCTGTCTGTGTCTCTGAATGTGACACGCATTAGGCTCAAACAGAGGCATGCTAACAATTCTTTGCAAATACAGCCCTGATCAAAATCTGCAGTGGGTAGGAACAATGTCAGAGTGAAGAATGTAGCCATTTTAGCTTTCCGCAAACTGAAATGAATGTTGTCATAGTGAATACAATTTGAATGCTGAAATAATCTGTAAAAAAATGTCTGAAGAATAAATAAGTATAGAGATTAAGTTAGATTTGAATGGTACCTTAAGATAGCTGCAACTCTGTACTTTAGTTGGCTTGGGACCAAGTGTTATTGTTTCACAGAAGTATATAGTGTGCAACTTACAAACTTTTGGTATGATTTAAATGGTGGGACCTGTGCACCAACAAGACTGTCTTCTTCCCACACTCCTGCTCTTCTCCTCAGTGTTACAACGCTGACCAGACGTGACCCTGAGTGCAGTGTGCAGGGTGGAGCAGTAAACGTCTAGGCCTGGTGTTCTCACTGGAGATGGTGCACAGATGGAGATGTTCTCCACTTACAGTTGCAGAGCAGTAAAGAAGAAATCTGATGGATAGCGGAAGACACACACAGAGGAAGAGACGAGGGGGGCCGTGTGCAGGAGGAATACAAACATTTGCAGCTTGTTATGGGAATATCCTCCCTCCTGGAAATAGTTCCTTCGTGTTTTTAACCAAGTTGCCAGTTATTCATCCCTTCTCTGTACCTCTATACAGCCATCCTCCTCCCAGCGCCGATTACTCCGCTCCAGACTGGGCTTTCACTTTGGGGGGCCTCAGCCTCCCTCCCGGTTGACCAGGGAGCTTTCAAGGTACCCTGATGGATGCTAATGCCGGACTCTTTCAGATCGTTTTACAGCCGTAGTCTTTGATCTGCCAGCAGGCCTCTCTCCACGCCTGCCTGTCCTGAGAAAATGTAAATCCCCGCCTTACAGACACCTGTGAAAAAAATACTGCAGAATAAGAAGTTAGTCCAAAGAACAGGGAAGAAAAGATACAGTATAGGGGCAAAGAAGGGGCATACTTTTGATAGCAATGAAGTGACAAAGAACGAAATGGAAATTGTGCAGAAATAAGAGCGAGTGGCAAAACGGGGCCAGAGCGGAGAAACTGAGACATGCCCCCAACAAAGACGCAAAAGAGGAATGGTCTCCACAAAACACAGGGACAGAAGGGATGCATTGGGTAAAATAAAGAAAGGCTACAACAGGACCCAAAAGAAACAGGAAAGTCCATCTTGAGATGTGGCACTGGAGACAGCATCAGAATAGGTGGGTGAGAATGAGCAAGAAAGGAACAGTAAAGTAACAGTGGAGACAGATGGACAATTTGACTTGGAAAGAATGAGAGAGAAGTCAAAAGCAGCCCCAGACAGACAGATGAGGCCTGCTGTGCAGCTCCAGAGGCGGATGTGGACGGCAGAAGTCAGGCAGGAGTAAAGAGATTCTGCTCTGAAAGGATCCACTGCTGCAGGACAGCTGTGCAGCTGATCAGGAGACACAGGCAGCTGCTGCCACAGCCTCACTCACAGGAGCCTCATTATCGATCAGTAGAGTCAAGTGTACACCACTGTACAGCACAGCACAGCTGGCACATTCTGTCCTTTTCCAAGAAATCAAGTCAACTTTAGACGTGCTCAATCGGACCAGTTTGGACTGAGGTATTGTTTAACAATGGTCTTAGAATCCTGTGTGCAAGTATGAAAGAGCGTGTCCACTGTTCAGCACCTCTGCTCCCTGTTCTTCCTGTTGTCCAAACAGGAATGATGTCATGTGCTGGTGGCTCCGGATGACAGTGGACAGTAGCAGCAGTGGCCTGTTCCTTGTCTGTGTGATTGGAGCACGTCCGGCCATCTTGACCCTCCTTGTCTCCCCCACAGAGCCCAATGTCAGGAGGAAGGAAGCCTCAGCCAGCACAGACAGTAAGGAGGAAGTGTGAAAGGCTGTTAGCTAGAGCCCATACACTCGAGTGAAGCTGCTCGCTACAGAGAGCCTGTGTGGACAGAGACAAGGCCAGGCTCACACTGTGTGTGTGCCCAAAGGTGCACACCAACTGCACCACAGCTTTCAAGGCAAAGAGTATGGGTCAGAACTACCACCCAATTAAGCAAAATAATCACCCTTATTCAGACTAGAGGGGTTCATTACAACAGTTTTATAAAAAGTACATGATAAAAAAGGGAGGGTTTATACAGTGATTGTATTGGACACAGTAAAAGAGACCAGCATTATATTTATAAAAAAGTATAAATTAAAGAATTCACTGCATTATGTCGCAGTTGATATTTTGAGGTACACATCAACAAACAAGGACGCTGACTGAGCGCTATGGCGAGTGGGAGTGACAGCTTACCTCAGTGGAAATTCAACTGACAAAAACGTAAGCAACTCTTTGTTCACACTTTACAGAATACAGAAAGAAAGGTGCAATTCTACACGGCCATCATCAAGTCAATCCTCGCCTCCTCCATCACTGTGTGGTACAGGAGCCACAGACAGGAACAAACAGAGACTACAGCGCATTGTGCCTCTGCTGAGAAGGTGATAAGCTGCAGCCTTCCATCTGTCCAGGACCTGTACGTCTCCAGGACTCAGGGATGAGCAGGTCGGATCACAGCTTTCCCTGATCCTGGACATGGACTATGGCTATGGTCCATCCAGACTAGAACCTCCCACCACAAGAACAGTTTGGACTCATGGACACTATATAACAATTACCACCTTAATAATGCCTGTCACTTTTATAATGTAAATAATACTATGCCACTGTTTGCACTATTATTCTGATTTTGCATACATATTGTATTTAATTTTTGTTTTCCTTCACATATTTCATTTTGCATGCCCTTATTTTATCTTATTTTAGCATAGTCTCTTCTTTTTTCCTTTCTTTACCTTCTGATTCTGAATCTGAATACACATACAGATTTAAAAAAAAGTGACATCTCTGTAAAACAAGCCCAGTTAGAAAAATCCCATTTACAGAATATATGAGTGATTTATCTATTTATGTATTTAATAAAAAACTCTGTGAAAAGACATTTAATGTTCTTGGGATATCTGGATGAATTGACCCCAACAACAATAAATGAATTATATTATTGTAGCTGCAGCAACGGGATAATTTACCTTGAGGATCAATAAAGTATTCTGAGTATATTGTGGTTTTGATTACATTAGTTGTCTGGAGGTTGTGAATTATTATGTTTACCTGAAGAAGCTGTGTTTTTCCCCCTAGAACAATCAAAGTATTCCATTTTATTTGAGTGAAACAAATTTCATTCTGTAAATTTTATCGAAAACATTTGGTCCTGACAGTAAAATCTACATTGAATTCTGTAAAACTAAATAAAAACAAACAAAAATGTTTGAAATATTTTATGTCATGTACCTAGACTGAACTTACTGCTTAGAAACGGAAGTTTGCGTTGGCTGTGGGCCTGTAGTCGAGGAACGAATGGTAGTTACAGTCAAGGAAAAGTGGTGTGCTGCTAGCACTTATAGCATGGATTTCACCGTCACAGATGCAGGTGACAGAGAAATCCATGCTATGATGATTTTTTTTTTTTTTTTTCATTCATTACGTTACTAAGTTAAGTGAATTCATAAATCATACATCTACACATCACTTCCTTGTGCTTTGTATATACTTCTTTGCATCTCAGGTGCCTTTCTTTCTGTTTGTAGCTGATAAGTCTTACAGTTGGAGTCTGAACGGCACACCCTTTGCCTGCTCTTGTTGGGCCACTATAAATAAGTGTTGAAGTAATGTGAAAAACACAGCTACATTCAGCTACAGCTGTCAAGGTGCTGACTGTATGTATAAGAGTGCAGGTTTTATAATAATGAATGGGAGAGGAAAAATGACAAACAAGCAAGATTTATAATGGAATCCAGACTTGAAAGAATGACCAACACAACTATAACACAATATTTTTGCTATATATGGTGTCAAAGGTGCATTATGTAACATTTCTATTGGAGGTTCCACCTGCTCCTCTCCACAGGCAGAGTGGCGATCAGCAGACACTGGAGATTTCCTGGTCGGCTGGCAGACTCCTTAAGCCAGCAGTGGTGATGAGCAGCTGCATTGCAAATGTCAGAGCCTCTCTCTGCCCCTGCTTGTCTCCATGGAGATGTTAATGCTTAGCCTGGAATATTCCACAATATTCCACACAGAGATCTGCGGAGAGGTAAAACCTCCATTGAGATAAACAGATCCTCCACTGGTAAAGTTTAATATTGCAACTTTAAGTAAACTATTCCCACCTCTTAGCATGTTTCTCTGTAGATTATCCAGCATCGAGAACTCCTACCATAAAACGTTTTTTAAATTTTATTTATAAAGATAGTTTTTACGCAAAACAAACAAACAAACAAGACAAAAACTATAAGATTTTTATACAAACCAGTTGCATCAGCAAACCATTAATCTCTTATTGAACTTAAAGTTTCTTGGATGAAATTAGTCCCAGTATCAGTGATCGCCCTTCCATGTCTGTTGTTCTATGGGCTTGGGTCCGTACTATCTACAAAGGGGTTTGACCCTTTATTAATTTTTTTCCCATGTGAACACAGAATAGTCTGACTATAAGCAGCATATAAACCTGTTGTGTTTACATGTGCTGGGGCTTCCCACTACTCGCTAATGTCCACAGAGAAGGCTGGGAGACAGATAAGAGACAGCATAGGGTGGGTGCGACTGACTTTATGAATGATTGCGATCAGGGGCACGTGGACGGATGTGCTGTGTGGACCATCTTCACAGGACTAACATCACGCAGTGCCTCTGACGACACCACTGCCCTTAAACACAGTGAGCCTCAGAAAAGATCAGAAATACAAGGAGGACACACATACACAGAGCACTCACTCCGGCCAGCTGCTGCTTCATGACGCACACATTCTTCAGACAGGAAGTCCATTTGTGGCAATAAAAAAGAATATTCCTGCAAATATCCACATGTTGCACGTTTAGATTTCATTTTGAAATATCCTATAATGGAAACAAAACACATTTATTTTATCAGAATCACTTCATTATGTATTATGTGTGTTTTTTTTCTTTATATAAATGTTTGGTTGTTCCCTTTGAGCTTTATTACAGCTCGAACTAATTGCCCTGGTGGGAATAATAAAGTCGTCTGAATCTGAATCTGAATGAGATCTGTAGACAGGCAAGCCCGGCTTCATATGAATGCATGTTTTTCGTAGCAATAAAAAATAATAAAGGTAATTAAACAAATAGATAGATAGATACATTTCAAGCCTTTCTGTGGAACATTCCAGCCAAATAATATCTCCATAAAGGCAGACAGGTGGCAGAACTAAGAATATTTTTGGAGGATGAGTTTGTGCATTGCTGTTAATTAAAAGAAGGAAATATAATACCAATAACTGGCAAGTACAGGCAACAGATTTATACATACAATCAGTACATTATCAGTATAGTTAGGGTGTACTTAAAAGTTAAAGTTAAAGTTAAAGGGTTAAAGGGTAACTTCAGTCAAAAAAAAAAAAAAAGAAAAGTAACAATTACAAGTAACAAGATTTAACGTTGACATGTATTTTGATAACATATTCAAGTAATCAAGGAAAGAAAACCTCTGCTTCCAACATAACATTGTTCCAAATTAAAATTCAAAATAGCTTGAAGTTGTAAACCAACGTAAAACTGAAGATGAAAATACACCTCAGAACAAATGTAGCTAGCCATCTGCAACCATCTTTTTAAACTGGAAGCAATTATTAAAGTCTTGGGTGAGTAAAGCAACCACATAACACATGCATCATTAGGCCACTTATGTCCTGGTGGGGATCACATAATCTGATGAGATTATGAAAATAAAGAAATGAATTGTAAGCGTTGTATTGAGTAAACTTTGTGTGGCTCTAAAATAAAATCAACAAATTAGTGAATCTTTAGAAACCTGTTGAAGGTGATTATTTGGCATTTTGAATCACATTAATTTTGTACCATGACCTCCCAAATCTCTGATGAGAGCAAATAAGTAAAAAGGCCTCTTATCTGCAGGAAATAGCATTAGTCCAAATAGCACTCCTGGGTGAGGGTTGAAAGGGATGGCCTGGCTGTAGCCATCATTACCCCTGTCCCCCGACGTGCGGCCTGCCTCTGATCCGGAGCCAGGGCTGGGCAGGAAGGCAGAAGGTGGCCATGGCAAAACTGGACAGTCCTGGGTGGGCTCCACACTGGGGCCCTGCTCGTGGGCGCCAACCATCAGCCTGGTATGTCGGTATGCACTGAGCTGTTCATGCTCCTGTCTGGGGACTTTAAATGGACTGCGCTAACAGTGGCTACAGAAGTAATCCTGCCATCCCTCTGCTTTCTTAAAGTCCTGTCTCTGATCTGAATGGTCACTACCTAAAGCCCAGCACCTGCAGCACTCATAAAGCAGTGCAAGTGCAGCCTCTGCAGCTCAGCGGGCAAAGGAATTCTGGAGGTATCTGAGCTGAACACGAATTTACGTACTGAGAATGAGAAAAACCCTATGTAACACAGGTTTAGTTGTGATTGTAGTTTTGAACTTGATTTAAAACAGAAAGAGTGCAGGCTTTAAGCATCATATTTATGAGATAAAGCTACAAAAATAAATACTTTTATTCATCACCAAAGGTAAATTAATTTAATTAACTCACTAAATGGAGAAATTAAATTCATTTTTTTTTAATTTAACTGCAACACGGATCCATGTACAATAAACACGAGTGAAGTCCATTTAATCCAATCCTTGTCACACCTCCAAATACATTTTATTCCAGAAAATAAAACCTACTGAGGACAAAGGCGATTTTTAATGAGCAGTTTTATGACATTTCTTCTCTGTATCTTGTTAACAACAGACTAAGTAACAGCAGCATATATCATTATATATAATCAAGGATTAAATGCATTTTTACAAGTGCCTCACTTTCTGCTCCAATGTGCACAGATGAATAGACCTGTGCCTGGGGGCCATCACACAAGCTACCATTTAGGGAAGTGTTTGTGCCATTGAACTTGGTGTATCACGTTTGCAACATAGGGTTGTAGTGACATGGCTTTGGGGCTTTAGGAAGCACGGCATCCACACCTAGAGAAACCAATCATACACATCGTGTCAAGTGTCACCTGACGGCCCACTCAAGTGTCCCCTTTGTTAGCTAAAAGACTTGTGATGTCCAGTAAAGCACGGCTAGGATACAAACGCTGTAACATAAGGACTATGTTCATGGGGGTCTTTGATAAAACAATATCTGAATATAAACAAGGATGACCATAGCCTTATCCTGTGAGAACTGTTAAAACCAATGAGACCGCCTGTCTCCCGAGGCGTCCCATTGAGGAAGTAATCGATTCTTTCCACCATCGCCTCTGGAAAGAACAGGGGTGTTTTCCCAGTTGGGGGACTGTTAATTTTACTGAAATCTTTAAAAAAAAAAAAAAAAAAAGCTAGCTATTTTAGAGACAGTCATCTTGTTGGAACTCTAGAAATATTTTGAAACTCTTAAGATTACAAAATGGTAATCCTGCCGTGGAAGCTCCTATGCCAGAAAACTTGTCCCATGCATGCCCCGATAAAATGTATTTAATTATATGAAAGATTTTTAATAAAAACAACCTTTGCATTCCGTTTCTAAGTATGGTATGTTTTTTTTTTTTATGAATTCAAGTGCAGGAAAAGGTCTTTTGCACGAGCATGAACTGTAAAGAGTGGTTGACAGGATGAAGATGAAGTAGAGACAGCAGCAGCATCTGTGACAGTGTGCACCAGTGAAGCATGATGTGTGCACTGTAAAGTAACAGTCTTCCGCTGATAGACCAAACCACCGGGGCCCTGCTGCCTCTGTGTGCCCAGATCTGGAGCACTTCAACTAGCACTTAACCAGATGTTTCCTCAGTTATAAAACAAGCGAAAAGCTCATTTATTAACCACATAAAAATATAAACCATACGCACTGGCAATAAAGTGATCACAAACAATAGCAGCTATGGTTCAAAGATCTTCCACAAAGTACCGCCTTCCAACCAAAGCGAAAGCATTTGTTAACAGACTGACTGATCAGTAATGTAGGTAAATGATAAGCTATTCCAAATAATAAAATGTGTTACTATCTTGAACACAGGATATAATGCAGCGCCGAAAAATGAAGTTAACGTCACTGAGTAAACCTAAGCATGACCTACAACCTAACAAAAACACAAGAACATATTGACAGAAACTTGAATGAATCAGACATCCTGTTTGTAAAATTTAAATAAAGAGTATGAACTGATTTTGACAGGTGGATTTTAATAACTAAATACAGTAAAACTTTGCTTGTTGTTGTCATGTGACAACAGTTCTGATTATCAAAATAAAATATATCAGTCATAGTGAGGAGGATTGTAACGTCAGTAAAGCACCCGTGCCTGCTCTTACAGGAATCTGTCCTGCTGCTGGTATCACATCACAGTGAGAGTGAGACAGGAACAAGGTCAATCATCTCTCTTCTGACCTTTGCTTAAGGGGAAACTGCAACACATTCTTTCATTATTAAGCTACATGACTAATTAGGGCTGAATCAAATGAATGAAATCATAACTCCAATATAGTATCTGCTATGTTTCTCTGTAAGACATTTATCTCTTGGCCCCGTGTGAAACATGCAACAAAAAAAGAAGAAAATGAAACCTTCAACCAACACTAATATCAAAACCCTGCAACAATGACTTGTTTAGTTTCAAAAAAGCACAAGCCTACTGTATCTGTCCAAAAGGCCGACAAGGAAGTCAAAGTGAAATTTATCATCTGTATAACTATTACAGGGTGGTTTAAACTTTCCGGATGTGCCATATAACATTTTCTTCAGATGGAGTAAATTAGGCCAAAAGCTTTATAGAATCTGGTGTCATTTCATACAACTTAAAATATGATCAGTGATACAGTACACAAGCTCAAATAAAGCACAACAATAACAGCAAGCGGTGGTTCGTGTGTCTGGGCCGATCACATGACTGTTAGGGGTAAAGGATCCTACCTGAGAAGGGCTTGACGCACGGCCTGTTCATGAGATCCACCTCCTGCAAGGCAACACACACAATAAGGACTCATTGCTTTAGTGAGCAGTAGAAAAAAATTCTGAAAGGTGACACATAATAGTAAAGAGAGTCCAAAGTGGAAATCCCTATTCAGTTCTTGTAATGCAGAATTAAAAAAAAAAAAAAATCATTGGGGACTAACAGGTCTTTTTTTGTTTTAGTCAGTGCAAGTATGATGAAAAAAAGTGTTGACAAAATTGTCTTAAAATGACAAGTTACTGGGTCATGGTTGAATATGACTTATGTCGGCTGTAAACTATACGTGGCAGAATGTGTGACAATGACCAATAGTTTCCAGTATTTAACCAATTACTTTTACCAGCATTTTATAGCAGTTATTTGACTTCACTCTTGTTGCCATTGTACTTGTATGAATCTATAAGTGTGATTAAGAAAAGTGGTGGTGTGAGGAGCAGCAGGTCACACCTATATGAGTAGGATGTGATTTTTACTGACTGACAATGGCAATAAAACCTTTATTCTGGTGTCTGTGCAGGTGAAACTACGTCTCATCCCCAGTGAGTGAATAATACTTTGATTGTTCGACAAAACACTACATTTCAATGTGGCTACTGTGATTCTAGTCTTCACATAGGTTTTCTCAAATATATACATTGTGCTCTATTGGATGAAACCCTATACTATAATATAGCTTTCATGCAACATTAGACCAGCAGCTAATACATGACTCGTTTTCATGCACACTCCGAGCTTTATCACTCATCACAATGACTTGGATGAAAAGAGCGGATTATTCCACAAAGGATTCAATTGACTTTACGCTAAGTCTCTTTCCTATCAGGTGTAATCTCCTCCTCTTGCCCCCCTCCCAGTCATCTTATGCGGGGCGATGCGTCCCGAGCCTGGGGGCCTATCACCACATCGGGTCAGAGAGAGCAAGCTTCACTTCCGAAAGCCTTTGCCCCGCCCTACTCTGTAAACCATGCATCCACCCCAATATCCTCAAGTGGAACAAAGTTCAGTTAAGTTAAGTAAAGGGGGGATGGAGCAGAGATAGCAATGGAAGGAAAAGGCACTCAAATGTGAAGCTTTCACAACACACCCTCTTGATTTTCTAATATAATGGGAATACAAACAGGTGAAGCAGATATGCATCCCCTCCAAAATTCAGGAAATTAGATCAGGCAAGACAAGAAAAGACATAAGATCCTGCTTTAAACAGAGTTATTCTCTTAATAGATCGCAGTTAACCCGTTAAGGCCCACTTCTGTCCCCATTCAATCTATTCAATTTAATTTGATCTATTTATTTACAAAACATTTATTGCATTTATTTCATCCCACAGTGTAATACAAGGTAAAAAAAAATCTTCTCTTGTCTTTATTCAGGCTATGGGTGTCAAGTCATGGGTTGGTCTAGTTTTGTCCTAAAAAGTCCAAAATTATTTCCATGCTCTCTGTGTCATGTTTTGTGTTTTATGTGTTTAAACAATGAATAAATAAATAAATAAATACATAATAAAGAAATAACCAAACATATTTTCACTTGTTCACCCTGTTTCCAAAACCTCAATTTATGATAAAATTATAAAAAACAATATAAGACTGGATTCCTTAGTATCGCCATGTTCTTTCACAACTACTTTCCAAATGAGCCCATTCTCCCATCAAATATGGGCCTTAAGAGATGTAGGAAGACACTGTAAAGTACTGTTACTCAAAAAACAGCATTACTCAAAGAAATATAGTGGATCTTAGTTAAGTGTGTTTTGCAAAGACAGTGCAATCAAACCAATATGGCACATGCTTAATACAATCAACTATTATTTTACAATATTTAAAGGTGGGGTACCCAACATTTTTTGTAAATGTTTTTTTCCCATCAGAGAGTGTCCTGCAAAAGCAGCACTTTGTCGGAAGAAGGACACCACTGGACAGTGTTTGCATTTTATAATAAAGTATAAAGAAGTATAAGAGCTGTGCTCTGATTGGCTCTGCTTAGATGGTCCACTCCAGTTTCACATCTGAAAAAATATGTTTACAAGCTATGCAAGCCCGAAAATGAATACTTGTGGATATTAACAATGTTCCGCAGGTTTGTGCGAGCTACAGACAAGTTAGACAGATTTACAAACCTACTTTCGGTTTAAGAAAATTGGTTAGAATAATGCAAAGTTAAGCATCTTTGAGAGTCCAAAAAAAGTAAATCAAGTGCATAATTATTATTACTATTAACATGACTTAAAGGTTTACTATGTAACTTTTTCTATTGTAGGGTCTACCATGCTTGTGTCTATGAAGATTTTATTTTTCCTTTTTTATTTTTCCTGGAATGTTACACAATATGTTATTAAATGTATCTTTCTCAAAGGAAACAAGCGATGCCCCAAAGAAAAGTTACAGGTCACAGTAAGCATATTTATTTTTTACTTTTTTGCACCTGTCACTGAATAAATAAAAGACAGACAAGTTTTAATGGAACAGTCCAGGGAAAGCAGTACAGTTCCCTGGAAACAAGCAGGTAGAAGATCTTCCACCGAAAGTTACATAATACACCTTTATATGAAAATTGCTTTTTGGACACGTAAAGACACGTCACTTCGCTTTCCAGTACTCATTTACCCTACACATAGTGATGGTAATATTTCATGTTAGTTGAAGTATCCTGGCTGCCTAAGGACACAACGGAGAAGGGATTGAACCACCAATCTTCAGGTCATATGACGACACTTATCATCTCAGACACTGTCACCCCAAATACCTCACTGAAATGTATGTCAAACCATGTAGACTGGATATGGAATCACAAAACAACCAATAAGAAAACATGCATGAGATAAATGCAGACGCTGGAACAAAGCGTAAGGGAATGTCCCACAAGACAATATACTGTCAAGCTGATAAATACACTGTGTTCTTACAGTGCCAGCATCTGTTTGTCCGTGGAAGTTATGCAATGTTAACAGTTCATCCAGGTGGGGGACAACAAAAGCCCAGCAGCACAGGTAGAGTCGTAGACCTATTCTGACTCTCTAATCTCCCCAGTCTAACACACACTTTGATTTGTGAGCCTGTTCAAAGCTTGTGTCAACATACAGCCCCATTTGCCACCCAGGTAAAGACTGACACAAACTTAAGTCTTTGGTCTCAGCCGCATTTGTTCAAAAAGCTTTACCATCGTTTTCAAGCCGCTGTTAAATAGAAAGAAATACATATCAGGGTCCTACCCAGTATCTTTTGTTGAGGAGTTTATTGGAGGTCAGTCAGAAATTCCCCGTCTGTATTTATCCTTTTGGTTAGCATGATCAAACAGATGCTGCAGGGCACAGCATCAATACATCAAATGAATTACAGTTACAACAGTGTGCACAATGGGCACAAAAGTGATACAGATAATAAAAGGTAGACGAATAAACGAAGAAAAGAGATGGTGCATGTTGCCATAGAATTCTGTAAGTGTATAGTCACACAAAGAGTCAATGAGCAGTTACTTTACAAATTAAAATCAAGTACAATCTTCTACCAACCACAAACCTTTAATCATCAAAGTACACTAATATTCAATCTTCTGCTTTAGCAATTGTGTTCTCAATAGTAATTTAGTGTCATAGTAGAAGCTGGCGACATCCCAACAACTATTTCAGAAACACAAAATAACAGAATAAAAATTCTCAAAGTTACAGGCAATAAGCATAGTAGGGCTATTATAGATTAGAGAAATCACAATATCGAATTTTAGAGTTGCAGTTATTGTAAGAAGATGTTAAAGATAAAAATTATAAAATGTATTAATTACTGGTAATTTATCTGAATTCATAAGCTAAGAAGCAAGTAACAGCAGTTCGTGAAGCTGAAGTGTCTCCCAGCGTCTCTGTGCTATTTGTAATGTGCTCGGTATATTAGAATTGTGGTGGGGAAATTTTAATTTCACAGCAACACTAATGGATAAGACATATTTTTGGTAGGAAAAAGTTTTGCAAAATCACTAGGGATAGCTGTAATCGATTTAATCAGCCAGACATCAATTATAGCCTAAATTCTGCATTATCAAAACATCTAATATACAATAGGGTTATCAAAAGTGCCAAAAATCAAATACTAATCAATACCAAAATTAGTATAGAAACTAGATACCCATTTGAGCAATTATCGATACTAAACAAGTCCCTTAAACAGGACAAAATGTGACCTTTCGTGAACAGTTTTGCAACGATCTTGAGGTTTAGCAGAATTAGTATAAGAGCACAATGTTTAATAAAGAAAGTACTATTATTTAGTGTTGAAAATGTCAGTCTATTGTCTAAAACCTTGACATAAAAAAGAACATTTGTAATTATCCTGTGGTCTGATCAAGAATTGAGGATATTTCTCAGTATCGAACCGAGTATGACATTTTAGCATTGTGCCAACACTAATCTACAGTAATCCCTAATTTTCTAATGAGTTACTGCCCAACACCAATGAAAGAGCATTTAGCACCAGAACATCCAGAATATCCACACCAAAATTGCTTGTATTGTGTGTATAAGTGTGTAGCTATTCTAAATATTAATTTGGCATATTTCTTTGGGCCTACTGGGCGATGCAAATGACATAATGACAGTACGTCTACTTTGCCAATGATTTTAAGTACGTCTTCCAACAAACTTGTGTTGCTATAAATCTCGCGTGCTCTGACCTCGCGCAGAGTTGTTGTGAGAACAGGTTGTGCATCCCACCCACCCCTCACTCAGCCTCACACAGTCAGTAAACCTGTGCTAACATCTCAACCTGCTAACCTTTCTGACCCTCTTCCCTGCAGTGGGACACCAGCCGAGAGACAGGAAGTGACACGGTCACAAAAGGTCGTCTCAGACTGTGCATTTCAAATGTGCAGAACAAGATGGATGAGGCTGGCCACAGTGGAGGCAGCATGTTTTTACAAGTCAAAGAATGTCACGTTGTTCTTGTCAATGAGTGCAACAAATGTCTTGCTGGCACTGAAGCAAACTGACAACAATATATGCTTACAAAGGACCTGATGTTTTATTTGGGGTCCAATGATGAAAGGTGGGAGATATTCTCCAAATTGGTTCTGATAAAAAGTACTGCTACTTCAAAGTATGAAAGTTTAAAAAAAAAACAAGTACAATAAATTGCACGCTACTTAATTTTACCCTTAAGTATAACATCCCAGGACCTTTTTTCCCCCTCAAAAAGAACGAAGAAACAAATGTGTGCACAGAAAACAGGTTACACAGGTGGCCGTATTTTGCTTTGGCGTATCCCCGAGGCTTCAAGGCAAACATATCTAACAAGACCCATTTGTGTCTGTAACTAAACATTTGGACTGGTTTCAAAAGTGTCTGCATGTCTCTCAATAAGATTAAAATGGAACTTGTTTTTCCAGTCCGCCTCCAGTGTTTAGAAATGTGCAAAACGGAAGTAAACAAAGGAGTAACGTATACCAACATCAAGGTGACATTTCATTCAACTTTTTTGGGATTAGTTTGTTACTTTCTTAATATGGTTCAGACAAAACAGCCATTTAAAACACTATGACAATGAGAAGCAAACTATGATTTGGAAGATTTAACGGATGATATTACAAGTCCCAAGCCAGGAAAAGTGAGGTACATCAATTACAAAATATGTCAAATCATATTATACCAAAATGTATTGCATATACAAAACCAATTACCCAAGACTTATTTGGTAAATGGATATTAATAAGGCAACCTCTTTTCATAAATAATGCTGGAAAATTAACCAAGCTAAATCTGTCATCACTTTCCTGACTCAACGACCTGCTGCTTCCACAATTTCTTCTTTTTGGGATATTTGGAAAACCTACAAAAAGTGATCAATCAAGTCAAGGCAAAGAACTCAGACATGTCAACATCATCCAAAGACACAAGATGACCATTCGAAGATACTCATGGGAAATGAGGCACTAAGTGATGACAGAAGACTTTCAGGTGACCAGACGAAATGGAGGCCACACTGAATATATAAACACAAGGCTCAACTACACATTTCAAAATGTACTGAACATGATTATATTTGAGATTTTACTGAAAATGTTGCATATTTTCCATATTGTTTGACCTATCTTTTGATATTCATAATGTTAGACATCAATAGCAGACATGACATAGGAAAAGGCATATCCACAACTGTTGCTTAGCAACCATACTGTAAACAAGGGCCAAAATCCATATAAATTACACAATAGTTCAATTTGACAAATAATAATAACTGATAACACCTTTATTATGTTAAAAAAATATTTAAACTGTCAGAAAAATGTGTGTGTTGCATGTAAATTGCCCTTGTATTTTTGATGGACCATCGTTTATTGATGACATAAACAGAAGAATTCAGTTTTAAAACTAAGCTCTACTTCCTGTAATATTCAACTTTCATTTTTTCTCCAGAAACTGCAGCTTAACTGATGTAAAACAATGATAATGTTTACCACAGGGACTATCCCACCAAACAAGGTCATACTCAGAAAAACATGAGAACCTGTCATATACACTTTAAACTTTCATTAGATCTTCAATAATTGTCAATGAAGTTATATATATATATTTTGCATCAACATAAAAGTTCAACAATATGGACGTGACCAAACAGCTACATATGCCATAATCATAACATGTATCACACACATTTTATCCATACATAAAAGCATTTCTCCACATAAACACTGAAACTCTATACCGACTCTATATCAGCCACATATACTGTACATGAGCACTTGTATATCCCCATGTCTCCACACACTAGCATGCCTGCACTGATACGTCCAACAGTGGTGAACAGCTGCATGGTCGGCCCTGGAAGCGGACCAGCCACCTCTCAGGCCACAAAGAGCTTCTTGTGCCCCCAGCTTACCACGGACATAAAACACAAGAGATAAGACCAGACAGTGTTTGCCAGAAGCAGCAGACCTCCCCAAACAGGAACTGCAAGTGCAAGTGTTCACTCACACACAATTATCTACACACGGATGCAAACTTATTAGTGGCCAAAGAAAGTGTCAGGGGTGACTTCTGCTGGAAGTTGTGACCTCATGTGCAACCTGTGCTTTTACAAACCTTTCTCAGACACTGCTTAAAACTGTAATACTGTTTTTATTAACGGTAACATTACCTCAGTGAGGTATACAACAGCAAGTGACATTTTGTAAGGGATTGAAGTGGGAAAATGAGCAAGTATAGGTAGTTTACTGTCATACGATTTTCTGTCAATGCAACATACATCTGCAGTAGTGTGCAGTGTCTGCGGTTGCTGTATCGAACTGAAGGAAGGAGGAATCATGAAGGAGCTGAGTTGAGAGGCAAAGCTCCCGATTTAACAGTCAATCTATGTTCCTAACCTCACCTCACAAGATCGCAGATACAAGTGGTCAAAATGAGTTTCCACTGTAGGGTGGCTGGGCACTCCACAAGAGACAACCATTTCAAATGATTGAACATGACATGTTTAGGGTAACATCTATGGTTGATTTGTTTGCATGTGTGAAATAGGTTGATGTCAATATTGTCAGTGACCCCTAAGACCCCCCTAAGAAAAGTGATCTGTTTATCATCAGCATGCCCATGTTGGTTTTGCTGTATTTGCTTTCTTTTGTTTTCACAATCCTGCACATCATGTCATTAATCCACCAATGGATTTGACTCAAAAAAATTAGTGGGAACAAGGCAAGATGGACTCTCGTAAAATAGTGAACATACATTAAAAAAAAAAAAAAAAAAAAAAAAAAAGGCTGGGTGAATAGTACAGGAAATATTTTAACCACAACTTTCCAGTATCAAAAACGATAAGTAATTCAACTGTTTGGCTTATGAAAGAGTATGAAATGGCTAATTCTCACCCCAATCATCATGGTTGCAGGGGTATGCAGGCTCATTAATGATCTAAAACTACATCTGTTGATTATTTGTGATCTGCACAATATTGCAGATTATAAATACTCAAATCATTTGCAAAGTGTAATTTGCGGATCATACAATCCACTCAGTTCTCTCTCTTGTGGCTACAATGCAACAGAGAAACATTTTTCTCATACAAAAATCTCTTAAATACTTTATACATTTAAGTATTAAAAATTACTTTTAAAAAATAATAAAATAAATCTCCTTCCCACAAGTGATTGATCTTTAGACTCCTTTATGTGAACGTCTTTGTGTGTGAATGAAAACAGCTCTTTTGTTTCCTTCGAAGACACTAATGTGACGCCCCCTGAACAATGATGCTGCGCTCCTTTTTTTGTGTCTTTTGATATGTTTTTGCTGAGTCATGTTCTGCCCAGTCACTCTTTGGAGGACCTCACGGACACAGGGCCACACACACCATGACACAGTGGAGTCTGTGTGGTTTGGCTCAAGGTCCACTCTTCCACAGGAGGGAGGAGGAGGGAAGCCCCTAAACGTGACTAATGCTTTTGTCCACTCTCATCTTCTGTGTGCATGTTTCACCACTGCTTACCATCCTCAAATTAGCTTTAAAATGCAAAAACAACATATTTTGATAAGCAAGAGATAGCAGAAATAGTTCCAAGAATGTGTGCTTTTACATAGACTACAAAGCAAAAATGAGTCGTTAATACATAAATTATTCAAAATGGAAGGATGAACTTAACTAATGGTGATGCCATATACAATGTATAAAGCAGAAATAAAATCTAATTTATAAATATGTATAAATATCTAATATGTTACTTAATATCAATTTACAGTATAATTCAAATTGACCTCAGCAACCCCATAGACAAACTCAGTGGCCTTTCTGGATGTTTCACATTTTTATGCATAGGGTGTGTATGGTTGCATTGCCAGATGTCTACAGAAGATATTGGGAAGGGGTAACGGACGCCTGCTCAACAAATGTTGCCACATCACCCACCAGTTTATTTTGATAATCTCTGGTTCATACATCAGCTGTCTGTCCTGACCAGTGGGCCTGCAGCTGTAGCTCATTCATAAGCTACACTGCGTACGGCGCAGTGTGACCGTGCACGCTCTGCACTGTCAGATGCACTAATGCTCCTGTATAAAGACAAACAGAGATCCCTGCTGCTTTCAGCTCTAAACAATGAAGTTTAGGGGATTTTGCCGATCTGTTGTTTATACCAAAGGTGGAAGCTCAAACATCTGTGTACGCAAATAACACTGTGAGGCCACGCTGGTGTCAGTGAGACACCTGCCAGGGTCTTTGGGGAACTCTATCCACAGCAGCCTCAGCCACAGGAAAAGTTTCTGTATAACACACACATCACATACACCACATTTATATCAATATTTTAAATGATAAAAATAATGTGTGTATGAAAAAGCGCATTCTGGCTGAACACATAGCCTTCACAAAGAACATTCTGATTACTATGAGAACCTTACAATGGACAGAACATGCTTTTGACTGCAACAAGGTACTGATATAACTAACAGCTTCAACAGTCCTGGATTTTCTTAGTCAATGGTGGTGTAGTACAGTAGTTCTCAATTATTTCTGGGGATCCCAAGATGATATGGGGAAAAACTGAAAAATGATACAGTATCAGTATCAACCCTTTGACACTCTTCAAATGCAGTTCTACATGTATTCCAATTTGTTACCAAAGTCATTTTCTAGGTCTATATTTTCAAAACAAAATCTAACATTAAACATAAGGCTATACTTAATCACTTTGTGAGCCGCCTATATTTTGGGTTGGGTGTTGGGTTGGGTGTCACGAATGCCAACTGTTATGATTTTGGGGATCACAACTGAAAAATTCCAGGGAAGAAATACTAAACCTATTTCTTATTGATTAAGATTTGTCTGTCTGTCTGATTCTTAGTGATTTTGCTCTCAGTGGCTTGAGACTAACTGCCCCTGCCATGAATGGAGGTGAGACTGTTGATCATGTAGCTGCTCTGACAGAGTCTACTCATTCATGCTCATGAGAGGAAGTGTGGACCAGAGCAAAGAGGAAGTGCCTAAAGTCTAACCCAGCTGGCCACAATCAGCTGATTCTGCATGTAAATGAGGATGTAAACATTCACACTACTCCTTGGGACTCACAATGAAGCCATAAGCTCTGCACATAGTTCTTCATATTTTATCAACATAACTACATCTGCTGTAGTGGTTAAGAATATAGTGGTGGTAGTGGTTAAGAATATATACATATATATTCATATACATATATGTACATATACATATATATATATATATATATATATATATATATATATATATATATATATATATATATATATATATATATATAAATGCGTATTGAGTACAGATGTACCACTGTTCCATGTTTGGAAACATCCATTATCTCTTTGGAGGATGCAGAAGTAAAATGCTGCACATAGAAAGCACAGTTGTGTCTATAATCTTTGTTATGTACACAAACCTGTATGTCAGCTCTGGTGTGTGTATGTCTCTGGACCCTTCTCCTCTGCTTTGATTTTAAGGTAAGGATGCCGTTTGAAGAATAAAACAAAAAAATATAACACAAGCAAAATACTTGGTATTGAAAATTGTTTTTATGGTACGTCTACGTCTACTCAACAGCTACAGTATATTATTTTGAAGTAACTTCAACTCAGTGGCTATGTTTACATGCCCACCAAAATCTTATCTGATTTCTGGAGCCGACAGATTACACGATGTCATGTAAACAGTTACATCTCATGTGAGTAATCGGATTTCAATCTGATTGTTCACACCTGTGTAGGTTTTGAATGGGAAAAGATTGCAAAAGAGGTGATAAATTCGCAAGCAAGGACCAGAACCTCAGAACATGCAGTAAATATAAATTTAACAGTCAGGCTCTTGGGCTTGTATTCCCCTCCATACATGAGAGAGTGAAGGAATGAGGATTAAAATAAGAGGGGAAGGTGGGACGGACATGTAAATGAGAAGATGAAGAAGAATGGAGCAAGTGGAATAAATAGGGAGCAGAAGAGGTGTGCGTGAGAGGTGTACGTAGTGTAGCTTACCCGCTCCCAAACTTAAGATAACGTAACTTCATCTATGTGGCAAAGACAACAATAAAATCGAGAATAATGATTAAAAAATGTACTGTATGTATATTTGTATTGTAGATATCTGATTTTTACTGGCCGTATAAAGTTTCATCTGACAAATCACCGTATGTGATCAGTCTGCCCTTGTATATTTCTTCTGCCCTTGTATATTTCTTCTCTCCCATACAACATGTTCTTCTGTAGATGTCAGATTTGTAGTTTCTTGTAATAATTATTCTTCCGGTCAAAAGTAGACTCCCGCACACTGGCTACTTGCAAAAAGGTGTAGTTTTATTTACAGGTGAGCAACGTTTCGGCAACTGGGCCTTCGTCAGGCAAAATGTTGCCTTTTGCATTTTGCCTGTTGCATTTTGCCTGACGAAGGCCCAGTTGCCGAAACGTTGCTCACCTGTAAATAAAACTACACCTTTTTGCAAGTAGCCAGTGTGCGGGAGTCTACTTTTGACCAGTTTTCTACGTGCGCCACGCATGTTTCTTCCTACGCACCTGCTTACCAGAATGATGTGCGAAGCACCGTCTTAACTTCAATAATTATTCTTCCAAAAGTCAACAAATCAAAACAAACACACATAGTCTTAAAACAGAGAACTTCTGGCAAATTCAATGTTAGGGCCATTTTGAGACAGTGCAGTGCCAGGGGCTTCAGGGGCCAAGACCGGGAATCTCACATGGTGAGATACTTTAATATAGATCTTTATTTTCCATTTTGTTAATTGTTAAATGCAACATTTATCTAAAACAACCAAATAAAAATAAACTACGGAGCTACTTCTGTGCTGCTGGCCCAGGCACTCGACTATTCACTCCATTATTCTATCGTTGCAAATAGCAGATGTTTTATTATCGCAAATTACTATACATCTTTGAACCCTATGATAAACCCAGATTCTCAAATGTTAAAAAAAAAAAATATATATATATATATATATATATATATATATATATATATATTCTGAGCGCTCAAGTGTCAAATGTAAGTCAATTTTCATGATAGGTCTCTTTTAATACATTCCGTTCCTGTAGGCCATTGACTTTGTGTGATTGTGGTCCTTATAAGAAACTCTCCTTGACTCGACTCCTGAAGGAATCTTGACTAAAGTTTAACTGTTGTTAGGCAAAATAAGGGCACATGACGGGTTGGGGACTGAATCCCATGTGATTGGTTGATGATTGCCATGTCTGGAATGATGGAAAGAATCTTTGTAATGTGTGTCACCAGTGTGTATGGTGGAATTGCTGCACACAAACAAGCAAATATTACTGATTTACATGCAAAGTGAGCTGAAGAAAAAGAATGATTGTTCAAGAAAAGTGAAAGTATGCACGCATTAACAAATCACATTACTGATAAGTTTCCGATACATTGTTATGAGAATGTCACACTTTGATGGGAGATAAGTGCTCATATAGTAATAGGTGAGGTTGAATGAGTACACGCATATGTGATAAGGAAATGGTATACTGTATAATTTGGTTGATTATTGGCCAGAGTGGATGTGAGACAGAGGTGTGGTGCTGGGAGTGTGAGGGGCAGGGCATTTGACAACTTTCAGTCTGAGTCAGGGTCCAATCATCTTTTTTTCTGTTTCTAATGTAAAGGAGGAGCACAAAAAATGTATCATCTTTTTGACTAATATGACTTGACAGGGCATGAGAGAAATTTGCCAAGGGCAATTGTGGTTGCATGATTGCAAAAGAAGCTTTACATTTCAGCAAAGTTACTACAAAACTTTAATGAAGAGGATTCTTCATCTTTGATTAAAATGTATCTAATGGTGGTGATTAAAAAAAAAACAACAACAACAAAAAAACATTTTATTTCTAATATGCAAAACATAACACAATTTTTTTTCTTTCCCATATTCAAAAGGGAGTGCGTAGAACTGAAATACTTATTTTTCTTACTCCATCACTTTCTCTCATAATAACAACATTAAGGATACAATTCCATACAATATAAAACCAAGAAAAATAAACTATGACATTATAAACACTATGCTATGGTCATTACAGAAAAAATATTTGATTGTATTTAATTACAATTACTGAAATTAAATGTAGTTAAAATGTTGTATTCCACAGCTGTTACTGTTAAAACTGTAGTTAAAATAGCGCCCTCTATGAGGACATGCTCCTCCCACACCAGTCCCACACAACAGGAGTGTCACAGCAGGAAACAGCTTCTTTCTCTGTTTCTCTTCTCATACCACTCACCCACTCATCCACTCACCCACTACACACACACACAGACACAGACACACAAACACACACACACACACACACACACACACACACACACACACACACACACACACACACACACACACACACACACACACACACACACACACACACACACACACACACACACACACACACACATATATATATCTTTAATTGGGGTTTTCAACACATGAGAGAGTTAATATTAGGCACACAAGTCTAATCTTATCACTGTTATTTCCGCCGGCACGCTTGACACATTGTGTATGTGGCACTTCTGTTTGCATACTCTGACATGGATGGGGCGAATCTCAGAGTGAAAATAACATCACAAAGACACTTGTTTAAGAGTCAAAACTGCAACTGTAATGTCTTCAGTCACTACTGGCCAGGTCTGCCCTTCATCTAACCCCATCCTAGTCCTATAAAATCCCCATGCTCACTAGTGGTACTGTGCAGTGTGTCCCTCTAAAGGCAGAATTAGCCTCAGTGGGCCTGTAGTCTGTACCAGGTACCATCTGGCTCTGGTTAGGCCAGTCAGCCACACAGCACCAGGGCACCCAGGAATGTGCTCCACGCTGACTCTAACTCTTCAACAAAAGTCACATATACTGCGGGCTTTCTAAATGGCAATATACCATGTCTCAAGGAGTCTCAAACTAAAGCCTGCTACTACTCTACTACTCTCATACTTTAAAATGTACAAATTCTTTCCAAGCCCTCGCTGTATAAAATGGATTGTGGTGTAATTTAAATTGTGTAAAACCCACATAGTCAGTTTTAGTGTGTATAGAAAACTAAACAGTCTACATGTATCTGGTGCCAAACATGAGCAGATTGTTTGTGAATAAAACTTTTTAGCAGCCCTGCTGCAGTTGGCTCTGACTTGAGGACTGCGGCCAGAGATGAGCCCTCTTTTGTCCCCTCTCTGTCACCTAATCAATTTATTTGGCAAGTTGTAAATGAAGCCATATAGTGGTACTAATGTTTTAATATAACACCATGTGTGTGGCAGATGAGAACACAAAACACATACAAGAAAGGGAAACAGAGTAAATCCTCAATGTCTTTACTTGACACTGCTGGACTAACTACTAACTTTTGATTTGGCCAGGCTCCTACTCTTATTTGACATCAATGCAACAATTAGCACATAAGGCAAAGGGGTCAACAACAACAATAACAACAATAACAACAACAACAAATGAGAAACAAAAAGGGATAAGTTGAAGAAATGTTGGTAAGCAGTCCATCTGAAGTGGACTGCTGGCCTCAGCAGCTAGTGATTACTGATTAGCCAGCTCAGTCCTGTAGGGAGCCCTGTCTGTCCTTGGCTTGGGAAAACAACATAAAAGGGAGCCGGCTGTTTTGTGACGGGACTTGAAAGCTTGGTAGCTATCGGAGACATTAGCCTTATCAATGGCCGGTCACTCGAGCCAGGCTATATGAAGCAACAAGGGCACTGCTTTTCCACCAGGAGATAACCGACACATAACTCTCCAGCACTCACACATATGACAGGCATCCAGGAGAGGACTGGGAGAGCAGGGGATGAGGTACGAGCACCAACCACACTTGTCCAGGAGGGTGTGGGAACCTTAACACTGTCATTCATTCTACATTCAATGCAAATATGAATAAGAGGTTAACAAGTCCAATGGCACTTTTAATCATTGAATAGAACACTAGAACATCTTGACACATACGTGTGTGTTTAGAGGCAGTTTTCCACTGAGTCCACTAGTCCAGTCAGATGAACTTAGGTCAGATGCACAACGACAATGTAAAAAGGTTGACTTTTCAGAAACGCATACAGTACACACAGGCCGAAACCTTTGTTTTACAGTCAGCAGTTGAGCCTTCCAGGTATCTCTGCACCCATTGATTTTTGTGGGGTAATGTCATTCTGAACAGCTGTTTATAGACCTGCAATTCATCTGCAGTTCAAAGAGTGCTGGGGTCGACTGTTGCGGCGACTGTTTGTACTTGAGCGAACAACAACGTCATCATGCGCCCAGCCTTGTCAACAGCGTGGGTGGCAGAGCACTTAGTCCATCTGTCAGTCCCTTCCATATCGGCTATCACATTTACCTAATCAATGTGCAGAGGCTACATCAAGTCAGCCTAATCCTTCTTTATGGACTGTTGTGAGCATCTATAGTGATAAACGTAATAAACTTTATTTGAAATGATCTGAGCTGGCAGACTTAAAAGCCTGATTCTGATAAAGAGTGGCACCCGCAGCTATTGTTCGAGAGCAGCGACACTCCCATAGACTTTTATACAAACTTAAAGAATGTGAAGGTGTACACAAATAGCTATGGTTACGGAAGGATATTATGAAAGGGGTTTCCAAAACTCACCTGGCATGGAGGTTGCACAGACTGTGAAAAAAAAAAATCTACTTTAGAGTAAAATGATTTGTTACTATGATGACAACTGACTGACACTAAAAGACAAGATTTGTGTCAAATAAATATTTTCTCAATTTTTGTAAAACTTTTTGGGATATTTACAAATCATAATTCATAAATAAAAATGATGAATGATTAATTGGGATATTTACTATGCACAAACGCACAGACCAAGCTTTTTGGTTTCTCTTTGTCCTAGTTTGTACAGACTTCTGATCTTGTTTTCCTTCTTCTCAGCTGACTGCCTGGCACACCTTTCCAAGGCCAAAGTCCCAGACACATACACTCAGTGGGACATAGGCATAATGTAATCATATAGCTTTGATGGGAGCGACACATACACCGCATAATACACACTTCCAAAGTCTCCCGCGTCATCCCTTTCCTGTGGACACTTGACATATTCTTGTGTGGGCCTGACAGAGCAGGAGAGGGCACTCAGACGCCTTTGAACACTGGAGCGGAGCAGATCACTGTACCACTGACTCCACTGTACTGTGAGCACAAGTGCATGACTGAAGAACAAAAGCCAGCGCCTCAGAACACTGCTATTTCAACACACATTGGGATGACGATAAGTACATATAGGTACAAGAACATTTCAAGCAATGTAATATGAAGCCAAAAAAGAATATCTTCTAATGTTGCTAATTCCTTTCAAACTGGGTAATCAACATTGCTTTGATTGTGATGGCAACTTTCAACTGCAATTAAGGTAAAAAAGGAAAGCCTTTCTGATCTGAATATTTCCTCTTTCTTAAACATTATACGTACAAACATACTGTGTGTAACTTGGTTTCTCTCATGAGCATTTAAGGTTTACAGGTGTCATTTCTAGTCTAGAGGGATATTTTTAGGCACATATGGTAAGGAAGTAAATAAGCCAGGAAGAGCTTTGAAGAGAGCTGCTGCTCCTGGTCATCACAAGGAGCCAGTAGTTACCTCCCTGGTGAAGTGACCCAAGAAAAGACACTAGAGTGAGCAGGTTGGACAGTAAAAACCTTAGAATTGTAGAAAGTAGAAAAAATGTAAAAGTAAATAAAAAAATATATAAATATATCTATGCATATGTACAAGAGGTATACAGTGCACATATGAAATGATGGCAGTGACATGCCATCAGGTTATCTCTGATAAAAAGATGAGTTGTTATACATCTTTGTGGAGTATGTTGTATTGAGCAGAGCTGTAGAGTCTGTTTAGAATGAGCTAATGTGCCCTAAATTGTCTGGTGAAGTGGGTTAGAGGCAGTGTCCTGATGGAGAGCAATTTAAACACTTTCCCCCTGCAGACCGCTGCCTGCATGACCCGAGAAGGGTCAATTTTGCCGTCCATCTTGATGTCATACTATACATGACAACTGTGCACTGTATTTTTCTCTACCTCAGCTCATGTCTAATGCAACAGGACAATTGGTTCACTAAGGGGCTTCCGAAGGGGCCTCCTGAAACAGGATGGAGGAAACTGAGCTGGATTTAATGCAAACCATCTCAATCTGATTTTAATTTTAGCTGTACAGTTGGAAGTGAGTGTACTCGTCCTTGTATAAGTACATAGAGCTAGAGGTTTGTGGGAAACCTATACAAAGTAATTGAGACCGTATTTTCAAATAGCACAACCCAGGTCTTGACTCAATCATGTCTGGCTCCATGCTTTGAGACAACAGGTCTACATCATTACTTGACAATGTGCATGTTGCACACGGATTCTTTGGTTCCAGTAGATAAGCAGATAGGAAATCTTAAAAAGAGTAATATTTGGACTTTGTGCCGATTTAGGCAAGCTAGTTCACTATCTATCTGTCTATACATACTTCAGTCAGTGCTAAAGTTAAATAAGGATTAAAGGTGTATGTATTTAATGTTATATTCAAGCAATTTCAGTGACTTGCATTTGTATATACACATTTCTGGCACTAAAAGTATTTAGAATCACTGTATGGCATCGTATTACTGCATTGATCTGATGATCTATACATATATATATATATATATAACAAAAAGGATATTATTACACTTACATGTCACATTAAAATAACTGTGGACTTAAAATGTTACAATAAAAAAAGCAAAACTATATGAGGTGTATGAGGTGTGGACTGGCGGGCATGATGATACAGAGTCTTGTCTTTTCATTATAAATAAAATAAACCAGAGACACATGACAAAAACGAAATGCAGCAGATTAGCAGTTCAGATTTTGCATTCAGTACTTCCACAATTGACATATCTGTGTCCGATTTCTCTAAGTTGTGACATTGGGTGTGGGTGGCTGTTTGTGCTCCCAGATAAACCGTCCTATCTGTAGGCATTTTGTTCCTGTTGCCTTTGATCTATCATGGCATAATGATTAGCCTAGATCAAAGCTGATTAAACATTGCCCACTACCCTCTGTTTTATTCAAAAAAAGATGATCATTGAGTCAAAGAAAAGACCTAGAACCTAGCAAAGGCAATGAACAGCAACAAGTCTTCATCAGAAGTAATATAAGCAGAACAATCTGAAAATGTAGTCAAAATGGCTGGTGATAACATTGTATGGGCATTGTAGAGCTTTAAATCGCAATTCCCATAGTAGTGATGGAAAATCTGAATTTATGCCTGCATTGCACCAGAACCAACAAAGACAAGATGAAACTGTAGCATATTGGTGCAAGTTCTGAGCTTTATACATCCAGCAACATGTGAAAGCAGTTATGGAGAGGTGTGACGTCACATTATTATACAGCCAAATACCATAACATCCTGAAATAGTGGTAAACTTTTTTTCTGTCCAGACGGGGGTAGCAGCACTAAAGGCGGGGTGGATCAAACACTGCGGCCTGGGGCAGATTAGATCCAATTCCACTTTGTTACTGAGGCCTGCATTTATTTTCTGACATTTACCATACAATAAAGTCAGACATAGGGGCCCCGCGGAGGCCCCAGTCTGTGTTTTTGGACCTATAAGCAGATGTAGTGAGAAACGGGCATCTGACTTCCATTGCAGTCTTCAGTCTGTGTGATCCATTTAGTTAGTGCACTGTTAGTGAAGACCCACCCACACACATGATGTCACTGAGGGTCTGCACATGACATTAGGCGTTTTCACGCAGTACCAAGAACTAAGTCCCTGCAATCCCCCAGTCCCTATTTAGTCAGAGGAACCAACCGGCTGATTGCGTTCACATAATGACAGTGACTGAAAGAAGGGCAAAGGTCATTCTTTTGTGGATCCAAATGTTTATCCTGACCAAGCAGCGCAAAGATATGTGGGTACCCAGGCACTGCAGTGCCCACTGCTTTGAGGAGATGCCCCAGTGGCACTCAATAATCAAAAGCAAAAAAAAATGTCCCTGTGGTGACACCTGTGCCCTTAATAAACAGACTAATTCACACCGTGTACATGGAAGCTGGCAAGGACACAACGACAGTATACACAAGTGACCAGGTTCAACGTTGCTTAGCTTCCAAGATCTGACAAGATCAGGCATTCTAAAGGGACATGGGCAGTGCAAATAATCCCATTTCTAATCAGTTATTTCTCTATTTAATTACAACCATGTTATAATTGAAAATGTCATTAATTACTTTCTGTAATTATATGTGATGTATGTGACGTGCTCTCATAGATGACTGAAGCACAGACAGTGGTGTTAATAGTTTTAACAATAAAATATGCTGGTTAGGAAATCAAACATGTGCTCTGTAAACTGCCGCTCAAAACCAAAGTCACTTTTCAAATCTATATCGCAAAACATCACCAAGAAAACATAAATCACGTCTATATTTTTTATACAGGTTTAGTTGACAGTGTTGAAGTAATTGTTGAAGTGTGGTTTCAATAATGAGCCAAATTTTCTGTTGTGCTATTTTTTGCCATAATCGAGCAGGCCTAGGGTATATTTTCTCAAGATATGTATTTTATGATAATTTTTTGAATGACCTTTGGCTGACCAGTCATACCATGCAATATTAAGGTGTGCATAGTAGTTATAACCGTGTTTTGGCCTCCAGCTGGCTCTGACACTTCACAGCAAGTGGGTGTTAACATTCAGAAAAGTCCCACTGTACTCACAATGTAGACCGGCAGCTTTCTTCTAACATCTCACCACTTGGACTGAATTCTTCACTTAAGATAAGGCCCAAAGGTAATCAGGTCTAAATAGCATCTGCTGTTCCCACAGCAAACAACGGCGGCTAATAACACACTGGATCCAATCAGATTGGACCTCAGTTAGTCAAGATAAGGGCAAAGCAATAAAATGAAACAATCTGCTGCTTTGACACTGAGAGCGAGAGAGCAGACTCTAACTCTGCTGGGCCAGGGACTGGAATGTGCTCTTTGAACCAGCTTTATTTAACAGGAGAGCAGCATGCACACAGCACGCCCGAATCTTCGAACAGGCTCTGTACGTCTGGTGTTGGCGTGGGTGTGTCAGACACAGGGCCACCGGGTCAGGGAGCTGGCACCCTCACCCCTGGCACAAGCCTCTCCCCTCAGGGGCAGAAGGGCTGACACTAGGCTCATGGGGAGCACCAGACAGACAGGGGCCTACCAAACAGCTTGTGACCATAACCAACAGAGCCCTCGAACAATGAATGCAATTATTTACAAGAACGCAGTCCAAGTCTCTTTGAGTCACTCTGATGTGCCTGTTTACTCGCGCTCTTATTCTGCGGATGTGACACCACTGGTGCGGTCGTCAGCAGCACGGCCGTGGGGCAACTCGACGAGGGTCGTAGTTTGATCATTGTAATCATTATCTGGACTATACAGACTCTAAAACACATGTAAACAGTGTATCAAACACAGTGAATAAAAACAATAAAACAAGTTCAGATTTTCATCAATATTAAACTTTATCTAAAAACATGATCTTTATTTGGTTTATAATGTACAATAGAAATAATCGTTTGACTAGTGGACTCAACTAAAATATTCATAGTTACAGTTCTACGCGACTCCTCATTCTCTAGCCATAAGACTCAGCACTGTCCTGAAGGAGCCTCAGATGTTTAGCCAGTGTTGTCAATAAAATAATTTTTATTATGAAATACTGATTACAGTGAGGGAGAAAGTTAAACTCTTGTAGTCCATCTGGTGTACACTATATATATATATATATATATATATATATATATATATATATATATATATATATATATATATATATATATATATATATATATATATATATATATATATATATACACATACATATATGTATGTATATATATATATATATATATGTATATATATATACACATACATATATGTATGTTTTTATGTATGTTTTTTTATTACAATACAACAATTTTGCAACATTCACATAACAATTTCAGTACCAGGGACCACATCACTGTAACAATGGATGGATTTGGAGCGATACAAAATGCAGGATGGTGTCGAGGATGTTTTTTTTACTGAGGTGCCAAGCCTTTAAGTTAAGGTTGAATTTAATATTTGAATTTCAGCATTTTGGTGTATAAGTTGGCTCAAACTGCAATGGTGAAATATTTTAGTGAAATATATCAGATAAAATGTGGGACAAATTTAAATGACATTTCCTGCCAGGGCCCGGGGTAACACAGATGAGGTTTGCATGCTCATGCTAAATACAGAAAAATATTGGTACTACAGCAAGAGTTACTCAATTACTAATGTATGTGTTTATGTTCCCTTACAGTGTTTTGCCTCTTGGCTGTGTCCTTCCATCACATCAAGATGAAGAGAAAAGGGAATGTGGCAGAGAGTAAAAAACAGTTATTGACCGTCTGTGTCAAATGGCACATGAAGCCAAGCTCAACATCTGAAAAGCGTCCTTCCCTCTCTGCTCCTGAGTCCTCCGTGACATCTGAAAGTGTGTGTACACCCACAGGACAGCACAGGGGTCTTCTGTATTGTATTCTAAAGCTCTGGCTGGGTCTAAAAAAGCAGAATTAAGGTTGGTGGGGGCAATATGGAACTGCAGGAAGCAGCCTCAGATCCCAGCTGCCCAGGACTGGCTGCGAGTGTTAGGCAAGTGCCAGGCTTCCTCTGCCTTGATGAGACACTCAGACTATAGCGTTAGAGACACACTGCAGGTTTCAAGTGGTTTTAATGAGCAAGTAAAACAGAGACGATCTGACCTAAAAAAAGATACATAAATGTCCAGTGTCATCCCCAAACAAGGGTATAAAGTGATCATTTTGCCCTTTTGTGGTTAATTTTAAGGTTCATTCATGTTGTGTTCTAGACTTGACCCTAAATTATGACATTTACAGGCACTCATTTAAGGTTCTCTTAAAATATAGTCTGAATATTGTTATGAAAATAATTTTAAAAAATCAAGGTTTTTTTTTGTTCCCACCCTTTAATCTCTCTAACATAAAAGTTCCAATGAAAAATTGTAGACATTAACTGCACAAAATTTAAACCATATGTAAAGACCACTCTCATCTGTCTCCGTGCACACTTTAAATGGAATAATGGCGCTCTGTAGCACAAAGAGGAATGTGAGAGTGGGGTTCTAGTGTAAGCAATAATAATTACAGCTCCTACAGAGCAGTGGAAATCCCCTGGCTGAGCTGCCCTCATCGCTGACCCAGGAACAGGCTGGGGTGCTAATCATGACACTTGGCAGACAGGGGCATTTTCCACAGGTCTCAGAGGCCTTTCCTCTGCTCAGGCAGGTATTCCCAATGATGGCACATATTGACTCCTGCTGCCGTGTTTTCTCTTAAAAGAGTGGAAGTCTATTTCTATGTCTGTGACAAAACAAATGACCCTGGTGTCATGCAGTGGCCTGGCTGCCTGAGGGAGCCTGTGTGGGTGGTGGTGGTCATTGTATGTTCCACCCTGGGGCCCATGGCAGGAAGTAAACTCTACTCCATGACAAGCAGAACCCATTCCTAAAACAAGTGCATTTAGCAAAATTGGCAGCGGAGAAATCTGCAAAAGCCTCCAGTATTTTTGAAATATTAAAGTAAAATCATAGACACTGGACTGCCATGTTCCAAATATGAAGTAACCATGGAGGCTGTTCTGCAGGCATCTCAAATTTGCAACCCATAGGTTTTTCTCCCAGCTACCCATATTTTACCCATTTACGTGGTTAGTGACCCAATCATCCTTCTCCGACCCAGGAAGCTACTGTCTTTTAAGAAAAATAATAAATAAATATAATTGTTTTCTGGTTAATAATCTATTTATTTCATAATTGTAAAATACCTTATTTAAGCAATTCAAATTCAATTCCCTTATTAGAATTTACAAAATCTAGCTCCAACCTCTTTTCTGAAAATTCCCAAGAACCCCCTCAGAAACTTTGTGGCTGCTTTACTGCTTCTGTCAAGCTCACAGTCTTGGAACCAACATTTCACCCACTCTACATGATTCTGATGTTTTTTTTCCCCATTATGTTCTTCATAAATCAAATTAGCATTAGCAATAATAACTGACCAATCAGGTGCTTCCTTTTCCAGAAATCATTTTCACTCACGTTAACGACGGATTTGATTGACAGCTAGCGCGGCTCGTTGCCATGTGTGTTCCCGTGGAAACAGTTAATAACCTTGCTCCTGACTGGTCCATGTGGTTGACACGATACGGGCACTCGGATTTCCAAATATGGAGTCTGGCTCTACTTTAGCCGCTATTCACCTTATTCCGCCCCGCCCACTTTTGCCTCTTTTCGCCATGTTCAGGCAAATGGTGAACGAGAGAAAAGACTTGCCACTAAAACATAATATAAAGTAGGTTGATTTTTGTAAAATTATTAATGTACAACAAGTCAACAATGCACCGATTTTCCCGGGCGGCCTGAAAACGGCTTTTTAGTCCGTGTAGAACTTCTGCCCCATGTAAACTAATACAACGGGAAAAACGATGGCAGCGCCCACGGCAACTTCCAGAAAGTGAATAGCCGCTAGCTGCGATTGGTTTCATTTGGCTGGAGCCAAACGCTGTCCATTGATTTTTTTTTTTTTTTTTCTATGATATGAGTCTATGAGTAAAATAAGGAAATACAGTGAAGGAAAATAATAAGGATATAATCTATACATTACAGGACCACCTTTCTTTAGAAACCATACAGTTTTAATACAAGAGAAACAAACTATTTTAGTTTTTAAAGATTGCTTCAGGCTGGGTTAAAGATTGCAACAAAGATTGAGACCTGGTCCTCTCACTTAGTGCATTGAAAACCTATGTGTCCTTTCAAAGTGTAAGTTATAAAATAATGATTTGTTAATTCAGGTGCTCTTTTGCATTGGTCACAAATAACGTTCTCACTTATTCTGAGCTATCCCATAATAGGGGCCATGTTTTTCTGTTATGGTGGATGAGCAACAGTATACTGGAATATCACTATAGCCTTACATTAAGACTGAACCTATTTTGGCAAATGGCCAACACATGGATGAAAAGTGGAAGCGTCTGGTCATGTGGTACTATAATCATAATGTTCCCTAAAGAATACTTGATGCTCCACCTCTAAACACACAAGAAACAAATGACACACAGTTTGTGTGTTGGTTCTCAGAGCAATGTCATTTCGGGCCACTTCACCATTGTTTCCCATAGACTCCTGATGCCCACAGTGGTGGAGTTCCTCGTGGCCAAACTCACCAGGACCGGGCCACCCTGGCACTGGCACCAGTACAGCCAAGCTGACAATTATGATCTATCTCTTGGTGCTCTTGGTAACAAGCTGACGGGATGGGCACTGACGCCTGGCAGTTTCTGTCTGCCTAAAGGAAGGGTCAGTGAGTGCATGCTCCACTCCTGCTGTCTCTATTTTGACAACTTTAGTTCCTATATCTTAGTGCTGTAAAAATGCATCTTTTGAGCAACAACTGTTTATCTTCTGCAAATATATTTTTTCACTGTTTTACAAAGGCCCTTCTCTGTGCTAAGAGTAACCGATAAATTGTCTTACACTGCTGAGCTCTGTTTTGTGTGGTTTCAGGTCTCTGTGCTGTGCCATCAGAAGTATTACACTGCACAGGCTCATCTCTGGAAACAACAGCAGATACCATTATGAGTCAAAGACAAAAACTACCAATTTAACTGTGTTTTTACAATGACTCAACCTTGACTGTAGAGTGGCAGCTGAGTATAACTATCAGCTCTCAGAAGATACCTTTTGACTCAATAACGAGAAGAAGATGCAGGACAGAAATAATTTCCAGACCGTTTAGTCAAGTACAACACAATTTAGATAATGACAGAAATGGGGATGAAGGGCAACACTTAAACAGCTAAAGTACAAACAACCTCAAAATCCACTATTAACATATGTTTTCCCCAAAACAAAATGACTATGAAAATCAGACAGCAAGAAATAAAAATTGCACACTAAACCTTCTTGTAGCAAAGTTTTATTTAAATTATACTGTGGTCATAAATACAGTTCATAAGGATACAATCACTGACAACTTAAACAGTCTTTACAGGCCTCTACATCAAAGGCTGGAGAAGTGCTGTGTCTGCCCAGTCCAAAAGACCACTTGTCCTGGTTTGGATCTGATCCGAGAGGTTTTTGACATTGATGTCTATGAGACAGGCAGGCTCATTCAGACAAACTCGCTCTGTCCTGGCTCAAGCCTCCTGTTCTCACCAGATCTGGTATATTCATAACCAAACAGTGGGCCAAGGGCTTTCTCTAATAAATGTAAAAAAAAAAAAAAAAAAAAAAAGGGGAATATTTATTTTACACAGATATGCTATCGTTGTGATGAAGTTAAGTCATGACATTTGTGAGTACCCTAAGATCACTTTATTGTCCTTGTTAAATACTATCAATTCCAGGAACAGCCTTCAGATCTTGACCTGAGCTCGGCTTGCTCAGGACCTAAGCAGGAGGATTTTTATCATTGTACATAGATTGAGTTGCCCAGAGAACACCCACAAGACACAGGGTGAAACATGCAAACTCTGCATAGAAAGGCCTAGGATGAAATAATACAATAAAAGTGATACAATAAAAGTGATGAAGTGATAGAGCGTTTAGCTACCAAGCTCCTGTGTTATGGAACCAGCTCCTGTTCATGTTAAAGAGCCCGATGCAGTCTCTACATTTAAGACCAGGCTCAAAACGTTCCTCTTTGAAATAGCTTATGATCGGACCCGTTAGGAACAGAAATAAAAGCCTACAGTATTAGCTACGCAGCCCTTGGAGCAACTCTGCTGTCTATAAGTCTATAAGATTTTAGTCTATAAGATTTTAGTTCACATGTAGTCTGTTGCTGTTCACATGTTTTTCTCTTTCTGTTTCAGACACTGCGGCGGCTGCTCCAGTGACGACTCCCCCATCCCACGACCCTGACCTGTAGACCTGGATGTTCCCATTTGCCTGGAAGAAGTCTCTCTGCACTGGATGAACTTACTTTTTCCCACAGCGATTTTTGTAGTTTTTCCTTGCCACAAAGGAGGGTCAATTGCTAAATATTTAAACTACTTTCTACGTGTGGCCCATCGAGGCAAATGGTGTTGTGAGTTTGGGTGCTACAAAAATAAACTGAATTGAACTGAGTTGAGTGTGATTGACAACTTGACATCCAGTGGCTGCACGAAAAGATGTGTTATTTTTCCCAGAGACCATTAAATGTAAGAATAATTCTGTAAATATGCCATTTTGAATATTAAAGGCAGGCCGTATCTGATGTTGATAACATAAAATATCCCCTCTTTTTTCACACAGAAGGTAACACATAGTTATAATTTGGAGACGTATTATGAATTACATAGTAATTTATTTTATTTGATTTTTTCACATGAAAGGTAATTTTTCTTATGATTTTATTTTGTTTTATTCTCTTATTCTCTCTCTGGTTGTGTTATTTTGATATTTCCTTGATAAATGAAGCAGTCCAACTGTTTCGATAATCATGCAAACTGTCAAAATGATTCGGCCACATGAGTAGAGGGGTGCACTGTTGAACCCACATGTCCCAGGAGAGCCTCGGTCATGGAGGTCAGGGGCAGAACCCATTGGTGGCCTCAGGGTGAAAATCCCTGTCGCCCGGCTTTACTCCTCTCAGAATTCCTCAGCTGACTCAAACCTGAGCACAACTATGTTCAACATTTGTGATTCAAATCATGCCTCTGGGGACTGCTTCACCAGGTCCATGCTCAGTAAAGAGATTCAAACTGTCCCATAGCGGTAAGCATAAGCTAAACAGTCTGCCTTCTGCTGCACACATTTTTACATGACAAAACTGTGCTTTACATTAAGCCGGATGCAAAGTCTCAGCTTGAAAAGAACCTTAAAAGTATAATCTACACAGGGATCCATATGGCTGTGTAAATGTAGCACATAAACTACTGTTCGCAAGTCAGCAGTGTTGGGTAGAGGCAGCCTTTTCCTTTGTTGTTTTCATATAGAATAAACATTTTTCACATTGTCATATTTAAAGATATTTAAAGATTTCTCTGTATATGCACATTGGAGTGGGTCACATTTCCAACACTCCAAACACATACTGTTTACTTAAGTCCGAACACTCCCATATTACATGTTGAGGAATATAGCATTCGGTGGAAATGGAGAGCTGAATTCAGAGTAATACATGATGAATTATTATTAATTAGTGTTATGAATACACAATGCATAATGAATGTCTGAGTGAACTACAGATTCTCGGGGAACATTCATATTATATCATATCATAGAAGGAGCAAGAAAGATTGGACCAATTCTTATCTTTGTTGCTGTGCATTAATATTATTATTATAATGCATTATGTTTGGTTCAAAACCAGATTATTTCATTTTGAATGTTCAAGCCGTCCTGCCTTCCCCTTGGACCTCTGTTACCACACTCTGCTTTACATGCATGTTTACCAGTCACATAAAACGTGTGCACAGGCCAGTCTGAAACCTGCGGGCTAATCTTCACTAAATCTGCCCCCCGTTTTCCTCATTCAGCTTTATCTGTCTTTTGTTATCAATGCTGGGACTGCAGAATGGCAGCGGGTCACAAGGGTAAGACTTCTTTTCCAGCATCTGCTTAAACCAAGAGCTGGGGGGCAGAGGAGAAAGGACCTCCGCACCAGCTCCAGCCCCCCAAACTCTGATATTTTTTGGAAGTCTTTAGCCTTTTATTCTGTTTTCCCCTTTCCCTTTCCTCCAAAACACAAATAAAGTGTGTGATGGATGAGTGAGCTGAGGCAACACCTCCCCCATAAATCTGAGCTTTTCAGGAGGAAGGCTCAGTTCTTTCAGGGGGCTCCATAGGACCTAACAGAAAGCCTTTCTCCCACATAACACCGTGAACATGCATGTTATCGCCTGCTACGTACACGCAATACATACATGAGGATGCAATGATCATTAGGCATGCAGTCAAACCACACAGGAAGATGTTGTCCAACCTTCAACTCTATACTTTTACTCACATCATCTATGAGCTTTTTTTTTTTTTTTTTTTTTTTAATAGTGTGTAGTTACAAAGTTAGATGTAGTGACAGTGCTCATAGTAGTGGTAGTGTACTCAATACTCACTTGTGTAAACAACAATTACCAATTACAAAACTGATTGACTGCACAAAAATGAAGAATAGATGAGGTAAATACATTGTGGAGCATGGACACACCAAATGGCCCTGGTTAGTGGCTGTAGAACACAGTTCTCCATACAGCGGTCTCTCTGTGTCTGAGAACAGCAGCTACAGCACAAGCAGTGAATTCCAGGAGAGTGTCGTCACCAGGAGCCAGGGAAAGGCAGGGAAGTGGTTTAAAAGAAAAAAGAGCTGCTTTAAAAGCTCTGTGAATCTGTGGGTGGTGCAGCGGGTGGGTCTTCTGTATATGTACCATGTGTGCTGAGGAGGCTGGAGGTGATCACAGTGAAGCCATCTATTCTATTAATCATAAAGAGCATCTACACAGCAATCCAATTAATGTGTAGGTGAGAGTACCTGTCCAGTAGTAGACAATAATAAGTTACTGTCTGTGTCCTATAACTTATTATTTAAAATATGTTCATTTGGATAAATCTTTTTTGACACTTTCAAGTATATCTCCATTGGGGCATGCAGGAAAGTTTCTGAGTGCACCTTTAACTATACCAAGAAGTCATCGCAGATACTATGAAAAATGAAATAAGCCACAGTATGCTTTCAAGCAAAATGCCCTCTGAAGCATAAACAATTGATCAGATCTTGTTCATCTAGATCATCTGATAATTTGTAATAATAAAAAATGCCAGGTCTGTAGTGAATTCATGAGATGGTGTTTATTTGTAGTGAAACAACCAACTCAGAATTGGTCATTTGTCGTTATAACAGACTTGAGCCAATCAGATAATCTCAGATGCAATTACATTTTCCACTGGTTTACCATGTTAAACACCATATTTGATGTGGACAATTAACCATACTGATGAGAGGATTATGTCTAAAGGCCCCTGATCAGAGCAAGTCAAGACAAACAGGATATAGACTTATAGTGGAACTGATATCTTATAATATTGCCTTCTATGTAACTACACCGTGCCTCCCTCCCCAACAAATGATGTCATTCTCTGATTTTCTCAAATGCAAAATGTGTCTATGAGTTGAAGCAGGGTTTTTAAAGCAGTTGCATATTGCATTTTGCATATTTAATACAAACTGTCTTTTGCAACACTGTCTATCAAAAACCCAAGTCTCCCCCATTCAAGTTATTGTTATGGTATAGCACTCTACACTCTGGCCATCTCAGTTGACCAGTTTCATCCTTGGAGAATGATGCTGCTGCTCAGAGGTGTCCTGTTGGTTTGGTTCACACCTGAGTGCAAATGGGTGACATCTTTACCCCTCAAACCCAACCTGAAATCATCGGGAATAACACAGCCGTATAAATAACTATTGTGTGCGGCACAGAGCCTGCATCACTGACAAACAGGAGTGCTAAGTCAAGGCTCATTTATAGCCACAACAGCCCTCTCTCAGGAGTTCTAACTCAAATGTAGCCAAATCCATTCAAATACCAGACAGCTTGATGTGGTGGTTGTTGTTGTCTATTTTGTTTGTGGGCCGGTGATGGCTTCCGGTCTTCAGATGCCACACAAGCATGCATATGTTTGGTCGCTCCCTGGACTTCCAAGTTTCCACATTTGATCAGGCATCACACACATTTAAAGTGATACTCATATATACCATGACATAAGTGATTGAGTGGTGGCTACATGCCCCAAAAGAGAAATAGCTTAACTAACAGCTGTGAACGTTTTCCAGCTGAAGTGAAACATTCTTGTGTGCTGGTGGCGCTGCACACTCCTGCGGCCTTCCTCTCAGCTCCATGTGGTATTTGTCCCTAACCAGGCTCCAGAGAGTGGGAGAGGAGCTGCAAACTTTCCCAAGGATATCAACCAGCCACATGACACATTTGTGCTAACACACTTTCCTTTAATCACCTTTAAACTGATAAGATATAGAAGAATCATAAATGGGCATAACTAATAGACTCATTCAGACTGTTTAGATCTACTGATATAAAGTATAATAAGTAAATGGCCCATTATTCGGCATATTATAGCAAAGGCAGTCATAAAATGTATCTGTAAACTTTCAAAGGTCATAACTGTGCATTATGATAGTTATTTCTCTTCTCTTATATACAGGTTCTCATTCAGGCTTTCTCAAACCCTAAATGAGGTTTTTTTAATGTTTCCTGACCAGGAACTTTCTGCCATTTACTCACTCTGTTGTCTGTGTCTGCTGTAGCTTTAGATGTCCAGTTGTGGGGGAAACATGATGCGTGGCCCTATAGCCCGTTGGCACAGATGGTGTGGGCACAAGAACGGAGCGGAAGTGTTCTTATCACCAGCTGCTTCAGCCTACTCTGAGAGACTAGTGTACATATGCAACGACATCAATCAATCCAACCTGTGAAAACAAAATGAAGTGCCGGTGTCTAATACGTTTTTTTTTTTCTTTTACAGAACAGAAAAGGTTAACAAATATGTTCCAACCTATTACAAAAATACACTTGAATTTACTTGAATTATGCAACATGTTTTAGTGTAACTTCTTCCCAAAATGTACTTCAACAAAACTACATATCAGTAATGAAAAATACATTCTAACAGCAACAACCTTTTTTGGGAAAACCATCTAATTTTCTTCATAAAAGAATTGCCATGAATTGTAGGAAATACGTATTATACAAAAGCTCAATTTCATGTATGCGTTTTTTAGCCAAGGACAAATATATTGTATTTTTGCTCACATCACCATTATCACATGTGCTCTCTGAGGACAAGTGCCACAGTCAAATAAACTTCTGAACGTCCGCGTGGGAGCGTGTCCCCATGTGCTGGGGTGTGTTAGTGACTGTAGCGGCCCACACAAGAGCTGGGCTAACCCAAAGCATTTACTTTGACCTCCATCTTGTTTATTTGTGCAGCCTTCTGAGCGGACGCCGAGACGCATACACTTGCTGCTGTGTTGTTTTAGTCTTGATTACACCGGCACTTAATGTCTAAACTGTACTGCAATTTGCAAGCAACTGTGGAAAGCGGCAAAGCCAGAAAATACCATTTGAAGTCTTTTTTAGCTCTCTGTGGTCTGTCATCATTTAAGCTGTGAATGGCAATAAATAAAACAAATTTTAGACAGCTGTGGAGTTCGTTTAAATGTTTTATATCAATGTCTCTGAGGGAGTTAGTCCTGCAGAACAAGGGCCTTTGACAGTTGGGAGGATGCAGCCATCAGACCTTGTGCACCGCTAAGAACTAAAACAAGAACACACTTCCCGTAACATACATCTACTCTCCTCCTTTTTAAAACTCAATGTGTTTCTATCTGTGGTGACTTGCTTTTGTGTGGCCTTGTGGTGTTACTGAGTTCGCACACTCGCACTCAAGCATTGCCTGGGAAATTTCTGTAGCATATTGTCTAAACTTTGAAACAGTTGAAACAGAAAGCTACTTATGAGTGCAAATATTCAAAAGTATGTTTACAGTTTGGGCTGTGTAAAGATATGACAACACATCACCTTCCAAGCCGCTCTCTCTGTTCCAAGCTGTCTCTTCTGTTTCCACATAAATCTTTTCATATTTACATGTGGATTTATAAATGTCCAAGGCCGACATTCTCTTTCTCTCATCGTGTCATCCCACCCTTTCCTAAGAGCAGTTATTGTTAGCACGTGGCATTGCTCCGGCCAAACAACAAAAGGGCTTGTCCATCTGACATCATCCTGCTTTTAATAGCTCTGTTAAGGTAATAAATGCAATATGAGACATCTGCTGTTTTAACCTGGTACTGCAAACACATTCAGCGTGATGGAAAGGTGTCTATGGGCATTTCAAACCTCGTCAATCCCACTCTTCACACAGAGACAGGTGTTTTAAGTCCACTATGCAATGGTGATAGCAGTTCAGCGTGCACTAACTTTTCTGGTCGCGTGGGGGAGTGGGGAGATCTGCCATCTGCTTGTCTCCATGGCGATGTTATTGCTTTGCCTGGAATGTTCAAGAATAGCATTAAATGTATCCATCTAGTAGAAACATTGAGTAATTGATTGACTAAAATAATCAAGACAATTCCATAGATCACCACATTACCCTTATGAATAGTTATCAAATGTCAGCATAAAATAGTCTAAAAGTAAAAAAAAATCAGCATGTCCTTTTATTTAAGTAGATTTTTTAAATTTGTGATTATTTGTGAGTAAATTCTCCTGTATCTCTACTTTCACTTTAGTGACAAAATTGAGAACGTCTTCCACCATGAAACAGTTACGCATTGCACCTTTAATGGGCGAACATCTCTGCTACAGCTGTACTTTCCGGACATAAAGACATATTTACATAAAGATCATTTTATGACTTTAGAACAATTATAGTAGAGTCTAGATTTGCATTTTCTGCAGATTTGTTGAATTACATCTATAGCCGACCACATACAGACTTAATACAGAGTGCAGCCTTGGTTACATAACACCCCCCCCACACAGCCCCTTCCTTCTCACATGTTGCAGAGTGTGACTGAGTGCATAGCTGAAAAGGGGGACAGACACAGGACCCTCTAAACCCGAGCCTGCGTGTGCACACCAGAGAGACGTCCTCAAACAACATCATTACCCCCCCATCCTCGTCCCGGGCTGCAGACAATAGAACTGTTCAACCAAAATAGTGTCTTCCCCAAGCCACGCTTCCGTCCTGTGGCGTGTCCGACCTCGCAGTTACTTGACGCATTTATCAAAAACAGAAGAAAACAGACGAGACAACAGGCTGTCAGATGAAAGAGGGGTATCAATATGATGCATTAAAAAGGTGTATTTCACTTACAGAGGGACCAGTGCAATTTTGTGCTGGTTCCAAACTTTGAATGTGACCAAAAAAAAACTGCACCAGAAGGACATCAATCATATATATATATATATATATATATATATATATATATATATATATATATATATATATATATATATTTTTTTTTTTTTTTTTTTTTTTTTTGTCAAATTAGTATATTTAATCATGTATTGATCCAGTAGGGCTACAATTAACAATTACTTCAGTCAACAAGTCAAACAATTGCTTCTATTATTGAGATTTTATAAATACATTGTTAACCAGAAAAAGTTAAAATATGCTGACTGAAAGCTTAGAGATTTAGAATATTAATTATTTATATGACAAAAGTGTATAATTAATAAATAATTAATAAACTATCCTAACTGTTTGCTCTTTTCCTTTTTGATCTAATATTCCATATAGTATTGTGTTTTAGAATCTGAAGTCCAAATAATGATTACCAATTAATATAGGCAAACAATTAAGTTAATAGTCAATTAGTGTCAGTTATTCAGATGAATCATTGCCGACCTATATGATCCAGGTATTATTTAATACACAGTTGTTGCTAATGTATGTGCATTCTTCTGAATTTGCAAAAGAATGACCTATTTGTCATGTCAAAATGTTGGAAAAAATATCACCTATATATATACTATATTATATTATATTATATTATATTATATTATATTATATAATATTATATTATATTATATTATATTATATTATTTTTTTTTTCTTTTCTTTTGACCAATAATTACAAATGGATTGTTCAGTTTTTAAGGAGCTACAAAAAACAAAAACACAACACTATGTATTTCAGTTTTTGTTTTGGTTTATTCTTCAGTACTTCAAACTACGTATTACTGTTATTTATTTATTTCATAGAGGAAGTGCATATTAATGAACATCTGCAACAGTTCAAATGAGAATATGCCCGATAACGAAGGTCCTAGTTTCCGTCCGTTGAACGAGTTAAAAGTGCTCACAAACTTGGCTTTTGTCATCCACGGTTTAAGGTGTGAGTTAAAAGTATCAGCTCCAACAAGTGCGTTCATGGCTGCTCAATTATTACGGCAGCTTTAACCCCAGTTTTTGCCTTCTGCTCTTGGTTCTGCTCCACATGATCAGACAGAGGGACCTGGTGTATACATTAGCAGCTGGCACAAGCGCGACCTCTCTTGTGATTAGCCCACTTCGACTGAATGAAAAAGAAGCGCTTTAGTGCAACAATGGACACATATGCCATCTGAAAACACACTGTATACAAATCACAGCCAAGAAAACAAACACAAAACTCTGTACCATGGGGCCACCAACAATGTCAAGATACACCATCAACACAACAAGAAAAAAGTAATATAATGCATTAAAAAAGCTTCTATCCCCTAACTTCTAAAGTAAATCTTAACTTTTTGTGAGACCAACCTTGGCATTTATTCTTACTGGTGAACATGAAGGTTTCTAAAGGCAGTCAAACCATTTGCAAGCTATTTTATTTTGTTCATTGTTCAAACTACTAATGATCTTATCAAATTCTTTCATATTATTTTTATTTAAATCTCAATTGCAGTCTCTACTTGCCCGTGCACGTTTAAAGAAGCAATGGGTCTTGGCCTCCATTAGCTGTAGCTTAATTATAATCAGGTAATCATCATATTTTATCTGGTAGCTGGTCTGTTTGGCTGCCAGTTCAAAGTACACTATTAAGTTGTCGCTCTTTGTATTATGTTTGGTTGCAATATTCACGAAATGCTAAAGCAATAGGTAACTTTTTCATGAGTAAATTATTTAAGTATACAGTTTAAACAAGATGTAATCAGTACATGACTCATTTAAAAATAATTAATGACAACAAGTCTATAAATTAGTATTTATTTATTAATTTTTTCCTTGTGGGTAATAGTAAATTGAGGTGGTTGTAGTAAACAAAAAAAAGTAAGAAGAAAAAAAGTACAAAATAGTTTTCAGACTGAACAAATCTTTTGCTGTTCCTGGGATTTTCACAAGGACCATCTCCCTTTTGACATGTTTTGCAGATAATAGGAACTAAAAAACTGCACCTATTAGATTTTTTTTAGATCCTAATTAGGGTCATTTACTTCATTTTACACAAATACAAATTTGAAACTTCAACTTTTAACTCAGCTTGACTAACAGTTCAGTATATTAACAATACACCTATATTTGACTGCCAGCAGAACACACCTCTGTATCTACGGTATGATTATAATAATGATGATTACATGGCTTACAAGGGCATCTGTGCATAGATACACACACACAGAGGACTGTACGAGCAACTCAAGACTCAGACAGTTTTCATCATCATGGAGGACACCAAAAGACATCTTTAAGTTGAAGAAGAGACTTCTGGACTTCTTTCAAATCAGCCTGTTTGATTCAGAACTTAATAATGTGGCCCTGCTCCATCTCTGGGACTGGTCATTTTGCATCTTATGCGAATAGCAGCCTTAACAACAGCATACACAGCTTCTGTACCTGTTCAAACATCTCACTATGTCCAGTCTCATTCTTTATCCACTTCCATCTTTAGTTCTGCCTGCCGATCTATTTGTGCAATTCGCTCCAAACCATACAACAATTGATGATTGGTGACTGTGGCTTAGGGGGCAGAGAAGTTGTATTTTAACTAAAACGTTAGGTTATTACATGTGTTTGCATGTGTGCTTGTTTTTGCATGCAGGACTTCCAATAAAATAAGGATTTTTGTTGCACTGTTGTGATGCTCAAAAAAAAAAAAAAAAAAATCCCCAGTAACCAAACAGATTCTTTGTAGGGGACGTTGTCATACATTGTTCTAATATAAAAAGACCAACAATGGCATGTTTCTTAGCTGTAACAAGTATTTACACAGCAGTAGGACAAAGTTTAAATCAATATGACTTAAAGAGTCTTTCATTAAAGTAGAGTACTGTGCACAAAACCAAAAACTGTAGTGTTGGAAAATCAAGTGAAAATGCTCTGTTGGATTTCAAAAGAGCATGACAAAAGACTTTAACTGTTTGACAAAACCAAGGGGAATTTTCTGAGGAAGTATCTATACACAAACACAGTTTTGTGAATGAAGAACCGCTGCAGGTGAAATTCAAATAAGAAAACAGGTTATGACAGACAGCACAATTCAAACGAGTGGATTTGGTCAAAGTCATCAGAAAGTATCCTGGCCTCTCCAATTCAAGTAACACATACCAGCCACGCTTGGAGAGAATGCAGAGCCATACAATTAACAACAATTGGTAGCATTCCCTTAAGGATTTTCCCAGACAAAAGTGCTGTCCGTATCAATAATGTCCCCGGTCTGTTCCCTCCCTTGCCTGCAGTGCTGTGCTATCATATCTAGCCTCTTTGTGCGCAGGGGGATTTCCAGCCTCTGAAACGGTGAGCTGTTGGGAATGGGCAAAGCCACCTCTGGGCAGCAGTTGTTAAAGTGTGTGGGAACATAGAGACGCTCCACATGGGACAGGCTAGCGGAGGTGACAAACACATATGGGTTAGGGTTAGTTTGCAAGGGCTGGCAGTGTCACTAGAGGATAAGGTAGTGCGGCTGAGGCGACAGGTGGCTTGGTACTTCACTGGAAGGATTGCTTAAGTCTGTCATTTGCACCTGATCTGGATGGCCTGCGATAACAATTAGGGACTTGCAACTAACATAATGATGGCAAATGCTATGCAGGTTAAAAGGGAAGCTGAAGTTTAGATCTAAAGAAGGGCTGCACAGTTAATCAAGCATGAATCAAAATCGCAATTTGAATGGACGCAATTAGCAAATCACAAAGACTGCAATATCAAGATATCAAGAGCAATAGTTTCCTCCAAAAATAACCGAAATATTGTGTTTTATTCTGCAAAAACCACTAACCCTGTAGTTTAGATTTGTTAAAATATGTTCTGAAACAAGTGACAAAACAAGTTTTAAAGCAACAAAATTGCTTCTAAAAGCATCCAAAAATGTGATTAAAAGCAAGAAAAACATGACTAACAGCAACAAAAATGCACCTTAAAGTGACAAAAAGCAACAAAAACTCAACTAATGGTGACAAAACTGCAAACGTGACAAAAATAAGACTAAAATGACAAAAACACGTCTAAAGGTGGCAAAGACACCTCTAAAAGTGACAAAAACTTGACAAAGAGCAACAAAAACATTCTGAAAAACAGGATTCTTTCATTAGTTTCTCAGTTTATATTTCAGTCTTTTTGTCAATTCTGCTGATTGTATTTAAAATGTGAACTTTGAACAGAATGCCATTATTAAAACATATAAATCATCATAAATATAATCACAATCGCACTGCTGGTCAGAACAATCGCAATTCGATATTTTACCTCAAATCGTGCAGCTCTAATCTAAAGCACTTAAGCCTCAACTTCAGAAAAGTACAAGATTACTCAAACATGCATGAATCATTCAACATACAACTACTATTATAACACAATAAAAAGTTAATAAAGTTATTTAACATACTATGTCCCCTTAAATTAGGGACTGGGACTGGGTTTGAGATTGGGTTCACGAGAACGAGCGATGAGGAAATTGAATGCATTAACTCATGTCCCCTTATTATAAAGTGTTACCATACAAATTTAAATAAACTGTTTTAAAGCCCAATTGGCTAGACATTGTATTTCATAATGAATTTGTGTGGTCACATCATGCTTTAGGTAAATTGCATGACCGAACAACAGGTTTGGTCACTTGCGGGTGTGACGGGCTCTTAAGTTGACAGTTGCACGCTGCAAGTGTTCTGTTTTAGTTTGGTGGAATATTTGGGGAAATTTTCTTGTTTTAGCGCTCACGCACAATCTGTGTTTTCGTCACGAAGCGCACACAATTCGAGATCATCGCGGCGTCTTTGGTTTGTTTTGTGGCGTGGAGCAAAAGCAAAACAGCTCTCCATCGCTCCGTGCTCGGAAACATCAGCAAGAGGTCTGGGCTCATCCACGTGAGGACTGATTTTATGAGGAATTTTCACGGCGTGATATCAGCATTGCTTTCTCGTCCCAGCCTCCTGCGTAATCTAAGAGCGCATTAGGTCAAAACAAAAAGCGATCAATCTGCATCAATTCATGATTAATTCATCAATTTTCTATGATCAATTGTATGAGTTAATGCGTCAACTTTAAATAAATAATTTGTGCACCTGAGTTGACAATTTGGACCTCACAATGTCCCAAGCCAAATGTAAACATATGGAACAACATCGCACAAGATGATTTAACTTCATGTGTGCACAACCTTGAGGCAATTTTATCTTGCAAGATCTTGTGGCACAAGATCTTGTCCCACTCCTACCTTAAATGAAAGAATAAGATTTGTTAAAGAGGAACTGCCCAATGCAAATACAGCAAGTGTCAGAACATGACAGAAATGAAACCATAATAAGTAATAGTCTTTGAATCAGTACTGCCCCTACAGTCATATGCACTAATATGGAAACTAACCTATTGCCACATTAACTTCTCATACTGAAGGAAATTTTGTGAAATTTTCACTTTTCACTCAAAAAAAAGTGATGGATTCAGAATTCAGATACCATCTAAAATGTAACAATCTCCTTAAAAACAAACAAACAAACAAACAAACAAACAAACAAACAAACAAACAAACGTATAATGGCCTCTGACAGATGAAATAAACCATTCAAGATATAGGCCGAAACTAGGCCGACATATCGCCCTGATGTAGGCCTACATTTGTATGTTTCCACCAGCCCAAATGTGCTGACAGAAGGTTAATCAGATTTCCTGGACAAATGCAAAAACCCCCAAGCTGTACACAAACCATTCTTCTCTTAACAGACTTGTAATTGCACAGACAGACAGATGCAGCTTACAAAACAAGTTTGAGGAGGAATGTCGGCCATTTGGCATGTACAGTACGACAGATGAATGGCTTTTGTGGAGGGGTTTCACCGGGCCGGGGTTGACAGAGGGCTAAAGTCAGTGCTCAAGGCCCTGCAGACCTACAGCACAAAGACGGCCCAGTGTATCCCAGCCACGCTCTTTCTCTGGGGGCCTTTTCACCACTAATCCACTGGGCCTGTGAGCAGCAGCAGGACAGGTCAGTAATGCTGCTCCACCTCTGGCTTTGGCACCATTATAGAGGCAGAGAAAGGGGCTCCATGCTGCCTTGTGTCTGTCTCAGTCACTGCCAGCAGTCGATCCCAGGGCCTGACAGGAGACTGCTGGAGGGACGTCTGAGAGGTCATTGATGGCCAGGTAAGCTGCTGTAAAGCCTTCTGTTCCAATGTCTGCCCTGGCAGACAACTATGGGGCTGGCTGTCAGGTTCAACAGCATGTATCGTACCTCTACCCCTCCCCTCCCTCACGTTTACAGTTCCCGCCCATCTTCTGGCTCTCTAAATCACACTAGCTATTTTATGTAGTAGAAATGATTGCTGTTGATTCAAAAGCTCTAAAAATATGTCACATTCCACATGGCACCTATGTCTCTGTGGTGGCTGGACTTTCTCACAGAACTTAAACCCTATTTTTCTTTCAATGAGAGTACTCTATTGTTGTTCGAATTGTCCATCCATACCCTAGCAACTTCCCCAAATCGGTATGCCGCAGGAATGCCTGGCTCCACTGCCAACTGGAGCTACCTGGTAAAGGGGATTAGGCCTGCTTTATCCTTTAGTCAAGAATGCGGAATGACTGAACTTCTGACAAAGTCAGACAAGCTTGACATTCAGAGCCTCTACTCCTGGGTGATGCCTCAAAACTCTGCGATCTTTCTCTGGACATGTAATAACATAAGATATTTCAAATAACAATAACAAATGTGCCACAGCATCAATTTAGATAAGATCAAACATTACACAGCAATCAAATCCAAATCATGCCATAATTCACCTGTACAACCCTAGTCCTATCATAAAAAAAATTCCACAGAAAATAATTATAATGCCAACATTTTATTCTTTGTAGCTTCAATCAACATCAAAGACTGAGAACGGTCCAACTCCGCCCATTAGCTCCTGGGCTATCATGTAAAAATAGCTATCATCGATGGCATTCTTTCGTCATGACATTTGCTCAAGGTGACTACCACTCCCAGTTACCCTGCAGCAACTTTCTCACACTCAAGCCCATTCATGAACAGCATCACCGCACATACCTCTACATCAACTCAACTGACTCAACACATGTCTTCAACAAAACATTCTCTGGAACATCCCTAGCAATTATCTTGCAACAAAATATGTATTCTGATCAAATATGATCTCATCTGTATTAGGGAGCTCCTAAAAAATAACACTAGTAATAAAATAAAAGTAGTAACCCTGCACATATTCTGAATACAAGGACACACACTGTTTAAACAGAAAATAAAACCTAGAATGACATTTGAGGTATAGGTGTTGACTGCACATAGGAGTTTAATTCTAAGAAACCAAACCAAACCAAAGACAATCAAACAGGGCTTTTCCATTTTTAGTCACTGGTTCAGATGACACCACATTAGACAAATGAGTGTGAAAGCCTGCAAAGAACAAGGCGTGTCTTTGTTTTGGCAGTGCAAAAAAACCTGATTGCCTTTGTCAACAAAAATACATTTGTAAACAGAAAACTCTCCAGTGTTGGGTTAAGATTTGCAAATTCAGTGTAATCCAATCCAGCATAAATGAAGGGACTGAATCTAGTGCCACTGGTGCCAAGTCTTTCTTTGAAGGAGGGAGACTCCTCAGAGTGGTTGCTTCAGTTGGCCTTGCACTTTTCTGTAGACACCAGCTGACTGCTTTTAGAGCCAAGTACACATCACATAGAACTCAATAAAACAAAGTAAAACAAAACAACGATTGGATAAAAAACAAGCTTCAAAATTTTGACATTCCTCGATAACCTCATGGGCCCCAGATAAGAGGATCCTGGGGCTGCACCAACACCTGATGCCTTGATCCTGGCACCAAGGGCCACTGAAAGATTCCACAGGCCTGTGAAAGCAGCCGGCTGCACTCGCTTCAAACATGCAGTAAATTCCAGGGCAGCTCTCAGGAGAGAGCTACTTTCTTGAAAGGTCGCACAAAATAAATCTTCCAAATATTTGACAATGACAATCATAGAATAATAACATTTTTCTTTATAGTCAATAGAAGAAAGGAAAGTGTGTGCGCGTGTGTGTGTGTGTGTGTGTGTGTGTGTGTGTATATATATATATATATATATATATATATATATATATATATATATATATATATATATATATATATATATGTGTGTGTGTGTGTGTGTGTGTCTATATATACCTATATATATTTACATATATTACACAGCACACACACAAACTGTACAAAGTAAAAGGTAAAACTTCCCACTCCGCTAAGAAGGCTAATAAAGGAGTGTCTGTGTGTGGCGCTGTCCAGATGGACAAATGGCCAATATGGATGGACCAGGGTCATAACAGAAACCAAAGTATCAAAGAAAAGGGTCCTGGGTCTAGAAACTTAGCACTTTCAAGTGGCACTCATCCAGGGGTATCAGATAAACTTAACCCGGCTGTCAGAATGACCGCCTGGAAGGAAATGAGCAGAGGGTCATGACCTTGAGAGCACAAGTCAAATGACGCTGGCCACAGCAGACACACAGTGACAAGGTACACTCTCAGCCCCTGCCCCGGGACGGCAGATGGCCCCAGAATCTGAGTCACTAGACAAGAGAAGTCTCTGAAGACCCAGGTTCTGCCTCACTCACACAGCAGAAATTCTAATGACTGCATGGCCACACACCACTACATCATCTATTTTAAAATGGCTGATCAAAAATCATGTCTTAAATACATGCAAACCTAAACATTTTGGAGGTGTGCCATCATCACATGAAGTTATAAATCCACGACCCCATAACACACACAAGGTTCAGGCAAAGCATCCTAGATATTTCTTAAGTCAAATATATATTTTAAGTTTTATTTAGCAAACAAGTTCTAATTTAATCCAGCATCAACTGTTTTGTTGGCTTGTTGTTTACTGATAGAAGATAAGAACAATGATGGGAAATGTCACAACCAATTGCATTGCAGTGTAGGAATATATTTGCTATAATCCACAGAAACAAGATGAAGATACCATGAAACTATCACTAGCTGCTTACACACTTATTCTTCACTACTTTCCTCTTACAAACATTAAAAACACACAATGAACTGCTCGGTGTCTTTGTTTCTCACTCCCTTTTATCTATGCTAAAGCAATATATCCACGTCTTACAAATAAATATCTAATTATGGAGTTTTCATTATGCTTGTTAACTTTATGCAAGAACAAACTGCTTTAAACTTTAAAAATGCTTTCAATTAATTTTGATTTGTATCTATGTGTGTGTGTGTGTGTGTGTGTGTGTGTGTGTGTGTGTGTAAAACGTTTTTTGGTTATGTTGAAAAGCACAATAGAAGTCTTATGTATTATTATAGTCAACATTTGGCATACTGTTTAAAGAGCTCCCCATGACAGAACATCCCAAACACACAGTTTCCAAATCATTTCCTCTCTTCAGCTTGTTTTTAAGTGTTTTTCGATATGTAGCAACATCTAATGAAACTCTAGTCTTATGAAATAATGTCTTTGCATATAGCTTTCCTGGCACTCACTCTGTCAATTGTAAGCACTTTTGAATGTTACCAAGATACAGAGACCTTCATCTTAGGCAACTGTTTAAAGTCTTGCAACCTTGCAGGCTCTTTATTTGACACACACTGACCACACTCTCTCTTTTGTCAGGGACCTCTCCACATCAAGGGTCAGTACAATACGAGTCTCATCTCAGCTGTAGTTCCAAAAAGCAGTGCTACAATGGCAGCAATAATCTGAAATAAGATGTAACAATCTAAAATAAGATCAATAAAAATTGGGAGGTCAAAATAGTGAACTGGATCCCACAATTTATTTATTATAAATTATGTCAAAATCTGTTCTCGTTCTCGTGGACCCATTCTTGTTTTATAATGGTGGATCGTCGCGTCACATCTTTCATTCACAATGTCAAGACAAATTTAAGTACAATTCCTGAAGTAAGTGCATTCATTCTTTTTTTAAAGAAATCTACTTTTTTTCAAAAACTATATGAATCCTCTTTACGAACCGTTCTGGATTTGTAACCAGGAGTGTCTGAGCGCTGCCACTCAGCCCCTCCCATCTGCTCCTGCAGATAGTGGCTTTTTTTTACACTATTTTTCTTCTTCCCGGCTTTTTATAGAAAATGTGTCCAGACAGAAAGTGCATTTGGATGGACAGAAGACACACTTCTTTTCATGCTTTCCAGGGACGAGGCAACTAGGGGAAAAGTGACTACAGTTTGTTTCAATGACAAGCCACCATCAGAGAAAGTGTGCACTGTTTATTTACACCATTTTACCAAGGATTATACTGTAGTTTCTTCAACAAAAGCTTGTTGGATAATGGGCTAACTAAAACACAGACTCTGAAGGAGGATTTCCTCCTGACAATAAAGAGAAGTCCGGTGAGTAAATTGCAACTTATTTTGGATAACAGACTTGGCTGTGACTCCTATCAACAGTGGTGAGCTACCCCACCTAAACAATTGCTTTGAAAATCCTCTCCTTTGTGTTTATTACATGTGCTTTTGTTGTGCTGATGCTGTGAAGGGGAGGGGCTTAGCACGGGGAGCAGGAGGATGGGGAGAGAATCCGAGCGTCAAAAATGGAACTGAACTTTGGAATATGTTGTTTTTGGCGAATGTAGCAATTTCAAAGCAACAAAAGGTAACATGGTGATCTAAATGCTAACTGTTAACGATTAATACTCCATTTAAATGTAATATCCCCTCTTTAACCTTTACACAGGTTAGAGTTGGGTCCTAAAATGAAAGCCCTTTTTTTTCAGGCAGGGTGGGTAGGGTTGGATTTGAACTCGGGTCGGACTCAGTGTGGCACATGTGCCTAGCTTTACCCAATCCTGCAGGTAAATCTAGGTAATCTGGTAAGGAAGGAGTACCTGAAAATGCTTATAACAAACTTTTAGACTTAAGCAGCGTTTCGACTAGACCTGGTCCCTCAGTCCGGTTCACTTGGGACCGGCTTGGGCCGCTTCTGTTAATGGTGCACTGCGTTTCCGTGCAGAGGTCCAGCTCAGGGGCCTGCTACATGAGAAGCGGACGTCACCCAAAAGTCACTATGTTTTCTTTACAAATAATGTAAACCGCACATGAATTACACTTTTTCTTTATGCGGCCAGCCTCCCCCATTCATAAAAAGACATTTAGTAAGTATGTTTCTGGTGCTGTAAGACGTGGATAAAGCGTGCGTCAAAACACCGCTTCAGGTTTTTTCATCAGGTTCTTCTGCTTTTATTTCACTTTTCTGCACCTCTACACTACGTTTTAACATGTCTATATGAAATACGTTGGGTTTGGACAAAGCTGACTGCTGTATGCACTGAAAAAATATTACTTTGGATCTAAATGGGGGTGCCATGCATTGTAAACAGGAAACATGTGCTTGCTTTGTTTTGCTAACTCTGTCAGCTCAGCAAACAAAGTTATCGTCACTGGAAATACACCGTTTTTTCACAAGATCAAGTCAGTGTTTGGTGAGGAATGATTATTTTATCATTATATCTGCGTCTGCGTTCTCTTTCGTCCTCCAATCATAAACCGGTCCGTGCTAAAATGAGCTGGCACCTTCACCTTTACCAGTACCTCTCACGCCCCCCTTTGGACCCCTCAAACGGGACGGTACGGTTCACTTTTGATTTCACTTTTGTCTTCACTTTTTTTTTTAATTAATGGCTTAATGATTGATTGAAAATTTCCAGTGGTTCAGTAGTTTAAGGTGTTGCACTTATGTGGTTACACCACCAGTACGGTGTTGTGGGTTCCATTGCCAGCCTTAACCACCCTATTTACCTTCTCTCTCCCCATGTTCACGCTACAAAAAATACATATATAAATATATATAAATATAAATATAAATATAAATATATATATATATATATATATATATATATATATATATATATATATATATATATATATATATATATAAACCTAAACATGATTGTACGTCCATCAGTATATAGAATAATCATCACCTCTATCACAAGTACTAAAGGGAAGAACCTTATCAAATATAATATATGGTTAGATGGATTATATTTCAAATGCTAAGAGAAACTAAACAGGAAACTGAAAAACAGCCCAACAAACCAGTAGCTTGACATTCCTCGAAATCCTCCAAAAAACGAATACCAAGAACAGGATGTGCATGCAGCCTGCGTCAAAGCATTTCCATTCTGCTGTTAGGCCACTTGTCAACGACTACTTTGTTGCTTTTTACACACTGAAACTCTTACATGTTTTTTGACCTGTGATGCCACTGAAAAATGGCACAAAATGCATCTAATTTGGTATGCAACTTTACGAGTTTACAATGATTAAATTATATCATCTTTGCTATCTGCAAAAAAGATAGGAGATTATTTTGATTTCAGACCAGTTTAAAAACCTTGTGACCTAAACCAACTTCGTTGCTACAATGAGGTTAGCAGCTGACCAAAGCGTGTTCGAGTCAAATGTGTGGTTACTGTCGGGGAAAACATAGCTTCATCTTTGCATATCAACTCTTGATAATAAAAAAAATAAAACACCCACACACATTTATGGAGTATGCAAATTCCCCATAAAATGACTCATACTTTTATATTATAATAATTTTTGTAGTAATAATATCCTGTGTTGATCAGTGTCAGTGACTGGAAGTTTATAGCTTTCAGGGAAGACTGATTTAACCGTTAGTCCCCAGATGGCAGCACACCTGTTGGCAACAAACAACTCACAAAGCCCTGGCAACCTCCACACCTCCAGAGAAAAAAATATGTCTGACATAAGCAAAATAATGTGAGTAGTGAAAAAAAAAAGAACCACAACAGTAAAGTCGTAATAAAACTGATAACCCTATGGTCGTTGCCCAAGCCAGTTAAAAAATTGAAAAAAAAAAAATTTAGTTGATTGGTAAATGGTCTTTTCATTCATTCTTAAAACCATAAAATTGACATACTCCACTAAACCCAACAAAAAAAAAGTTCAAGTAATATCCTGAGATTGTCAAAATGCTAAGCTGGATCAAGAGATTGTGAAAATGTAACATATCAACATATCAAAATAATTATACTAACTGTAAATACAAATACACCAGAAGAAAGCATGCAGTGTCATGTTGTGCAGTAAAACAAAACAAAGATTGTGTTAATTAATAACAATAGTTATTTTCCAGGGACTCACTTCTTCACTGGTCCACGTTTCTGCATTCCAAATGCAGACTCTTTGCTTTGTTTTGAGGCAGAATCTAACACTCCGTGTTTTCTTCTGGTGTCTTTTTAATTACAGTTAGTAACAAATGATACAGGTGGTGGAACTGAGATGCCATATGGTTATAAAGTATTATACAAAGTATAAACTCAATGTTTGTTTGGCTCATGGCCATAATTTGAGATAATGTCTTAATTAAAGCGGAGCTGGTTAACTTCCTAATATCTGTGACACTGTGTATTAACCCTAGCTGGTTTTACATTTGAAAAATACATTTCTTAAAATAAAATTATGCTGCTTTTTAATTTGAACATTTTAACCATTATTTAGTATTATTTAAAATGTCAGGGAAAGGGTGTTTTTCATTGTGCATGTAAACCAATCTAAAATAAACACCTAAATTCAATCACTATTAAAATAAAGTCTTTTATATTCTTCTTCAATTGGTTCTATAAAAAATTAGGAAAAAGGCCAAGTAAGCGCAGCAGTGTGCAGTTTGGTTATGATATTCAAAATAAAAAGGTAAAACATTTCCCTTATAATAAAAGTTTTTTGTTTTGTTTTTTTTCTTCTAAATAATGCATAAGAGAACTGCATTCTGCAGCCCTTAGTTGATCAAATGATGATGAGTTGATGAATAAAGTAGACTGGCTAAAGTGTACAGCTGAATGAGACATTTTATTGTACAGGGAGGAAGCAAAAAAAAAAAAGGGAATGAAAGTGTATGTAAAAATAGATAAATAAATAAGAAGACTGTTATAATAGAATGGTAAAATGCTTTTACTGTAACCCCTTTAGAACTCACTACTTATAGTGTGTTATGCCATTTTTAGGAAACACATTTATTATATGCTGCAGCACAATTAAATAACATATTTTTGTACAGCAGTAGATTTAACATTTATTACTATCTACAAAGTATGCATTTTTCTGTTAACCAATTAAAATATTGAAAATACTCAAGTAAGAAGTTTAAATATGATTTCCAATAAGCAGAATTTAAAAAATATAAAGAATGGATTTCCAAATGATGCTGCCTCAGAATGTTCCTAGATGCAGCACATGCACAATACAATAGAGAGGCTCTGGTCTGGAAAGGATTACAATAAAATGAATGCAGCAGTTCCATCTTAAGGTCACTAACAGGTACTGCAACCTCTGTCTCAACCACATAACACTGGATATGATTGCAACCATGTCCCCCCAGTGTTTAAACAAATTCATATATGCTGTATGTGACACATATTTGATAGCGAAATGGCACTAAAACTCAAGCATATCATGGCAGGACCACGGCATCAGTGCCACTATTCAGTAAGTTGTCCTCCGAGGAATCTAAAGGTCTGCATGTCATTGACCAGAGAGTTCCTTTAACCAAAAAGCTGTTTGTTTCAGATATTCAAAATGCATATGCTATTATTTTCTCATACATTCTTGAAAGGGCACCGAGCTGACAGAAAATGCATGTATTTATAGCACAACACTAGTAAGTAAACCCCGCCCAGCACCTGAGCAGTAAGACTTTCCCATGAAGTGACTTGAACTGATTGTGAGTGGATAAGTGGATTGAGCAAATAGCGCATTGAGAACAATCAACAGATCTTCCACAGTTATGCCATAACCTCAGAGAAACTGCCTTCATTGCCGGATAAAACTGGTCTTTCCTGAATGCTGGGGACTGGGGAGCAGTGGGGCTGTGTGGAGTGTAAGGCTGGCAAATGTCCTGGAGTTCAACAAGTTAAAACACACTGCCACAGGGCCGCATCATTCATCTTTAAGTTATTACAGTATGTTCCGGCAGAGATAAAAGAACAGGGCACTTTAGGTGAACAACAAAGAGCACTAAAGAAAAGGCTGCATATGGCTGTGATCATATAGACGTCTTTTATAAAATTCATATCTTTTAGACCAATTAAGCAATCCGTTCCTCATGTCCTTTACTTCATATTAGAGAAGCAGTGGATTTTTCCCCCTGAAATAATACAAGTTCTCTGTAACCTCTATCTGTTCTACATGATGCAGGTTTAAACTTTTGGACTAGGTTTCTGCTACAGACACCATTTTAGGGCAACATTGCGGTGCACAATTTTTAAATAGATTTATTTTACACACGACACAGAGAGTTGTCCAAAGAAAGTCAGTCTGGCATATGTCCCCTTTTGTATCTGTCCCATTTGTGCAAATGTGTCCTTTTTCAGGTTCACTGCAAAAGTATTTCAATTTTAATGTCAATGTCCAAAGTTGCTTCAGTCCAGTCCTAGACAGTCGGTTCCATCTGTTATCCATCTCCTTATTATTGCTTTTTTGCTGCACAGGTATCCATCTATCGTTTCCATGTTTGGAGTTTTACATCAGAGATACACTGTTTTAAAGTCAAATGAAATGTCAGTGTTGAAGCCAGTTTGCAGAGCCTCATTAATCTCAGTATAGTATTTATGAATAATAGGGCATTCGCAAAACACATGATAGTGATGAGTCACTTGACAGCCACAGTTTCTCCACCAACTAGTATTTCCCTGTTTCGCACAATTGTTAACTGAAGTTCTAGCATTTAAGTCCTTGCAGTACAAACAACAGCACAGTATAGCCCACTGAAGTGGTATGTATCATTAGCCTACAATTAAAAGCGAAACTGTTGATTAAAGGTTATAACAAAATAGATTAGATTAAAATATTTTTTTCTTTATGTTGCTACTTATCTATTGCTCAAGAACATTCTAACTGTTCAGGAAAAATCAAATATTGTCCTGTTTATGTGATTTTTTTGTATCAATACTTGAATGAGTATCTAGTTTTTATATTAGTTTTAGTATCAATTAATATCTGATTTTCAATACTTTTGCCAACCCTGGAAAGATCAGTGTACAGTGGTGAGATTGAAGATGAGGGGTGGAGGGTTAAGGGGGGGCGGAGTGGCTGGATGGAGCGTAACAAGTAAGAATACATAAAGCCTTTCTCATTCTTCTCCCCCTCCCGTGCTTACCATTACAGCAGCATTAGAAGCTGAGCTGCTCAACTGTTCCAAGATGTCAGAACTACAAAGCGCCCTTGAATGAGGGAATGTGGGGCCCAGGGCGGCCGGGGAGTCTGCAACAGCTGGCCCAGCGGTGGGGCCTCTTGTTCCCCTCGCCCTGCAGCCGCTCGCCTTCGATGGGATAGGACAGGGGCGCCTGGCTGAGGGGCGTTGCAGGCTGTGTGAGTGGAGAAGGGAGGTGTCATTGGAGGACTTAAGCAGGTATTGTCCCAGGGATGAACAGCCACTGAGCTCAATAAGTAGGAAGTAGGTATGGACAACATGCTATCATTATTTTTAATCACATGATCGTGCGACGGTGGCTCAAATGATCCAATAATATTGTGTGGATCATATCAGTATAATAATTGATTTGTTAGTATGCATTGTGGCGCTCTAGTAAAAAGATTTTGGGAAATGGGTGCAGTGACCTCTTTTGTTGTTGAATGATTGTCACATAGGAGAAGCCAGTGCAAAATTGAGAGTGATCTTGGGTGTATTTCATAACACAAGGCATAAAAACAAGCCACACGTGCACATATGGACAGAGAATCTCCATCTGCTCGTACTCTCTGCTTGGGGAGACATGGCAAATTACAGGGGAGCTAAGACTTGCGGCTTCCATCTCGTCTTTGGTGTCAGAGAAGTGTGACTTAAAAGGGAGACGGATAAAAGCAGACAAACTATTTTTGACAACTGTAAACAGGAGAAACCTCTGAGCTGTTCAAGCGTGGTAGGAAAAATCAGATTTCTGTGGAGTTCAGTGAAGATATCGAGTTCAAATAAAGCAGAAATTTGCAGTAGCACGAGCCAACAGCTTCCATAATGTAAAGATAGACCTTGGTATGGGTGTCCCTCGTCACAGATGATGCTGAGGAGGACGCCGCAGCTCTTGTGGTTTACAAGCACAATACAGAAAGTGGATATGGGATGGAAGCGCTACATCTGCAGAAGGGCACACGGATATAGAAGAGCCACAATTACAAGGTACGACTTTCAAAGAACAAACTCAAGGCAAAACAGCTAATGTAAACTGCGATAGGGTGAAAGTAACCCAATGGTGTGGAATAGCACAACTGAATGAACACGTCTGTTCATGTCAAAAAGACCATACAGTCACACTTTGAAAGTATTGTTGCAGCTTTTTATGGACTTTCCACATTTACGGGGGTATTGCCATAATCAAACACATATGATCATTTGAGAGCATGTTCTGATGAAAGGATGTGCCCCACCACACACATACACATATATCAGCATATTTGTGTGCATACAAATCACTGGATATGTGCTGAGCAAGTGAGACCTCAAACATGGTGAAATGCTCACTTCCAAACAGCAAAGCAACATTCATTTCAAGTATGGATGACTGTGTAGGCAACTCCACAAAGAGAGGAGCAACTCTAATGTTTATAATTATGGAATGGTTTGCCTCTTCCTTTTAGAGAACCATGTGGAACTCGGAACGGGTAAAACTCTCCGGGAGTGATGAGAGGGCGATGGAAAGAAATTGCTGTAGAATTCAGAGAGAACAAAGAGGGTAGTGAAACAGTAGTCAACTTTTTGCCCTTGATACTTGAATTGTTGCCTTTAGTTTTGGGAAAAATAAAGCTGTAGTTCAGTTTGTGTGGTTGAAGTTGTTACTTATAGCAGACAGGGTTACATGATAAATGGTGCTATGAAACTGGCCCATTTGAGTTAGTTAGATTCAGTAAGTTTTTCAGTAGTCAATTCCTGTAATTCGACAAGATACCTTTAATTTGAACAATCTTACTTGAACATAAGATTAAAGTTAAAAATTCTACTAAATATTTTTAATGAAACATTTGATTGTATCGAGAGCCTGGTATACAGTATGTATGGTCCCTTGTATGTATTCTGACTAAATAATTACCGGACAATTTCTCCTGCAGCAAATGAAAATACACAGTGATTGGGGTCAAACAGTGATTTGATTGACATAATGACATGGAAACAGTCCATTCATCTGCTGTATAAACTGTTGCCAGTAACAGCGTGTGCTTTGAAACCTGATCCGGCAGCAATCTACCGCCGATACATGTAATGTTAACATTAAGTGAGGCAATAGCCCTCATTTCCTCTGTTTATTATTGCACACGCTGGTTACACAGAGAAAGTAATCTTACTCAATTCACAAGTGAGACGGAAAAGAAAAAAACAGAAAGAGGAAGCTTCCTTGTGTGGGAATGGAAAGGACAAACACCAGAAGTCACTACAGTGCAGAGGAGTCGAGAGTTAGTTGAGCAGTTAATCAAAGTTTGATTTGGAATTAGAACTGCATCAGCCAATCCTCACAATGGGTCTTTGTAAAGACAGCGAGGAAAAAAAAAATATATTGGGAAAACGCTTGAGCTGTTTTGCTTAACAATGCTAAAAACTTTTTCCTTTTTATGCGTTGATCAATGAGTGGATTTAATCACTGAGTCACTGCAATATAACAGTCACAAGGACTCTATACGTTATCTTGCAAAATAGATTATTACTGTTATACTGTACAAAGGGTCAGTAATTATTTGGACATTACTATGTAAAGCCACATAAATGTGGTATCAGAAATTAATTCTATTTGTATATTTTGTATGTGTTTTGAATGATAAGTCAAGTTAGCTAGTTGTCATTTGGCAGACAGAAGCTACTTAACTTCTTACCTTCTAGATTTACTGTACAGTTTTTTTGTAATTACATGTGGCTTTATGGACTCAATCTGCCAAGATTTTAAGTCTGTTTCAGAGAGTGTACAGCAGACACAAGGCTAGACACACAAGTGTCACAAAAACCAAGTCTTTCCACTTTCCTGTCTGAGCATATTGGAGACAGTCAGACGAAACACCACAAAATGTCACTCGAAATCCCAAATCCCGACAAAGAGTGAATTTAAGTCTACTCAGTTACCGGCAAAACACATCATGTAATAAAAATAAATAAATAAAATTGGTCCGCAAATTGACCCCAGATCACAGGCACTAAACAATGTACTGTGATGTACCCATTTGATCTACCCACCCAGTTTTGACTGAAGTGTTTTGACACTATTTTAAAGGTGTTAGGGCAAGTTGTCGCTTCTCATACTGAAGACTAGAATTCAATTTGGGGATAGACTTGTCAACTTGGACTTGAGTTGGCTCACATCTCATGGATTGATTCTGATATTGTGAAATACATTTGACTGGCACATATGCAATCACATAAAGCAGAATAAAAGTTGCTATATATTTACTCCCCACAGGTAGTTTTCCTGAGTGACAGAAACAGCCTTTAAAAGCATCACCAGAAACATTGCTAAGTAAGATGGGTGAAGTGCCGCAGGGCCGAGTGAAAACGGCGCAAGTCAAAGCTCCAGATTCAAAAAGAGATTTATTAAGAAAAGTTGTACATGTACAACCTCATTTTATATAAAACAAGGGAAGGATTTCTTTTTCTGAAATAATTAAAAATTGCAGTAACATCTCACGTGTCCTGTTTGCAACAGTACATAGATTAACAAAACCAGCTCAGCTGCTGCTCAGCTGAACTAATTTCCACATCACAAGCGTTTGCAGTGTTCTTTAATGACAAGGTTCAGGGCATTCAAAATTCAATAAATACCACCTAAAAGAACAACCTACACATTTAGAGCTGACTCACTTTGCACCTGTAACTGAAAAAACTTGACACCGCCCGAAATTGTTTGAAATCATATCTGGAAGAGAGAAAGTACTTTGTTGAGATTAGTAAGTGTGTCTCAGACCACATGGCCTTGACCTGCGGGGTGCCCCAAGGGTCAATCCTGGGACCCCTAATGTTCAACCTCCACATGCTGCCGTTAGGTCAGTTAATACACAGCACTAATGTGTCTTATCACAGCTATACAGACGACACTCAGATCTATGTCTCACTGATGGCAGATGAATATGGACAAGTGGATTCACTTGTCACTGCATCCAACAGATCAGTGTGTGGATGCAAAACATTTTTCTCCAGTTGAACTTAGACAAGACTAAAATCATTGTCTTTAGCCCACAGAAACAAAGAGAAAGTGTTAGCAGTCACATCTACTCTCTCACTATAAAACCTACAAATCAATTTAGAAATTTCTTTGTGTCTTTTTCAGGGGAGTCCTGGCCTCAGAGGAGAGGAGCCTATTGCACATGTTTTTAGTGGTAGGGGAAACCGGAGCACCAGGAGGAAACCTATGCAGACACGGGGAGAACATGCAAACTCCACACAAAAAGGCCCCGGGCCGCCCAGGATCTGAACCCAGGACCTTCTGGCTATGAAGTGAGAGCACTAACTGTGGCAGTTCTGTGTCGCTGTGGTACAAAACCTCTATTAAAAGCGTCAAAACTTGACTAAAAGCGACAAAAAAGCAACTAAAAGCGACCAAAACATGACAACTTCTCCAAATCTCCAACTTCTTTGATCGACTCAGAACTTTGACAGCCACATCAAATCAATAACATCAGCAGCCTTTTACCATCTAAAAAAACGTTACCAAAATCAAAGGTATAGTGTCTAAACCAGACTAAGACCAGGAGAGACTTATCCATGCATTTGTCTCCAGCAGGTTAGGCTACTGTAACGGCCTGTTCACTGGCCTCTCCAAACGAGCTGTAAAACACCTGCAGCTGCAGTACATCCAGAACGCTGCTACTCGGGTCCTGACGAGAATCAGGAAGTATGATCACATTAGTCTGTGCTCAGCTCTCTGCACTGGCTTCCTGTGGCTCAGAGAATAGACTTTAAAGCAGCTCTGCTTGTGTTAAAGTCTTTCCATGGCCAAGCACCAAAGTACATCTCTGACATGTTAGTGCCATATGAACCATCTCGCACTCTGAGGACCTCAGGGACGGGCTTCCTGCTGGTGCCCAGAGTCAGGACTAAACATGGGGAATCAGCGTTTCAGTTTTATGCAGCTAAAAACTGGAACAGTCTTCTGGATGTTGTGAGACAGGCCTCCTCTCTGATAGTGTTCAAATCCAGTCTAAAAACAGTACTGTTTTTGTTACATACGACTGAAAGATTTTATCTGTACTCTTCCTCTTTTAAAGTATTTTTTATAAAGATTTTGTATGTCTTAAGCTGTTTTGTGATTTCAATGCAATTTATATTCTGTTATGTAAAGCACTTTGAACTGCCTTGTGTACAAATTGTGCTCTACAAATAAACTTGCCTTGCCTTGCTAGGATCGAGCTGCCAAACGTACCATCTTCACGCTGCTACCTGAGCAACTGCTGTACTGTTTTTATTCTTATCAAGAAAAAAGATGAAAAATTTAAAAATATTTTGTGGTATTTCATTGCAGACAACTCTCACTGTCCCTGCTGCTTGACACGACTCACATGCCGTGACATCTGGTTGGTGTTGGATACATTGTTTGGCCACTGCAGTTACTTAACACTGAGCATAATGGAAGGAAAAAAGAAAGCCCCCAAATCAAACACATAATAAAATACAACCGTGCTTTTCTTCTTGTAACAATAAGATCCAACAGTGCCAACTGGACTAAAAGTGAAGCAATGACGTGATACAGGATGGCAGAGGTCAGCGACAATTTTAGAAAGGGAGTAATCTGATAATAGAGGACCATGACAATACAATATTTTACTTTAACTAAAACATACACGGTTGATTTGAGGGTAATTATGATAAGATGTAGATGTAAACATTGTGAAAGAAATACAATTCATTTATTCTTCTCTTGCCAAACCAAGTTTTAAGCTGTACACAGAAAAAGCTTGTGAGTGCATCTATTCCTTCAGCCCTCATTACCGCATCGCCCTGTGTTGTGATATGTGATGGTGGTGTGATGGCGGTGGTTTGGGGGGCAGCTCGGCTCGAATAGAGTGAGGCTGTTGAAGAGACCCACCTCCCTCTTCTCCCAGCGCTGCCTGAGGAATGCTTTTCTTCTGTCCCCTCAGCCCCATGTGTAGACGCCCTCTCGGCAGGGTGTGTTTTGCATGTAAAGCAGGCTGCAGATGCTGTCCGCCGAAACAAGGGACCGTGAGGGACAAGGGGGAAGCAGGACACAAGGAAGGCCCCACCACTGTGCCACCCGCCTGGCCTCCCCTCTTCAGCAGCACCTCTCATTACTCCAGCCCTGTCCGCCATCAAAACCCTATGGCTCAAAGCAACAACGGAAGCAATCAGCCGCTCTAATACAGATATTAAAAAGAAAGTACACACTAAAATACTGTAAATATATTAGCAACAATTCATTGGTTGTTTTCAGTGGTGATGGCGCACTCGAGGATGAAGCGCAGGTGCATTTATTCTTTTATCTACAAGGCAATTCTTATAAATGAAAGGAGCAATAACAATTCTAATAAATGAAATATTCTAAATGATCCCTCTGCCAGTCCCCTGTTATCCTACCAAGCAAAAATCAGGTACGTTTGACAAAAGCCATTTTGCCTGCCCACTGCCTATCTCAATGCATTCTTTTGATTTAGAAAGAAAACAAAAGTTTGTCTTTTTTCTTAAAACTGAGGATCTGTCTAATGCAAACAGACACATGTTTTGACTAAGGATGTTGCAATATGATTTTTTTTTTGGTTGTAATATATGAAATCAAGCTTTCTAAATGAAAAAGTAGCAATATTGTCACATAAATAGCCTGATAAAAGAGTACTTCACATGTAATTTGACTTTTTTGAAGAATAGATTGAACTGAAATTACTCAGTGTAGCTCCCTACGAGTCTCACGTTTATTATCTTGTAGTTCTTTTGTTACATACGAAAGAATATCTATTAAGCGAAACTTAACTAATGTGGCGAAAGATTTGAACCACTGATCCTTTTTTTTTAACATTTTACAGAGAGATGGAATTATATAATCTAAAGCAAACTGTTATTATTGAAAACATAAAATAGCCTAAACATATACAACACTCTTTGGCCATTGGACGTGCCGCCCCTTTTGCACCCCATCTACCACTCTGACCCCATCCAATACCCATACCCCACCTATACCCCCTCCCTTGCCCCCGAGCGCCCCTCTGCCACCCTCCTCGCACACGCAGTTGTTGTGTCTCCTGGGAAACCGGGGCTCGGGCGCTGTATGGAGGCACGCTGAGCCCAGACACGCATTGACCGCAGCACTTCAACACACAGAAGGACCTTATAGAGAAAAGAGAGTGATCGTGGCTAATAAAATGCTTCTTTACAATCCTGTTATGCATATTCAGCTTGACATGGCTACATTCAGGGGGAAATAATTATCAAGTGTTTGGCGTGCATTAATATTGTATCTGACAGCAGACAGGTGGCTGGCTGGGAGCAGATGTTAGGAGGCACAACTTATGGAGTTAGACTCGGACTGTCAAGGAAATAAGAAATGACGGTTCAGCACAATAAATGCAAAGAAGAAAATACTATTTATATTTGTAAATTCAGAAACAATTATAGGACAAAAGTTGCAACATTATTCGGTTAATTGCTTATCGGGATTATTTAGATCAAAATATATTTGTAAGAAATAATAGTTTTTAGAAATTTAGAAGCTCTTTAGAAACTCTTTTTTTCAATAATCAAAAAATACATCTGAATGTAAAGAATTTATTTGTTGTTTTTGTCCCGTTAACTTTATTTTGTCATTCAGAAAGCTCTATATAGGGTAGTATCTATCTAAAAGTATGATGTGTTAGACAATGGGAATGAAATATATAATTTGTGGGTTTTTTTCTCATAGTAATCATAACACTCAAATTTGATATTGTGACATCTGTAGTTGCAACTTTCAATATATGATTTTGCTTTTTATATTTCTAATTGAGTTCTCAAGTGGTTCCTGGCTGTGTTTCACATTGCCAAAATAAATAATCATGCTTAGAAATTGTAAACATTTCACCTGTTCATTACATTACAAATTCTTCACAAGTTGGTTTTTAATAACACTCGAAGTCTGAGCTGAAAAAAAAAAAAAAATTATAATAATAATTCTAAGTTGTGCTCACACCTCCTTTACAGGGGCAGTCCTTCTGTCGGTGCATACAAAGCTCCACAGTGTGGCCAGATTGGGAGGGTGCAACTGGGATGACATAATGCTGTTTCCATTCAGGCACGATACTCCCAGGACCAAGCAAGGCAGAGCGAGCTGTTGAGGAGTGTGGCGGAGAGTGAAGAATAGTAGCCTTTTACTGTTGGCCACTGAGCCCAAACATAATCCTTGGGAAAAAATGCTATTGTATTGTATCATTTTCATGATTTTGAACTTGTTAATGACAGATTTATAGTCTTAACTAAAGAGCTCCCAGATTGTTGAACATGCATTAATGGAGCATGGGCTGTCACATAATCGAATATTGTGAGAAAAAAATAACACAATTAGTAATAATACCCGATTACTGAGAACATGGCCCCACGACAGTGACAGCTTTCATTTTCTTTAAAAAGGTATCCATTTATTGCATCCATGGCAGGAATTTTGTGACCTAGATACATAGTTCTAAAATCAAGTGGGATGGTAATGTGGGAAATAACAGGCAGTGCTCTATTGATCTCAGACCAAGGTTTTGAGTTACAGTATATCTTGCAATATGTAACATGTGGCCAGCCAAGTCGCAGCGAGTGGCGCTTGGATGAAAGTTCATTTATTATAACATAAAACCTATTTAAATTTTTTGAATTTCAATGTTTTTAAAAATCCATATAGTATACAGTAACATATTTGTAATTTGGTAATAACAAGTATGTACACTGACTATTGACAGGAAGGAATGTTCATATTTCATGTTGTATGTGATGCACAATGAAAAATGACCATAGCACGTCTAGCAGCCATGTGCATGTGTCTGTATGGACCTGTCTGAGGCCCAGAGGCACACTGCAGACACACGGGTCAGGAGGCAGGGGCTTCGCATTTGGAAGCACTCTCAAACCTATCACAAATTCCTGATTCTTGGCAGCCCCACGGTTTCCCCCCTCGTTCTCTCTTTCCTCTTTTCACCAGAGCTGGCAGTGGGACTGGAGTCTACATTCTGCACTAATTAACAACCTTCAGAAGAAGACCACCAAACTGGAGAACTGGCACACTCAGAGCACGCTTACAGTAAGACTCTCTTTCGCTCTGTTGTCTCTCTGTCCTCATTCACTGTCCAGCCCAGCTCAGACACGTGTGCCCCTAAGTTACAGGGGCACACAACTTTTTACACTGCTCATTGCAATATTGTCCTTGTCTGTAATAACATGCTACCACAAGTTTAGCAGAATTATTCATTTTCAGCCTGACTGGACATGAGTCATTTATACAATGAATCATTTCAGCTTTATCTGACAAACACCGTCTCCCCATGATCAGGAGCTTGTCATTTCTACAACGCAAAGCCGTAATTCACTCATTCATATTGTAACAGAAGGAACTTAAAGGAAAATATTATGCATTTCATATTGTTATTAGTCTATAAACATGCTCTTGAGTACCTTGAATTTGCCATCTCACGTTTTGAAGCAAAGTTTCTCTGCTGTCTGATCTGACACTTACTGTATGTAGACAGTAGATGGTGCCATGCGTTATACACAATCTAGTTCTGTTTTCACTTTAAAAGACTGTCAGCCTAGCAGTAGCAGTTATCATGTTTAGACGACAGAAATCCTCAGAACGAGACTGGCGATGATTTAAGAACTAAAAACAGCAGAAGATTGTCGAATAAGTAATGTAGAAAATCTGAAAAAACTTGGATTGGATTGGATTGAGAGAGTTCAGCAGGAAGTGTTTTTGATGCTCATAGGGAGAGTTTTTTTTTTTTTTTTTTAAACATTCCTCCAAACAGCGTGAATGCAGCTAAATGCAACTCCAGATATGTTACTTAATGATGGAACATTGTTAGAACAAGGTTAAAAGCAAAAAAAAGTCACTGTAGCAGAATATGTGCACTTTAATGCGAGTAGACGAAAAGGTGAACCAGCACATCAGTAAATACACTATTCTGTTATGTAATCTTATGCCCGCAGACTAATATTTTCCACATTGGACATTTAGAACTACCACTCACTCCACCTGATGGCCATGCAAATTTCCCAAAACATGGAGTGAGATTTTTAAATCAGCAAGACATTTTTGGCAAAAAGTCAAAAAGCTGGAGGATTGCATTGGTGAAGTAACACATAGTAGTAGTAGTAGTACATTTGATTACATGATTATCTTGTGTCTGTTCAAACACACTTGGAAAGAATTTGTGGAGTCACTCACACACACACACACAAGCTTATAGACTGCAATGTACATAAACCCAGACATACAACAACTTTCTACGTCAGAACCTGGAGCGGCTGGTCCAGAGCATCAATCGCCTCTCTGTTCCTCCGGCACAGCCTCCGAGTCTCCGCTGCCATCCTCCACCTCCGACGTCCACACCACATCATTAGTCATGGGACAGGCCGGCCAGACAAGCAGTCCTCGAAAGACAACATGGAGCTGGACGCATTATCAGCTCCATGCTCTTTAAAGCTCAACAACACATATGGGATCTCAGCAATGAAGTGAAAGACACAGATCATTTTGTTAAACAAGCTTTTTAGTGATTTAATGTGCTTAAAGGTGCATTAGGTAACTGGAGGATCCACCATGGATCTCCATGGAGAGGTTATTGTTTGCCTGGAATATTCCACAGTATTCATCTGATACATCTCCATGGAGTTACAGCTCTGGTCTGTGGAGAGACAACGCTGCTCACAGCAGGAATGTATGTTTTTCAAGGTATTGTTGAGTATGAAAAACATGCATCTGAATAAATGCAAGATACACTGGTTTAATGCCATACTGTAGAACATTCTGCTAAGTAATAACTCCCTCTGGGAGAGAAGTGGGTGACAGCAATTAATAAGGGACCAAAAAAACTAAAGTTTAAAGTGTAAATTGGATACCAAGAAGTGCCAAGAAGAAAATAAAGACGGCATAACTTCTTCACTTTTACCTGACAAACAATTGGCCCAGTCTGAAAAAGGCAGTAGATTTAGAATTAAAGAAACACAAAAAGACACTGGGCCCAAGGAGACAGTTTGTCTTGTTTCCCAAAGAGATGTTCTGGCATGCCACTGATCACAGCCAGCCTTCGAGCATCAAGTGACTCTGAATAGCTGCAAGAGGAGGACAGTGCAGGGGCAGAACAAGGGGACTGCTGGACCAGAGCAGGACAAGTGGTGCTGGCTGGACGCGCTCATTGTTGTCCGAGCTATCGCAGTCAGGTCAACCGCCAGCCACGTGCTCCTCCACACAAATTATTACGTTTCATTTTGTTATCTTTGATCATGCTTCATTACGGAGAGACAATTGAGTTTGGATTCAAGCGGGTTCCCCCAAATGAACTTCCAAAATGAGAGAGGGAGGGCCTGGAGCAAGAGAGGACAGAGAATCCCTGCATTCTCCCCTGAAAAGGAGGACGACCATGGACAAAAACACATTGTCCGTGGATTTAAAAAGGGAGGCTTATGGCTGCTATGAAAAAAGTGCTTTGGGGAGAGGAGAAGAATGCCCACTGATGCACGCTCAATGAGATGTACGCTAGAGGAGCCATACAATAAGATGCAGGCAAATTGAAAGGGATGGAATTTTGAGGCAAATGACACTCGAGAGTTTTCAAAATAACTGACAGCTGCACAATTGGGCACCAAAACAGAGCGCAATCTGCCCATAGATGAAAAGGCAGCCGGATGAATAGCAGCTAATACATACAGAGATACTGTCTATTCACAGCACAAGTGGATAAGGAGACAGCCGTGAAAATGGACATGAAAGGTGAAGTTTTACTCTGATAAATGAAGTGAAGAAACAAAGGCGAAATGACAAAGACCACTCAAAACAATTACACAATTAAAGTGAGTTTGAAATGGGGAGCTCTGATAGTTTAATTTTAACTGGTTCCAATGGAAATCATGCAAAACCAATAGTTGATAAATTTCTCCTATTTCATATATTTTGCAGGGTCAATACATTCAAACATAGTAAAAAAATAAAAATAAATGAATAACAGCTTGCTGGGCTTTCCATTATACAGTAGTCAGTTCAAAACATCATAAAAAGACAATTCTAATTCCTGAAAAAAAAGGAAATACCTCTGATGTAATGAAAAATATGCATTTGTTCCAAAATGATCCCTCCCACAACAAATCATCTGCAGTGACCGTCATAAAGATATATGGCAGATGACTTTCCAGATCTGCATAAAGAGTTGATATTACATAAGAGGTGGGTCTTCCCTTTCAATAGTAATGGGAAGGTAATGTCCAATAATAAACTGCTTCTAGCTGTTGCTTTCCACATCAGCCTCACTCTAATGATGACAAGTGTATCCCTGTGTTTGTAGTGAAGGCTTGTTTCCCCTTTCCTCTTGAGAGGTGAGCATCAGAACACAATCCTCTTGTCACTTGTCGTCCCTTGCTATATAACACAGACATGTTCCATTATGTCAGTGCGAGCTGCAGCACACTGGCTCCTTCTAAACTCAGCCACCACTTCATTAAATGACTTCAGACTCTTGGCAGAGTCAGTGGGAAAAGTCTATATTAACTGTGTGTGAGATCCATGGGGTGACCAACAAAGGCTATAGTTGTTCCTCTGTTGGATGCTGCTTGGGGGAATTCTGGGGCCTGGGGTACCCCTGAGCTTGGGCCCATGTCGCCTGTCCCACCACACCCCTCTACAGACCTCACGCACGTATGGACAATGCAAATAAACGTGCAGTCATGCTCACTGAGGTCACCAAAAGCATCGCTGACCTCTGCCCTACATTTCAATATAGTGCATTTAAAAGTAAACTGGAGCATTTAAAAACTTCAGTATGCATGGAGCTATAAAACTGGGGTACAATATGAACTTATAGTGCACTTGGAAGTATTCAATGACATATTATGACATATTTAAGATATTGTTGCACTTTTATACCACCTTGTTGCTTGTTGCTTGCAAGACAGAGGAAGGCAAAAACACCAAGAGTTTGTTTGGGCGATAGACTTGTGTGGTGACCTTAAACCAATCAGGGGTTTATTTCCTCTAATTAGGCAGGTTAGGGCCACAGCGCTTACAAACAAACTCATTCATCTGAAACTGACAAGTCACAGGAGGGAAGGCCAATTAGCTTGATGTCCTGCAGCACAACAAGAGGTCAAGACTGTTTACCTCACAAGGCGGACAGACTTCACTCAAAGAGAACGTAGTCAAATACATTTATCACTATTATTTTGATTATTGCTAAAGCATTCATCGACAAACCACTGCACATTAGAGTCTGCCTTCATAGAGCACCCTCATCCACACTGCTCAACTTTCAGTGCTGCCCTTCATGGAGGGAAGTTTACTTTAAATTACCTTCACCACAAAAACCTTCACCCAGACACTTGCTCGCACACACAGCGCCAGTAACCTCCGACTGACTCCCAAACATCCCGAGCCTCTATACCACATTACAGAGCGAGATTTAGAGCACAAAATGAAGGGATAACATCAGGCGACAATATGGCTCAGTTCTGTTCTCCGTGGGGTTTACTCGAGAGTGTCAGAATACTACATCCTTCCTACAGTGTGGAGTGTGCTGAATGGGCTACTCTGTCTCTAATTGGGCACCTTTGCTTCTGATCAATGTTTATGAAAGTGATGGTGAGTAGATATATTCATGTGATATGGTGAAAAAAGAGAAAAAAGTAGGTGAAATGTACTATTGAAATTCATTTAATAATGCAATATGTCCTAAGAAATGTATGGTTGAGGTTCAGTTTTGTCTTAAAAATAGGATCAAACCAGGACCAGGACCAAATAAGCCAAGAGTGTGGGTTATGCTGTGTACTGTGACTAAACTGAGACCGTATACAACTGCATTGTATTACTATTACTTAGTAAACCAGACCAAAACTTGTACATTACAAACTAAGTATTTCCCTTTGTGAAATACGTTCATGAATGAATAAAAAACAAAAATAAACCAAAAAACGAAGACACATTTTCTTATAACAGCGTGAAATAAAAATGAATTTATTGCACAAACATTCCCATGATCTAATCCACTTCCACCCTGTCTGCCAGACACACTCCAGATTGCTTATACTCCTAATGTAAACTTCCAAGTCCAGGTCAGGGTCAGAGGTCACCCAGACCTATGTTGAAAGCCAAGGATCTTGATTTCAAAGAAGAACAGGAGTCACATGTTCAGGCTGTTTCCTGCCCTGAGATAGCCCCTCATAGTCCTGATGTAAGCAGTCACATTAGAAGCATGGTCCACACAATATGTTCCAGCAGATTCACATCAACTGTTCAAATACAATAAAGCATTACAGGGCAGCTGAGTACATTCTGAACATGCTTGGGACTGTATGCTGCTCCATGCAGGCACAAGAATATTTTGATTGGTGAATTAATTAAGGGAACATTAATTGACTAATAATTAACTTTGATTAATAATTAACTAACAGCAAATATGTATTATGTGAGAAGGAAACAACAATGTCTTTGCTCAACAATGAGGCGTCAACCAAATGAGCTGTCAACTTTGTATGTAAGACTATGCTGCCCTCTAGTGGATATTTGTGGGAATCTTAGGTAAGGCAGGGTCTACTGTCAGTCCCTAGGAAGAAAAAAAACTAGTCGTTGCATTTGACTCTTCCTTCAAAGTGCGGCTGGAGAAAACTGTCAGAAGCACTGAGCTGCTGCAGTGCTCAAGGACACAGACCTTGAGTAAGGCTGGGTCAGGACTACCTTGGAGGATTTTACCTATTACCATCTTTAGGGGTTGATGGGGGAAACCATGTACAGGAAGTAACCAAATCTATGTATATATGTTTTGTTTGTGACACACGCACGCACGCACGCACGCACACACGCACGCACACACACACGCACGCACACACACACACACACACACACGCACACGCACACACACTTTTATATTACAATGTGGCTCAGTTTGTTGTGACTTAATACAACCACTAGAGGTCAATGTTTTACTATGTACAACAATACATTACTGGCATTTGCTCGAATAATTAATTTACTTCTAAAATTATCTTATATATATATAATAATCTCCTTCAATAAGAGAATCGTTTAATCTTTAAGTGTTTGTATTTGCAATGGAACAATAATGCACGGGTCATGGTTCATTTAATGTTTGAAGTGGTGCTACTCTTTCATGTCTTCATACAAATGACTTAAAGAGAAGTTGCCTGGTTTCTTAATAAAGGGTATAGTGTAGTATAGAGAACATAAGAGCTCTTATGGGAAATGCATTGACTCGGTTTGACGTAAACACTCAGGGGAATTCTGTACCACAAGTGTGTATTGTCAGCAGCTGATCGGCAGATCAAAGACAACGCAGTGATGCACAACTTACTGTATGCATCACCAAAAAAAGATGTTCTCAGAGGTTCTACTTTACTGAGCTCAACAAAAGGGCCCTTCACTTTACAAACAAGTCAGCATTGTTATCGCAGAAATAGAGATTTCTGTTGTTGACATATTGGCTATACGGCTATATCAGTCTCTTCTGTTTGTGACATGTATTTCCTACATGTAGATATATTTACACACACGCACGCACGCACGCACGCACACACACACACGCGCGCACACACACGCACACACACACACACACACACACACACACACACACACACACACACACACACACACACACACACACACACACACACACACACACACACACACACACACACACACACACACACACACACATATATATATATATATAAAATTCCCTTCTCACCCTTGGGTGGATGAGACCACCCACGGAGCTCTGGTCCTCCTCCAGATATATATATATATATATATATATATATATATATATATATATATATATATATATATATATATATATATATATATATATATATTTTTTTTTTTTTCTCTTTTTTGACACACGTATCATATGACACATAGAACAGAACAAGACCAGAGAGAGAAAGAAGAGGATTTTATTTTAAATAAAAAGAACAAAAACATCGTAAGTGTAATTAATCTAAATTAACGTCTCATTTCATCCAGAGTCTCTAAAATTTGTCCATGTTGAAATTTAGTCCGAATTTGATTTTTTTTTTTTTTTTTTGTATGCCAATCACAATGTCAGTGCAGTCCTTGATCGCTGGTTCAGCTGGTGTCATCCATCTGTTATAGATTATATAAAAATAATCATTTAATTTAATTTAATAATTTATAAAAAATAAGCAAACTGTGGTCTCAAATACAAATTGGGGGGAAAAAACAACATTTTTGTCACTATGTTCCCAAAATGTAATATTCCTTCGGAACGTTTACTTTGCCGTGTCATTTGGTGTTTTACTGAGCTTAGCTCCTCAGTGAATCACCAATAAATATATATTTAAAATAATGTCACAAATCCATGCTTCCAGGTCTGTGAGCTGTTTAATAACACTGTAACATAACCGAATGTGCACAACAGATATTCTTTATATAAAGCATATAAGCTTTATAAAGATTCTAGCTATTCCTATATTTATTTCAGTAATGCTTGCCCATGATACTAGAGACATGTCTGATGTCTGATATTGTTTTGCAAGCATATTTTTTGTGTGCACTTTTCCTTTAGCTTAAACTAGGCAGACAGCTCATCACTACGTTGCACAGCCAAGCAGACAACATAGTTTTCTGGTGGGTTTAATTGTGATCTCTCTGCATCTCTCTGCATTCTCTCTGCTACCTCTAATAAAGCCTGCAAAAACAAATGTCATTCATATCATTTGTTGTTTTACATTTTTGTTCAGCAGCCAATGTCTCCTGTCTTGTGCAATGTCATGCTGACATATTGACTAGTATAAAATTACAATAATAATAATTATTAAGAAATGCAAATAAATCAATGTAATAGATAACCATAAGAAAGTAGTTCACATCTGTGTAGAAATAAACATCGAGTGTTTTACTTAAATGTAAGACTGCTGAGGTACAGTATGTTTTGATAAGAATAACTCTCAAAGAGAATGGAATTTTATTTTAGAATAACTAAATAAAATAATGTATGGGCTTTAAACCAACGTGCATCCGTTTTGCTACAGGAAGTGATGACATCATACTTTGGTTACTGTCAAAACAAACAAAGATCATCTGGTGTGTCACACACTTGAGATTACAGTCAAGCGTGTCAGTTTCACATTCAGGAGAAAGTAGCTACAAATATATGCAGTAATAATAAAAAAAAATCCTCCTGTTATAGTGCTTTCTCCGTATTCTGTTAAATATTTTTTAGTAAACTAAGACCAGGACTGAAATTGTTTCTTTATCTGTTATCAGTAACTCGTGAGTTTCTAGTTGTAAATAGCTATAAGCTCATTTACATCTTGTTATCATGTTTTTCATCAAAAACTTAGCTATAAGATTTTTTTTTCATTCACACAAGCTGACTTAAATCCAAATCACATGTCACACTGAGGGACATTTTTAAAGACATATCTCAAATTCAAGCTCACAGCAACATCACTGCATGTCTGCGTCCAATAGTCAATCCAGGATGAAGCAAAATAACATCTGGATTAGGTATTGATAATGATAATGATATCTTCAGGAAACTTGAACAAACATGTATATCTTTCATGGTGTGCAACAGAAAGTGTAGTCATGATCGAAATCAGAAAACAAATGATCATATCCCCAAATGTGACAATACTTTTCATGGAAGTCCATCTCAAACGTTGGAAACAACTCCAACAAATCACCTAAGCTCCTTGTGGACGGATGAGCCTAATTTAACAAACTAGAAGACGATGATAATACTGATTGGTACATTTGTTTGTTTTCTTTGTTTCTTTCACTTCTCCTTCAAATTTTGTTTGAAAATACCTAAATTTGTGCAACATTTAATGAATTTTCCTTAACAAAAAATATGACACATTCAAGATTTTTTTCAGTTATGATCTGATCCTCTAACAAAAAACAAAACAAAAACAGTAAAACAGGTACAAAGCCACCCTCCACTTTTCAGCCAAAAGTTCAGCCCATGCACAAGGCAGGAAGCCCCAGCCCCTCCCTCCTCTGCGGGGCGGGTGGGCGTACAGACTGAAGGAACAGCCAGATGTTGACGTTCCACAGTGAAACATACCCACATCCGTTCTAAGTCAAGACCGTTTCAGGCCTATGAGAGGCTGTCAAACTTTACAGCAGCATCAGAGACAGACGGGCCTACATTGCGTTTAAGGGAGTACTTTGATAAACTACCAAGATACAACTTTAAAGCCTGTCCATTTAATGTATTTGAATGCGTCTACACAAAGGGAAATACACATTACTACTATTCTTTGTCATGGCAAAAACAGGAACTATAAGAAACAGACAATGACACCAACAACAGAATTTAACACTTGACACAAAAAAATCCATGCCTTATCCATGTCATCTTGATTGAAGCATACAACCAATCCAAAGAAACACCAGAATAACTCCAGAATACCACATTTGAGCAACAAAAATCCCTCTATAATGACCTGGCTGCATATGAAGAAATAAATAGACCCATTGAAAGAATCGGTATCCTACTTTTACTTTGATATTGCTGACAATAACAACAACATTTCACATAATTTGACAAATGACTACATGACGTTGGAAGAATAGACAGCTTATTATTGTGACATATAAGTAAAAGGTCATGAGTAGCCTATGACTAATAAAAATTGGTAGACTATTCTAAGGGGGAAAAAAACAACAGAAAAAACACAGAAGCAATTAAACTAAACACAGACCAATCCATTACGCCCCCGACACAAAAAGTGGCCATCTCTGCTCGGTGCGCATTAAGGACAAACACTGCAAACACGACCATGTGCAAGTGAGGCGTGACTCTGCAACGCGGATAGTTTGAGGCGCACACGTTGTAAAAGATTTCCGAGTAAAAACAAAAGCACTAACACCTCTGCCACAGGCCTAATGACAGCTGTGTCAGACACTACGCTGCTTTGACTCGCGGAGCGCGCAACCCCGACGTCCACTCCACGCTCACATTACGCACGCAAACCTTGACACCGAACACAGCAAACATGTCAGCGGAGCACACGGGGTCGTTACGCACCTGTTTTCGGCGAAGGGCACGCCGAACAGACGAGGGTTTCGGCCGTAGATGCAACTGCGAACGCGTCAAACAGCATGTAAGAGTTGTTTACAAAGTTTCATAGTAATTTCCGATTGGTCTGAGCGAGTTTTCGTCGACGCCCCAAAACCCCGTTCACTGGGCGGAGACTGCGCGCGATTCCTGTGCAGTGTGTGGGCAACGGAGGCTGATAGTTGGAGATACTTGTGGAGCGAGTGGTTGGTTGCGATTGCTGCAGAAAAAACGGACATATCGTTTGGAATTTGAGATGAGATCGTAAGCGTTCACTTCACTGCGTAATGGGACGCACGGAAGTTTGGAGTCAGAATCAGATAACGGAAGGATTCATAGGCAACAACTTAAGTGACCTCAAACCAAGCAGAAACTCTTGACCCTATCGCCTGCGGACATTAAATTGTACGATCTCATTTGTTAATAGGTAATTATAGCCTCAATTGATTTAAGCTCTTTCCAAGAATCTAATGGGCTCTTATCGGCAAATACAGTCATCACTGTAGTGAATACAAATGGCTGCTGCTTCAGCTAAAAGCACACCAGGACACTCGATCTTAAATGTGACTATGAAAGAGGGCTGGATGAGGTCCGTGAGTTGAGACAGAAAGACATACCATACATCAAATAATAAGCATGTTACCACAGTTAGCACTTAAGGTTAACTGGCCAGATGAAATCAGCAATAATGGCCAAATAACAAGTAAGATTCATTTGTCTAAAGTATGATAGAGCCTAATATAATATAGTTCAAGACAAGCTTTATTGATGAAGGAAAACAAAACACTTGGAAACAGTAGATCACAAATAATATATATAAACATTCTTACCATTTCATTTTTCTTCATGAAATAGTCCAAAAACCGTCTATTAACAACGGTCCAAATCATAATAATAGTCTTTTTCTAATCAGTCAAACTATATTTAAGATATTGTTACGTTTGCCCGAGTACACCAGAAGGTTGAGGCTAACATGTTTTCTAATTATTTTTCCGTCTTTTCCACATTTACGGCATGACTCACTGTTGAATCCACTTATCAGTTTTTAGAAAAACACAATAGGGCTGTTCCACACTGGTCTTTTACAGCCAAGCAGGATAATAGTGGTGGACAATTTCATCATGGCACCTCTCCGCAGGGCTTACTTCCACCCAGAAAAGTAGAGCAACACAACAGCAATCACAGCTTTTGATTGTGGCCCAACGGTTCGAACAGCCCCTCCAGTGAGCCTTAGAATGGAACAGATTGCAGACCTGGATTACAGTGTTTTTAATAGACAGATAGCTTGGCCGGGCCCCTTCGGAGATTCAGAACATAATGCAGCCTTTACGCAGAACCAAATCTTACGCCATTAGTTGCGAGGCACAGTTGGGTTTCCATTCATGCTTGGTGCTCAAAGTCAGTGGGAGTTCGTTCAATTATCCTTTATCAAAGCAAGTTTGATAAAGGAGAAAATAAACTCCTGAACAAGGACCCAGCAGTAGGTGATATGCTTGGCCTGACCCGGAACCTCTACTATAAAGTGTGCTCTGTAGTGGACGTAAAAGTCACACAGAATGTCTTGTGCAGGAGGATTTTATATACAGTCCATGGTTTTTTCTAGCACAGTTAAATAAGAAAGTTACTGTTGAATACGTTCCATAGCAAGTCAGTTAAATTAAATGCTGCGGTTTCAATAGTCAAACTTTATTTTACACTGGACTTGTTAACATTATGCAATACTATATGTGGGAGTTGTGAAAGGACAACATGAAACTGAGAAAATATTAAACACAATCTTTGTTGGTGTGTGTGTGTGCGCGTGCATGCGTCTGTGCGTTTCAGTTTCCCCACAAACAAGTGCATCATTATTTACTCAAACTATGCAGAAAGCCAGCTATTTAAATCTAATTACAATATCTGAGAATAGAAAGTGTTAGTTTCTCAGAGAAGTGATTGTGTAATTAAGGATCATAGTTTTATCTTTGGCTTTAACTTGTGCTGGATGTCACTGCATTGCGTTCTTGTCTTATTATGATGAAAAGACCACAGCACACATGCAATTAATAATGAGAAAAAGAACCACATTTTCCCCTTATGGTTGTTCTATGAAATCATGTAGAAAGACCCAGATAACCCTTCTTTGGGCACAATAGAACATTATATGACAAATGCATTCTGAAGATGTCCTTCTGCATACGTTTTACACTGTGCTATTGGCAACACAAGTGCCTCTTCTATCTTCTTCTCTTCACAGAGCTTGTGTACAGTTTGCTGCACAGCCACTGCTCCACATCCATGCAGCTGGTGTGGGACATGAGACAAACCTGGGCTCATACGGCGCGAACAATCCAGAACCAGATACAAAACAATGACAATTATATGTGTTTGAGATGCTCAAGAAAGAAAGTAGGAGATCCTTTAGTGGCAGAAAACTCTGTTTGCTCATCTTGGGGTTGCCAGGGGACCACTAGCATGTTAATTAGCATCATGCTAAGTGCCTAATTCCCATATAAGTCATTAGAGTGTGAAACAACAACGCTGCTCAGATTGGTGGTAATTAAGAGTAATCCCTGACACAGCCGGAGACTTCAGAGAACATTCTCTCTCAAAACAACCGCCTCTTAAAGCTTGTAACACCAAGAGCAGATCTACTCCAACAGGGAATATCTGTCTGATGTGCAAACTATTGGCAAAGTTATGTCCTCAAAACAAAATGTTTCTTTTACTTCATTATACTCTTATTCATTTTAGAACACTTTTGACACCATGGAAAAAAATAAACTGCCATGTCATTAGACAAAGACAGAATCATTCCTCTTTTGGAATTTTGATTGCTGTTCATCCTCACCATGTTGTTTGCCAACATGCATGTGCAATAGAAGAGGAAACAATACATTATAGAGGTCCTACTGATGCATTTCTCACTCTTTGACTTGAATTCAATCTTTATTCTTTTAACCAACTTTATTTATTTAAGAAATTATTTTGTAATAAAATATAAACAAATGGAATAGAGCTCAGCAACTCTCAGCGTGTAATACACATAAATGCTGATAAGCGATAGACAAAGCTTTGCAGTTAGTAGAAAGGATCACAAGGGGGAGTGAGAGTACACAAAATTAAATACAAGTCATACAAGGCACACGTGAAAACACAAGTGTATTGTGTGGTAAAGCCAGCGAATGAGCTGTAGCCTGTCATTTCACTGTAGCTCGGGCTCCACTGTTGGTACAGCTCACAACCAACTCCCACAAAGCACAAAGAAATTAAGAAAAAAAATCTTCTTTTGAATTGTGTATTTTTCATCCAAAGGTTAAATAAAAAAAAAAAAAAAATAAAAAAAAATCTTATTGTATTTTTGTATTTCTGAACAACAAAAAAGGGGGAAATAAAACCCTGTTCTTTTTTATTTTCTATTTTAAATTGAAAATCAAATGAACAAAGAGTTTCTCAGATTCTTTTTGGTATTTATTCAACACAATTAAAAAGCACAACAAATATTTTATCAAATGCCAATTGCAGCTTTTGAAATGAACAAATTCTGACTTTAGTCACAGCCATCAGTGTTAGTCAGTGGAGTGGGGTTAGATGTGGTTGAACAATTTAAGTATCTTGGAGTAATTTTTAATTCAAATTTAAATTTCAAAAATCCAACAAGTCCTCCAAATCAAAACAACCTATTTAGTCGTTTGTTTGGAGACTCCAGGCTTGCTCCATATTCAATTTTAGCACAGATCCAGAGAGCGGAGCGCATGAAGGAAATTGATTTTTTAAATTATTATGATCTCATAATCAAGGAATTTGGGCTTTAGGTTGATTTACTAAATATAAAATTAAATATATATGTAAATAATGATAAATAAACAAATAAGGTAAATAATACCAACAATTCCAATAATAATCTCTTCTGCAGTAATATAAGTTTAATATTAAAAGCTTCAAAAGCAAAATGTATTCTATTTTTAACAATTGAAAATATGAAGATCATTGTACAATTAGAACATATCAGACCATATTGTGAACACAAGGCTGTAGGAAATACAATGCAGAGAATCAGGATCAGATCAGGATGCATACAGCACAAGGTTAGCTAAATTAGGGCTGCATAATATTTCAAAAAAATATTATCGCAATTGTTACTATGCATCTGAGAATGGTTAAATGCATTCATCTTTCGTTTCTTGTGCGGCCGAGCTTGTTTTAACTTTCAGACGCACCCTCAAATGTTCACCCCCAAAAGCTCCGTTTTGCTAAGAACAGACATGGCAAGTTACTGTTTTTTGTCAAAGCTCTTGCTTCAAAATCCTCTTTTTGAACTGTTCAGTAATGTATTTTTATGGTTTACAGAGTAATGGACAACTACACTACACTCCAAAGTCTCCATTGTGTGTATATTTGTACCTAAACTACTATATTTTAAAGTAATAGTTGAGTTATCCTTTGAACCTGGAAAAGAAAATATGTACATATGAGGAAAAAATATTGTGAGGATATCGTTATCGCAATACTTGACACCCATATCGCATATCGTACAAATTTCCCATATCGTGCATCCCTAATCTAAATTAGAGTGAGTTGGTGAATAGTTATGATGTGTGTGTGTTGTATCATTCACTGTGAGCACAGCGGGAGCCTGTGAGGAGCTCCTGCCTCTTTAATGGCCAGTGGAGTGGCAGCAGTTTGTGTCCTCAGGTTCATCACTGTCTAACATCTTCTGCTTACAGCAGGGCTGTTATATTAATCCGGTGACAGGTTCATTAAGTAGATTTCTCTTAGTTTTGGGTGAACGTGATTCATAAACACTCATGTCAGGAGGTTCTGGTCCTGACTCCTGCAATAGTTGTTCAAGTATTGCTGCACCCTCTTTCTATTGTGTAATCTGCAGATTGTAGTGAGACGTAGCATTGGCTGAATTATTTCTTGAAAGATGTATTTATTTATGAACCAGAAAAAATATCTAACAATATGAGATCGAAACAGGGGCATATGTGTATCAGATAAATGTGTATAAAGTGTGAGGAGCAGGACAAGAGGTGGACAGCACCTCAGAGGTTTATGAGCCACATGTAGAGGAGAGGAGGCTGAAGCAGAGTGGACTGTTCAAACTCAACTGTTCGATGAGGCTGAAGCTGAGGAGGAGTGCATAGGGATGGAGCTAAGGAGTTTGCAGACTAATTCATTAGATATTAAAGGAGTGTCAAAACTCTGGTCCAGGGGCCAAATTTTAGCATACCTCCATACACCTTGTTTGGTCGTTCTTTTGGGATCTAAAATGACCAAATAAGTTGTTCTTGATGTGAGGACAGTCTCCAAAGATCATGTCCAACATGATCAAATTTAACCTGTCATATAAACATATAAGGCCTTATCTGACTCTAGAGTCAGCAAGTCTTACATGCACTCGATATTATTTAGTCATTTAACATATTCAAAAAGCCTTCACATCTTAGTTCCTTAGTTCCTAGATGCCTTTCTCATTTTTAAAGTTCTAAATGGGCTTGCCCCTCCACCTTGGAACAAGTATCAGAGCACAAGAGGAGATTGTAATGTTCAATGGCTCAGGACTAAATTTAGCCAAATGGTTGTGTCTATCAGTGGCACAAAATTATGGAATTCAATGCCAGAACACATCAGAAACTGTAACAACTCCTTCAAAACAGATCTTAAATATTGGTTGAAAACAAACCAGTCATGCACCCATACCTGATCGTTTGCTTTTTTCTATGGACACTTTCAACTTCTAACATTTATTACTACATAATCTGTTTTCTTTGTAATGTCTCACGTGTGGTGACATTCTGCTGTCTGTTTTTAATGTTTAATGTCTTGTAATGTCAAGTGTGTCTGTGTCTGTCTAATTGCATATTTCATGTTTTTACCTGTCTTAGGACAATGGAGGAAATGTAGCTATTGTGCTCACTCCAGCATATTTATGATGAAGCTGCTGCTGAGAGACTGATGAATATGCACTGTCCTAATTCAAATAAATAAATAAACATTGATTTATTTATAGGATCCCCATGAGTCTTTACTGTTTTATTTACTGTGGTCCAGGTTATTGTTTGAATGCTGATTTTGGCCAAAGTTCCAGTAAAACATGAACCAATTAAAGCAAGACTAAGACTGTACAAGCAATACAGGGAATGTAATGTCTGAATAAATTAAATAACAAAACACATTGCCTCCATAGCATTTGCTTATACCACTCTCATATGTTCAATAGCCACAGCGATGGAGTTATAATCAATTTCAGGGCCAAAGCAAGCAGTGTCTAATTCCAAATTGTTGTTTTAATGGAATATCTAAGTCAATCATGTGATGATTTTCCAGTTCGGGTCACATACAAAAATAAATACATTTTCATATCACACAATAGATGGCAGCTGCCTGACAAGTACACTTCCTGAATATAGAAAGGAACTTTAGTGACATTACATCTCTGCTCTGTTTTCCTTTTACTCTATGCCGTTGCCCTCTGCTGAATTTGACTCAAAAAGGTCAACAGGAGAACAAATCTCTGGTGTAGTGCTTTAGGGTGCTTTTGTTTTCCTGTTTTTTCAACTTCTGTCAAGTGGTGTTACTTGAACATTATGACTACATTCAGACTTTGGTATGGGTTTTCTAGTGGTTTTCTAGATGATTGTACAGCACACTAAAAAGAGAAATGTATTCATTATCAGTTTTATATTGTCTTCTATTCAAGTCACAAACGAGACCCCAGTACTTCTAACTGGCACTGTACGATTTCAGCGTTTTTTTCCTACCAGAGCGAGCTAGCACTGATTATGCTTCCTGTCCTATTTACCTGGATTGTGGGTCTCTCTCAGCGGGGGTGTCTTGTTAGCACTATTCTGGTGGCTATAGGGTCCAATCCCCAGGGCCTGATTACTCCATGGTTTGTTAGTCTTCATGATTGTCACTATTATCGCCGTACTCATCACACCACTGTGGAACGGATAGTAATTGTAATTGCCTGCTTCGTAACTCGAGAGTGTGCCATTTTTGGTCCTCCCCATGGCTTTAATTACTGGAGATAATATGTAATTAGTAGGATAATCTTTGGTCTTCAGAGCTTGTTGGGGAATTGTTACACCCTTTCTTTGTAGTGAGAAGAAATGTTTATGCTATTTGAGTTATTAAAGAAGGGAAAAAATTAAAATGTTGCTACGCACTTAGATTCAACATGTTTTGTCGAGCCCAATTCTAACCACTTGGGCATCCTGAAATCGGATTATCTTTACTATTATATCATGTTTTGGTCATTCTTTAATTCAATCCAACCATTAGCCGCAATGGTTCATAAATGGATAGACTGGCGATAAAATACCAAGAGAGACGAAGGTAAAAATAGGTTAGACGCTGCTATGGCAGAGCATCACGTCACTTTCGAAGATTTTTGTTTCATTTTCTTTAAAATATTCATCCAATACAACGTAAACAAATATTCACCTTGATAAGTACAAAGGCCCTCCTCTGCACTGAAACACTTGTATGAATTATTTAGGATGATGCATTGTGCATCTGCCTCTATTTGTTAACACTCCTCAGCCTTACCACAAAGACAACAAGCAGAAAGTTTTTTAATAAAGTATATTTTCAAGTGTCTAACAACCACACTGGCCCTTGACCCTTCCACCCAATTATGTTTCTCTAAAACACTGCCTTTAATGAAAGGGACCAAAAGAAGAGCCATAAAGACACATGCGGTGGATACCTCTGTCACCTCCACAGTGTTAATGTTGGACAAAATCTCATTGATAGTCATTTTCACTTCTAAGCTGATGATATGGTTCTTTATTGTTTTGTCAAAACTCTTGATGATAGTGTTGTAACATTGCAAAATGCCTTTAATTTTGTCCAGCACACTTTTTTGCAACTAGACCTTTCCCTGAATACAAATAAAATGTTGCTAATTCTATTCACAAAGACAAAGCAGTATCCCCAAAACATTCCTCCAATCGGCACTCTGCAAGGGACAGAAATAGAAATGGTTAAATCTTTTAAATTATTATTGACCACTCACCTTCAAAGCACATGTTGAGCAGTCAAGAAATTTAGAATAAAAATCGTTTTTTACTTCAGGAACAAGCTATGCTTTTCTTTTAATGCAAGAAAGAAGCTTGATGCAGCAACATTGTTGTCCCTCTTGGATTACGGTGACCTAATTGACATGAATGCACCAACCCAAGTCTTAAAATTGCTGGACTCTGTTTATCATGCCTCCCTGCGATTTATCACAAACTGTAAGCCTCGGACTCACCACTGTGAACTTTACACGTGTGTTGGCCGGCCAGCACGGACACTCGAAGGCTGAGCCACGAATACATGTTTATTTACAAAGGAATCATGGCTCTGCTCCCTCCATATCTCTGTGCATATATTCAACAAACAAACAAATGGACAATATTCTCTGCGCTCTCAGGATTCTGTATTACTCTCTGTGCCTAGTGTTCGCACAGAGGCTGTAAAGTGGCATTTCAACATTCTGCTCCCTCAACATGGAATCATTTACAGAAGGTCTGGAAATTAAAAGAACTGGTTTCAATAGGTCAGTTTAAATCTATGCTGAAAGGTTTGGAAATGAGATCTATCATCTGTAACTGTTTTTAGGGAATTTGTTTTATGTGATTGTCTAAATGTGTGAATGTATAATTTATGCTGCCGTCTTGGCCAGGACTCCCTTGAAAAAGAGATTAGTAATCTCAGTGGGACTTTCCTGGTGAAATAAAGGTTAAAAAAAATACAAATAAAGTGTAAGTGTTTTTCACATTTCATTTATATTAATTTCATTACAAATCACATCAAAAATAGTTTAATTGAATGTATTTATTTAGACACACATTTTCTACTTTGGGTGCACACTTATTAGTTAGTACTTGTCTGAATTGTTTACTTTTACTTGTTTCTTTTGACTCAGAATGACCAAAGGACCAGACTAACGAGCTGGAGACTTTTAACATCACAAGAGAACACTACTGGGCTTGTTAATTGCTAATTTAGCAATCACTGTTATTGTATTCTGTTCAGTTATTATAATTAACTTTATTGTTACTTTGCCTAAGTTAGTACTTTTTGGTTTACCTTAAGTGTACTGTCTCCCCAGTGTGTTCATTTTGGGTTAGTAAACACTTTTGGTGAAGTTCAATTTGTTTCTGTTAAAGTTATGGTTTAAGTTGGGCCCAAACTTTGCATCATTTAAATTATTTTTTACCCTGTGTTAAATAAAATTTGGACTTGATTAAATTATCCTAATTTTTACACCATTTGTACCTGCCTTTTATATTTGGTCCACTAAACAGGGATTTTTCCCAGGATGAAAAGTGACAACAATTTCAATTTTATTCTATTCTATTTCACATTCTCAACAAACACAACTTTCTGTTAAAAATGTCTAAAATTGTTCACCTGCAAGACTCACACCAGTCTAAAGTCTGGCACTGTGCAGAGTTAATGTGATGAGGATGAGGGACTGAGGACATAATGAGCTTTGTAATTAGCCTTTGGGTTAGAGGCTCAGCCACTGGAGGTCAGCCTCATGCCTTTTGCCATAGGGTTAATGCAAAAGTGCGGGATGGATCTTAACTTAATTCTTAGCATTAATCTACAAGCACACACTGCACAAATCATAATCTTTCATTTACATGGAACACATATCTCTTGTTGGGTTACCCTAACAAAAAGAATATACAGTCAAACTAACAACAAATTAACCATGCCATTTGGTGGAAGACACAGATTGTGGAAGTGTCCTAATTTCTTATCCTATACACCTTATTTCACCCCACCCACTTTTGCCTCTTTTCACCACAGACCCGCACTCTTGTAGTAAAGGCACTTCCGGTTTGACGAGAACCTTGTTCATGCAAATGGCGAATGAGAGAAAAGTCTTAGCGTTAAAACATTATATAAAGTAGATTGATTTGTGTAAAATGTTTAATGCACCGTTTTCCTGGAGCCTGAAAACGGCTTTTAAGTCCGTGCAAAACTTACTTTCTGTTGAGCTCGCCTGCTCCACTTAAACTAATACAATGTTTTAAAAAAAGATGGCAGCGCCCAAGGCAACTTCCGGAATAAGATGAATTCATGGGTTTCATAAATAGGATATTCAGAGTTGTATATCAGTAACCCTGCCAGTACCTGAATGGCGCTGGAAGTTGAAACAAAAACCTAACTTGTATGCTGTTTCTTACTCTACCAAAATAGTGTCTGTTTGAAGACTAGTTGAACATCTTGTGATATAACCTCATGTGGGATAAATTGGGAAATGTTTCCACTAAATAAGCAGCATTCAACATGTTATTTGTTTTTGGATGTGTATTGTCCATCTGGAGAGACATAACTTGAGCAGAACATTTGAAACCGTATCCGCACTTGTTTTCTACAGGACAGAATACACTGTTTTCAGTTCTCATGTTCTCAGGGACATAGCTGTCAGGGTGTTCCAGGTCTTCCTTGGGCCCCCTGGTTTGACATGAATGGAAAGTTTCTGTTGAGATTGCGATTACTACAAACCAAGCTCCAATAAATGTAGCTGAGATGTAAGGGGGAGACATATTGATACATCAAATCATTACAGGAAAGACCTCTGGGGGGCACACCAGATACACAAGCCACTCCAAGATTCCTTTCATTTTGAAGGGGCAGTGACTCTACCCAGAGCTTTCCACAGGCGGCTATACTTATCCAAGCTCCAGTGTGAACGTGAATGAATGTGAATGAAACTCAGTCCAGTATAAATACCACACTGCCCACGCTACACACCGCAAACTACTCCTACACTCAATACATAAAATATTCCAATGAAATGTCCTGTTGAAATTCCAATTTATAGGCTAAATCAAATGGAGCAAAACTATGTGAGAAATGTATGAGTAACTGGTGTGCTCTGATGTAGAAGGCCTCCGAAAAGTAAAACCTTACCAAAAGCAAGGAGCAAAGAAGCTTAAACTGGTGGTGTTAAATCAAAATCTCCTCCTCTGCTTACACACTTCCCTACTGCTACGACTTCACAGGACTCTGAGGGAAACCGCTCTGAACGGCCTACACGCTGAGGTAATTGTATAGACACACATTCAAACAACAGACTGAGCGAAAATGCGATATGAACTTTGGCCCAATGTATTTCCTGTTGGCTTGGCTGGTCTGAAACAGTGACAATTGTAAGATGGTCCATGGGGGTGTAAGAAGACTTAAACTGGGATCTCAAGCAGCCGCTAAGTAATGTTTTTCTACGCTGACAAAACATTAAATCAAAGTATAAGTGACTGTAAACGTAAAAAGGAATAATAGTGCTAATTTGCATGTCAGGAATTCAACCAATAGCAGCAAAATCCATCGTATCCATGATAGACGCTCAGTTTAAATGTTACAAGAAGCAGCAATTTTACTCTTTTCCCATCAATTCTACTTTTTTGTCATTGAATTTGAATACATACAGTGCAACTCAATGATGCAACCACAACTCCAAATGCCGTATTAAGGTGAGACACTATAGGCAAAACAGTTAATGAATGTACTTGTTTTTTGGTCAGTTTGCCCTCTAAACAGAGGCTTTCGCGTGGACAGCTTGTCATTAGGCCCTTAAAATGTTTTATTGTTTAATTGAACTTCCACTTCATCCATAGCTTTTTATGAGACATTGTAACTTCAAAGGCTGTTTTCTTAAGCATTTTTCTCGTAAAGACAACCACTTAAAGTAGCCCCAACACCAAACTTTATAATATTGTAGTCGAAAAGATTCTGACAGAACGTACCCAATGATTTATTGATTTCTAACTCTAGTCTAAAGTCTAAAAAATGAGACAAAATTTGAATTTTCAGGCACATTTTCAGTCAGATCCAGTTTACTCAAAAACTAAATAAGATATCAGTTTTTTTTTGTTAAATGTACAAAATGAATCAAGAAATTTAAACCTGGTTCTATCCATTTTTGTGTTTTAAATGTCCCAAATATATGCAGGGCTGGCTAACTTTTCTGAGAGGAAAGGAGAGGTTCACCTGCAGTGTCTTGCCTCAATGCAAATCAGCTTGATACAGCTCTTAGTTTTGTTTCTTTTGGTAACAAAGGCAACATATACTTTTTTACACTTTTCAGAGAAGTGGGTCAGATTTGAACACAGATGTCGCTTTTGAACTGTCCTCAGATGCATACTGTTAGTGTCTGCATAAACATGGCTGAGCAGATGTATGCATGGATGTCCAGCTCTGTTTCTAAGGCGATTGCTGCTGTGCTCATCCCTTGTGAAGCTGAAAGTGGTGGACTTAATCAGCTGGAAGTCTTTGATATATTCTTCTTCGTCGCACTCGCAGGGAGCAGAAATGGAGTTATAGCTCCACAGAGAAAACTCAAATGCATTGCTGATAAAAAAGTACTGAGGTAATGAGAGCCTGGTAAAAGAGGGACGCGGAGGCATGGCAAATGAGTCGGACAGCGAAAGCTCAGTTTACATTTTTTTTACATGTAATGGTCCAATTCAAATCTGGAAGAAGACAACATGAATGGGAGGGCCTGCATGCCTGTAGTCATGAAAGTGTACGCAGACTAGTTAGACAAACCCTTTTTATGACTTCCGATATGCTAGAACATTGACATTTTTCAGGCAATACCACTATCTCATGTTTGACTCTCTGCTGTGGAAAATAACCAATATTTTCCAGTCAATGCCGAGATCTATATTTTGATCAAACTATGGAAAAGCTCACAATATAAAGTGAAGTTGTCGTTAACTTTTCATTTTTGTAAAGATAATAACAGACTGTATTTTCTAGGTTTTAATATTGTAATTGTTATTTGCAATTGTTATTTATTTACTAATCACTATACTATAATTAACTAATTTACATAGACTAAGATCAAATCTAAACAAAATAATCAAGTTTAAAAATGTTCAAGCCTCCACTTATTTAAGAAAAAAAACATAACACACACACGCACACACACATGTGCACACATGCGCACACATGCGCACGCCTTGTTACTGAATATTCATAAAAGATATTTATCAAATATTGGCTAAGCTAACCATTTCTCATGTTAATGCTAACTTTTATTAAAACGGAATATATAAAGAAACTTAAAATTTAAAGTAAAGACTTTGTGATTGTTTTATATCAAATTAAATTTGTTTTATGTTTATATTTACTATGCATCAATTTTAATATTACTCTGTTTACAAACACAGATGTGAACGGGACGTATTGATCTCATTTGTCATCCAGCTCACTGTCAACGTGTGATCTTTAAGTTTTTATTCATTTGTGTGACTTTGAAAAAACCCATAGAGATAGAACTATGCTGTGTTCCAATTGTCCTCGGAGGTCGGATTTTCCAAGTTCCAAAATTCACACTGGAACATACTCCTACTTGTAAACTCAGGCAACATTTCCGAACCCCGAGTTTATCCAAGCCAATCCAACATGGCTGCGCCCTGCGTTTGGATAAAGTTTTAAACATCTGACAGTTAAAATATTGATAGTACTTCACCGTTGTTGCATGCCAAGCTCTCTCCTGTCCACCTGATGCCTGTGAAGCTCCTGTGGTGCCGGTGAGCTTCTGCAGTTATAAATGCATTGTTATGCTAATGTTGCTAAAGGCACCACGGAGCTAATGACAACAAATGCAAAAATATTTTTTCAAATGTTTATTTATAACTTACAAATGTAAAATCAAATTGATTACCTTCATTTGATTCACATGTTGGTTGATTTAAAAGCCTTCTTGTGTTTTGTTGTCCGTACACTTATGTATTGCTCATAGGTTTTTCCTACTTGACAATGAAATGCAGAAACTCAGAGAAAACGTGTCTACGAGTTCCGTCTTCCTACTGGTGCTGTTGTGCATGGAGCCTATTCAGTCCTTACCTGTGGTCTTTAAACACATACTGTACGTCCCCCTTAGATTATATATTATAATTTGTATGGGCCATTATCTGGGAATTTTTCCAAAACCAATGCATGGGAAAAACCAACCAACCAACCAACTAATACAAACACACATCACATACACATTCCTCTTTGTGTCTCTTTCAAAAACAATTCATTATTTAAAAAGTTTTTCTTTGACCGACTGTTTAGTTGGTCTGGTTTGTTGTATTGATTTGGATAAATTTAAGGCTTTGTTTGGAAGTTTTACCAAAGTTTTGACATTACAAACGTGAAATGGCATACCAAAATGTCGGATACTGTGCTCTGTGGAACAGGGCACAAGACAGTAGCCTTTTCAAGTGTGGCTGTGCTATTCTGATATCAATGAAAAGGTTATTACGACACATTTCTTTCCTTACGGTGCTCCCTTCCTCAGCCCTAGTCCTTGTAAAGAACAGAGGAGTGGAGGAAAGCAGCGCTCTAACACTGAAATAGAAGTGATTTACTGCTTTTTTTGTCCCCTGAGACCCAGTTAAGGCCCTTGTGTCTGTCCTGCTGCTGGATAATGAGTTCTGATGGTCCAGGCTAGACATGTCTATGATCCTTGGTCAGCATGACTAAATATATTCAACCTCGTAGACGTCTCACTTACTTAACTAATCAATGTCATCAAGCATTGGCACGCGCTAGGTCGACTACTCACATCTAGAACTGCAGCCAAGTTCAAAATGATACGTCTATGAGAAAAGTTGCTGAGGATCTGCAGACCCAAAGTGCTGAGCACGAGCACACAAGGCAAGGCCATTTACACCATACACCATACTAGTCTGATTCGATTTAAAGTGTGTCTCAGATGGACCATCTGGAACTGACAAATTTAGTTGCAGCTCATGTGCTGATGCTGATAAGAATGCAACCGTAGCAACAGACATAAAACACAAAACAAAAAAAAAGTGACAAAAGGTGATAAAGTATGTATTCAAAAGTACGGCATATGTTCCAACAATCTTGGAGTTCAAGCATTTTCCTAACCTCTCTGAAGAACTACACATTACAGAGTAATAAACTGAATTTGAGTGGAGTAGAGAAACAGAACATGGGCCAGAGAAAAATAGAGCTCTTTTTTTTTTCTTTCTTTTTTTCCTTTCTACTTCGTTTTTTTCTCTTTCAGCTTTTAGCTTTGGTGAATTACCACAGAAAATCATTCATCTCATGTGCAGTGATTTGACAGATTTTTTGAGCCATGGCACAAAAACATATCGTAGAACTTTCCAGGTAAAGTAACAACATCTCCTTTAACACAGTGGAGACAGTGATTTGAGTAATTACAGGTGAGATCCAAACTAAAACTGGGATTTCAGGATCAAATACAATATTGGACAAAAATTAAACTAAAGGACACTGGATATAGCAAAGGCCTGTATGGTTATTATTTTGTTTATTAATGTTTCTTTTACTTTTTTTAACTATAAAAATACTCCAGAGGCAAATGGATGGCGCAGGATAAGTCATGAGGGGCGAGTCACGTGGGAATGTATTGAAACTATAGGTCTGAGTGCAACAGGTTCATAGAGGCTGGGTAAGCTTTTTGCTGATCAAAAGGAAATGGGGACAAGTAGTAATTGCCTTTGTTTAAGGAATGTATGGCACGTGCCCCAAATGAGAGAAAACAAGAGGGTGTATACGTCACATACAGTATAATCATATATGAATTCTATAAATTGGTGTGCAACCTCTTTGTGGGGATGTACTTTCTTGCACTGTGGTGACAGTAGAATGCATGCAATTAACAAAAACAAAAATGCTTGTTTTGCAGACTATAGGCCTTTGAAGTAATTTTATTCAACTAATACACACTTAATTGTTAATCTGTTTTGAGGTCATGTAATATTATCTTAAAGTACTAATATTTTCTTGCTTCTTTTTTCCTCAGTGAGACAACATGCACAACTATATGTACTGTCACAAATAAACATCTTTTTCTCAGTCTCCTGGCAGCCGTGCCTCCACTAAAGAGCTCATTAGCTGTTGGCAATAGTAACGTTGTTAAAGCTTCGCTGTGCCAGAAAACTGGAATGGCACGGCACTCACTCCTGCACTGTTTTATCACCTTTTATTTCTCTCTCATAAAACTGCATCCACATCTCTACTTCTGCTCCTTCACAGGTTTGATCCTCATGTGATTCACAAAGGGCCAGTCGCCATATCACAGAGTATGACATTGTAAGCTAATATAAGTAATTTAAGTCTGCTTCTATGGTGGTGATAAATTATGGTTGGAATCATTAGTCATCTTGAAGAAAATGACAAATGGGCCCATACAAACCATTTCTGGCCAATTCTTTATCTTTTCACATCATTTTTATGGAAGTGAAAACCACCTTATCTAAGCCACAAAATTCACCCAAAATATGCTCCCTCCACACCCAGTCTCTTTGTAGCTTATCTGTCTCTTTTAATATGATTTAACTTATTTCTCAGCTGAAAGACCACACGATTTTGTCTCTGAGGTTACAGTGATGAAAAGGGCATCTAAGGAAACCCATTTTGAGCCATAGAGCAGTACAAGAATAGGGGTTATGGTCTGTGTGAATTGGTTATGTGGTGCAAAGCCCCATTGCACTCATTTCTTACATCCAAAACGTGCATGTTCGAAAAGAAGAGAGGTTTGAAGGTCAGTGTATCATTTTAAGACATCAGAGGGAGCTGCACACAGGTCAATCCTTGCCAAAACAACAGGTGAAGAAAGCGTAATAAAAGAAAACAGAGAAGAAATTATTTCACTGTGATTCTGTCATTTTGGAGATGAAGAAAACAGATTTGAATGTAACAAATATAATGTAACGTCTCAGTGCATTAAGGTATCAGATAAAAGTGGTTCAATACAGGCTTAGTGTGTCTCTCCAATCATTATAGTTGAAATATTTTGCACAACTCAGAAATGCATGTCCATTTACCAGTGTGAAAATGTATTGTTTATTGCTTTACTGTTTGAGTGATTCATTTTAAAGTAAAATAAAGTAAAGCTCTGACATACTTTCTTGTGCCACCCGTAGACACAGCAGTGAGATTAGATTTAGACGTGCCCCTCTGTGGTGACTTTAAGAAGTGTCAGAAGGTGCTATTTCTGTCACCAGTTTGTCTGACGCTGTATTTGTTAAGCTTAAAACAGGGCAGCAGCTGGTGAATGGGTCGCAGGAGGACAGATTGGCGTTTATCAAGGACATCAGATCTCCAACTGAGAGGGGAATCTCTGCAGCCAGCCTAAATCAGCCGACTGGACCAGGCCGCTTGTCCTTGGTCGTGTGTCGCTGAAATCATCAAACCCCGTGGAGTGGACAGGGGAGGGCACACAGACCAGTCTCACTTCATGTTCACTAAGTTATCGTTGGCTGTTAATAAATATTAAAAGTTTGGTGAGATCCAAAATTCTTATTTATTTGGTGCCCAAGGTTGTTTTTGTGTGTGTGCTAAAATTGTGTTTCATTTCAGTGTGAGTGTCTGGGGATTTGACACGCATCTGTGCTAATTGTTCAAGACGGATTTATTCACTAAATTCTTGTTTTCAGAGTTAAAACTGGTCATAAATCGAACTCTCCGAATCTAAAATTCTGTCTCCACATCTAGCGTTCTGTCCGTCTTCAGCATATTTACTGTATTCTACTTGTAATACTGACTTTTCCTTAGTGTAATTCGTTCTAAATCATACAGTTCAGTTTTTTTCAACTACTTTGGCATATTTTCAGAATTTCACACTAGTACACTCTGAAAGGCACTGTATCTGATTTTAACTGTTTTGAAAAGTGAAAAACAGAACTAGTTCATTTTAAAGTCTTTCCAGCTGTCTCATGTATCACTCACTTACCTAATGCAGTCCCAGCATCCTAAATATTCACCACGACGAGTTTATAAGCACATTTCACAACAACAAAATATAAAATGCTAGGACACTTTGTGGTCAAAACATAAACAAAATCATTAGATTTATAAAATTAACAGACCATCATCAAGACAAATGTGTGCTGTGAGGGGATTAGAAATTCTGTCTCATACTGTTTCTGTTGTGAGGTTTACTCTGCAAATATGTATAAACTATTACACAAATAATTCATGTAAAAAATATATTTTTCTTTTCTGCATCAGAACTGTTTCAGACTTGAATAATGGAGTCTTTGATCAAAACCTTGTCCAGACCTGTTTTTACTGCAGAAGTCTTTATGTTGTGCTTTCTACTCTTCTGAATAGAAAATGCCTAAATATAGTTACTCCCGTGTTCTGTTGTGTCCTCTGTGTCTTTGTTCATTGGTCCTGGATCAGAGAGTGCAGTATTTTGGTGGACGGACTGTAGCACATGAAAAGAGAGCGTTACAATGTGTTTAAACTGTTGATCATTTTATTTTAGTACTGCAGAAAGCGTTTTACTTTTGATGTGAGAGTTAAGGCTTGCAAAATGATATAATACGGTGCCAATATAAGCGTATAAGAGTATTTGCTCCCTGAGTGGAAAGTTTTGGAATTAGTGCCAAAATGTCAAAACAATTGGAATAAAACAACTGTAAACATGGAAAATGTTTTTGCATTTTGTATGGTGCATCTTTTCTTTTCATATTTGCATGTGCATATTTGCAATGCATTTTTTAAAAGTTAAATGCATCTGTTTTGGCCTTCAATAGCTTTTGGCCAAATCTTGAGATCAGTTCAATTTGGAGAGTTAATGTTTTTCTTCAGGAATATTCAGGAAATACAATGTAGTCAGTTTTAGTTTGTAAAATACTGCGTGATAGCTCTTACTTAATGGGTATACTGTACATTTCCCATCCTGTTGATCCAAACAGCAAATAAAAGTGAAATATGGACCTGCTTGTATTATGCATGAGTTTGGATGAGATGGCTGTGTGTCCCTCTCACTCTTGTGTGTTCACTGCTGGCAGACCAAATTCACTCAATGTTGTACAGTGGGCAAAAAGAAAAGCACTTAATGTCATACACATTAACTCATCTCCACATTAGATGCCAGATTTGTATTGGGAGAGCCGTAATTATGAAAGTGGTTTGCAATGACTGGCACCAGGGAACATCAGTGGTGTTATAAGAAACCGTGTGAATGACAGAAAGAGAGACGAGGAGAGACAGAGAGCGATGTCTTTAGGAAAGCCCTGAGCTACATGTGCTGCCCCATATTGATGTTAAAACCCTAACGTAATATAGGCCTGCAGAGTCCCCCTCCCTCCTGCCAACATCTATCCCCCTCCTATTCCCCTAATACTCAGAGTCAGGGCATGTCTAAGACACACTATTCCATCAGTTAGCAGGAAGTGCCACTGGCCAATCTCTTGCATGATTTGCTTTGTCCTCATTCTTGTAATAGCATTTTTCAAAATCATACTTTCCCCTCCTCTACTAAAAGCAAGATTACTTCAAATATTTTTAGGACCGCCATCCGAGCTGCTCTACAGTAAAGGTCAGCTCTGCGATTAGCTTTTGAAATTGTGCCGGATGATCAGTCATGACATCCTGTGGGTCTAAAAGTGGCACGGGGCCAACAGAAGAGCTTGATGGTATAATTGATTGTTCCTCTGTGTTGTTGTAATTATGTGTCAGCTAAAGGAGCTAAATGGAGTAATTGTTGTGCAAAATCTTGGCCACTGATTTTGTCTGGCAGAAAGGCCACTGTCTCTTGTGTGTTATGTCTCCTTCAGCTGCCTCTGGTAATGACAGATGTGCATGCCTTGCGACAAGGTCATCAAATAGGGCTCCTTATTAATGGCAATATAATCTCTTAACATTTACAATTAGTGAAGGCAATAGCTGCTTGGTGTCAAACTGACATAAAATTATTTTTAACACTTACTGAATAACAAGACTTTTACCTGACCGAATCTATGACTTAGACACTGGAGAAACACATCTGTAATTGACACAGCTCCTAAGTTGCTTTGCTCAGATTGAGGGCCCTGGCCTCCAGAGTGCCACAGTGAAATAGATGTAGTATTTAGTGAAATGCCCAGAGGGCTGAGATGTCAGCTGTGATTAAGTGCAGGTGTCCACGGTTCACACTGTGGATAGACTGCAGCCCCTCACGACCCTGAATGAGTGTAACCATCTGAAAATGAATGAATAAAGATATGCACTGACGCTCTCTCTGCTTTTTAAAAATAAGCTCCTGCGACTTTCACCAAAGCTGTACACCTCCAGACGTGAACATGATGGATGACAGAAGCTGTGTATTCTGTCATGCACTGTGCTCCTACATTATGTTGTCATAGCCTGTCACAAAGTGTGGCCAGCCCAGAGGCACAGTGAGGGATCAATGCCGAACATCGCTTCTCTCCTGATACATTTCCCTCCAGGAGCAAGGCTGCGGTGGTAATAGTTTGTGCATGAGTGATTCCATTGCTGTTGTAAAAACAGTAGCCACACTGAGTGGAAACTTGCGTCCCACTATAACATGTTTAGTGACTCTGCAGAAAAAGAGTTACATGTGCTGAATGCTGCTCTTTAAAGGAAAGACCCAATGACACTCCCTCTCCCTCCACAACGGCAACATTGTTTGAAAAAATGAATGAAAGAATAGTACACATAATAATATAAACCTTCAGATGAGCAGAAAATGCAATCCAGAGACACAGTAAATTTAAAAAGTTCAGTAAATTTATCAAATGTGTTATATGTTAATAAAATAAAGAACTATACACACCCTCCAAGACCATCAAATTATCTGCAATATTCTGTGGAGGAATTTACAGAAATATACTATTTAATCCAAAATACATACGTAACAACCTGCATATGTAACTGTGCAGCTGTTTGAAATGACACAAGGGGCAAACAACACCGATATGGAGTAAAGATCATACATTTTACCTTTTTAAAAACCTATTAGCAGCTTCTTCTTTAGATAAGACACCACTAGAATGCACACAGTAGTTCGTCTTCTACACTTTCATGTTTCAACCATTTTAACTGTGATTGTACAGAAACTTTAAAAGGCTAAAATGGGGGGCATAAACATATTCAAGACAGTATTTAATGAAAAAGTCTTCTTCAATTGTTTGAGAGACTGGCATACTTAAGATTTCTTCTCACAGCAGGGAGATCCTCTTGTTACCAAGAAATAAGAATAAGATTCAAACAGAACTTCCATTTGCACCATAATATCCCGCTGTTCCTAAAGAAACCAGTTCTTTAAAAAAATTTATTTTGTTTTCTTAGATTGTTAAAACATGTTTGTAACACTATCACGGAGGTGGAGCTGGAAGCAACCCTTATTCATCTCTCATATTATTTGTTCTAATGATAGTGAAAGAAATAAAAGAAATACACTAACATTAATTGGTTTCCTACTGTATCTATAATTTAAGCCACCACCATCACCTCTGTTCTTCATTCTTTTTCCATGTTGTAATTAAATTTCTCCCACCCACCTTTTCCCAGCACATCTCAGAGAACTCTAATGAATTCCTCTCCCACAACATCACCTTTTCTTCACTTGATGTGAGTTTATGAGGTTTTAATTATCTAGTTAATTCATTGAAAACACATTGTAAGACCAATGCCTTAATGGTATTTTTGTGCAGTAATGAAAGGTGAAGAAATTAGAATCCTAGCACTCACATTTCAATTTCTGTTCTGTTAAAAAGCCAAACTGTTAGTAAATTGTTAGTTGAAAGTTAGTTCTGATGTTGTTCTGAAATTGTTTTTCATGGGACAACGTATTTAAAGTAGCAGTATTTTCAAAATGCTGTCCTTTTTCTGTAGTTATTATGCTTGGAAGAAAAAGTGAGTTCTGACCAATGGCCTAAGTGCACCCTTTCCTATTGTTGCTTCTGTTCACCATCAAAGTAGAAGTTTGTTGTGAGATCTGCTGGATATTAGTGGTTGAAATAGTGAGTTCTGACTCTTGTTAATAACCTAATTCTTCTCTCCACTCTCTACCTGAAAGGCCTCAAAGGTACGAAGCACTAAACTCACGGAGCAGCATGGCAGGTGCTCCATTAAGTCCACAGAGGCTCAGGTAGAAGAACTTCTCTTGAAACCAGGTTGGTATTTGATCCTAGCTCTGATCAGTGCATACTGTTTTTGTGTCTTTACACTTTGCCCACTTTTCAGTGGCTGGTGGTGGTCAGAGAGGCAAGCACATAATGGCCCACATTGTTGCATTGTGAGAGGAGCCATAGGCCTAAATTATCATTATTGATTATAGTCCTTAATAAGACAGTATGTCTATTGGTTTGGTCAATAAGCCTGTATCCTTCCTTCCCTTTCAAATGTCAAAAATAGCCCTAATGACAGAGATCCTGCTGCTGCAGCCCAGAACAAAGCCTGTGCCATGACTCACACGTGTGTCAACAGGAAGTGCAGGCTCCTCCTTCATAAGTGCTCACATAAGACCACCCTCTCACAGACACATATACTTCAGGGCCAAGGCAGATGCTTGAGGAGAACATGTTGTTTATTGTTGCAGTTTCCAAGTTTCCATTCTTGCACTTCTGCTGTTGCACTGAAGCAGTCTCAAGATGCTGAAAGTTCTGCCCTGGTTTCTCTTGTTCCTGGCTGGCTAATGCTAACACCTCGGACACATTTCCCTTGTCTGAAGCACTTTTCTTCAGCCCTTTGTTCTTTCAATCACCTTCACTTTCACACAGGTGTTTTTCATCTTTCCCTCTTGTGAAACACATATCCCATTACCATGAGACCATTAGTCGGTTACAGAGGATCAGAGGGACACAGTCCTATTTTCTGACTCTCTGAAGTGTTCAATTTCACTCAAATTAACTATGGTCCAGTTTCACTTGGAATGAGATAGCTCAAAAGCATAACATGTTTGAGCAGTGTAATCTATTGCTCGGTGTGGCTTGGACGTCTTAAAACTATGTGTGTGTGTTTTATGTTGGGTTTGCATACATTGTACTGTATTGTATTTTACAATGGAAAGTTTAAAGTTATACCAATTATTGTCCACTCGCAAAAGTTACATGGTGGGAATTTTTAAAAAATGAAAGAGATAAAATAATAATTTATATGACATGCACCAGTAGGAACTGTGGGTAATGGGTTCAGACTGCTCTCGAAAATGGAAGCAAATGGAAGCTGCATTCGAACTGCAAACTCTCAGATCAGTGGCTGAACACCCAGAATAACTGGTATCCCGATTTGTGAGGAGAAAAATAATTTGTGATAATCGAGAATATCAAGAACTAGAGATAATGCACACCTTAACCCTAACCCTCACATCTATGAATGAATGGTGGAGCGGTAGCGCAGCGGTTATTGCTCTCTCTTCACAGCAAGAAGGTCCTGGGTACTGTGTGGAGTTTGCATGTTCTCCCTGTATCTGCTCTGGTTTCCCATACCACTAAAAACATGTACAATCGATGTGTGAATGAGAGTGTGTTTGTGAGACTGAATGCAGGACAACAGATGAAAAAAAAAAAAAAATATATATATATATATATATATATATATATATATATATATATATATACACATATATATACACTCTGGTGGTAAGCTGCCCTGGGGTAGACTGATGGAAGCAAGGCTGCCAATCTGCGCCGTTGGTGCTTATTAGTAAGTTTTTTTTTTGCTGCAGTGGATGCACTCAAGGTGCAGGAAGAAGGACCAATACTCCAGAAAAGGCAACAAAAACAATGAAAGAAATGGAAATTATTTTGTCTGATCACAGGAGCATGTGCATTATAGCAGCATTTTTAGTCATGCAGCCATTAGAGCAGCTGTGTGGATATCAGAGAGTGAGCTTTTTACAGTGACGGTACAGAAAACCATTCAAGGATAGTGATGTGCACTGAATACTTATCAGATGGGTTTCAAAATGCTGAGCAGTGCACAGCCACATCCAGCCTCCTCCATTCGCGACGCCAACACAAAAGATTTGTATTATTTCTTTATCTAAATTGGTAAAAGCCCAGTAACAAAGCTGCAGCCAAGAGTAATCGGTGTAGGATAAATCATTTTGTAAATCAGTTGTCTTCCAAGGATAATGTTGAATTATGAAGACCTGACTTAAAAGGACAGCTAATAGTCATAATTCTCCTCTAACCAATCTTTTTACGAGCATGAGTGTAATAACTGACCATGTTTAAATTTCAAAGCTGGTTCTAATTCTCAACACTAATATGCTAATGTTTTATTATTAACATTTCAGAACTATTTATAGGCAGTGCAGTGGTGGATTCAGTACCCATCTGCAAATGTATGTATTTCACACATATTTTTTGAAACTTCAATCTGGATAAATATTTGTGTGGATTTTCAGTCAACAGAGGTGAATGAATCGATAACTTATCTTTTTTTGGCTATACATCTTTGTTTGCTCAAACTGAAGTCAAAACCCTTAGGGAAGGTGTCATCATAAGCTGACTTAAAAATATTCTTTGTATTTTTCAGTCCAGTTCAATAATGTAGTGCAGAAGAAAGTACAAATTATGCATGTCAAGTAAAGTAAAAGTATCCACTGTAAACTTTACTCGAGTAAAATACAGATACCCCAAGTACAGTTCTTTACTTTTGTTACTTTCCATCCACTGGTTATAGGTTTTGCTCAATAATTGAATAAATAATGAAGAGAAGCTGAGCTAACACAATGAAAACGTACACATTGTCTTAACTAAACACTTTCATGTTCTCACATTTTTCTCTTTTTGGGTTTACCATTTCCAACTGTATGCAAGAAACAGTAAAATGCAACTCTCCTCTAAAATCTTCACAAATAAAATACCTCTCTAAATCTGATAAGCTACTCCAGCAAGAAATGAATAGTCCAGTTGTGATCGATTTTCTTACATTATACCAGGGACATTTTCCAATATCAGTTCAATTATGCAAATGCAGTAATTGTTAAGACTACTGATGGTATACGACATTTTTGTGATCATTACAACTGCACTAACTTGTGGAGAGTGCTACCAAAATTAAATTATTTTGTTTATTTTCAGTCATTTAAAGGAAAATATTATGCATTTTTCATATTGTTATTAGCCTTTAAACATGCTCTTGAGAACCTTAAATTTGCCATCTCATGTTTTGACACAAAAAAAAAGTTTATTATGGCTATTTGTCTGTTGTATCCAATGAGTGTATCCAGCCAGTAAATAGCGCTTTTAAGACCTAAAAAGCTCTAGCCTAGCAGTAGTGGTTATCATGTTTAGACAGCTGAAATGCTCAGAATGAGTCTGGCAATGATTTAAGGACTTAAAACAGCAAAAGATTCTTGGACAAGTGACGTTAGAAATCTGAGGGTGAGAATTTTCTAATGAACATTCCCCAAAACAGCGTGAATGCTGCTGAATGCAACTTCTGGTGTGTTTTTGATGACAGAACAGTGTTAGGAGATGGTTAAAAACTGAAAAAAGTCACTGCAGCAGAATATGTGTCCTTTAAGTCATTAATGTGCATGGAAGTGGTATAATTTGGGAAATGAGGATGAAAGCAAGACACACAGTTGATGGCCTATTCTGAGTGCATGTAAAAGCACGGAGAAGCTGCCATTATGAGAAATTATGAGATGGAGCATACACAGGGGGCTTTTGGCATGAATAAGAAAAAAAATCTGACAATTGCTTGTTGAAGCACACAAATAATCGTTAAAGTTAGTTTAGTTTTTTAGTTAGTTTAGTCTTTATTTGAAGGGACAGAGACATTAAGCTCATAAAAAACAGACATGTTCCGCACCAGATTATAGCTAAATAGCTAGTTTCCATCTGCAGAATAATAACATAAAGTGAAACATGTGCAAGCTTAAAATAAGTAACCTGAAAGTGGAGACATAACTCGACAGGTAAATGTTGTAAGGTGGACTACATCTCTACAGGGCACACAGCTCCACACAACACTGAGGGGAAATTAGCACCTCGGTTCTCAATTGTAAGTCTTCAAACCTGTTTCTTTTATTAAGTTTGTTTAAGATCAATAATGTGTTTTAAAATGTCCAAATAACAAAATAATGATCCAAGTGTGTCATAAATTATAATTATATAGCCAGCAAAAGCACAATGGGCTTGAAGCACCGGGAGCGACAAACAACAGCGAGCAGCAAAATTCATCACAACAGGTTCAAAATCAAATACTGATTAACAGCTGTGTAAAAGTATTCTAATGCATTTCAATGGTGTAAAATTGTATGTCACGAGGTTTTTGCACAAATTGTCAGAAATAGCATAGTATTATTGACTATTATTGAGAAAGATAAGCCTTGCTCTAACAGGCAGCACCTCAGTCAATTAGAAAAATAGCAAAAAAGTGTGGGAAAATCGGACACAGCCAGTAAGCGATTATTATTATTATTTTTAATTCTTGTTGTCAGAATTGGATCGTGTAGGTGGTTGGCTGTAATGTTAGCGGGCGTACCAATTTCTCTTGTCGCCTGGCTGAGGAAGAATGGTGATTTTCACAAGCACAAGTTCCACCGGAAATGAATGAAGAAGCGACATCGCTCTCTATGTGTTGAGCCCATAACATGTCTTCTTTAATGAAAGGCAGCATAAGGAAGGCTGAGAGAATGGATCATGCTGACTCTAATGGTTTTCTATCTCACACAGAAGCACTTGGACAGACTGGACTCCTCCTAATTGGGTGTGAATTGTAACTTACCCCCTGCAGTGGGCCTGTCTGCACTTCACCAGCCAAGCTTTTAGTGGGGAGATTGTACAACATGGCATGACATCCTGCGGTCAGTTTCATGATCCAACATGGTCAGCATGTATTTTTGACCCTCCTGACCTCACAACATTTTGCAACATAATTTAAGTTGGCACTAGCAAACTTACAGAGCTTTCACATATTCTACTTCTCTGCTGCAATTTTTGCTTGGAAATCATTGCACACAAATGGGTCCCCAAAGACAATAATCAAAAAGCCTATATTCAATAACATGAAGAATCATAATCCAGAAAATGTCAGCTTCTACCCAATCAGAAAAGGACAGAGCAGCATAAATTATTATCTAAACAAGCATTTAAATAAATATGTACTAATGATAGGTGTTTGATTTAATTGTTTCAATTGCAGATAGTTATTTTGGTAGCAGTTTAAGTGTCACTCTTGACTGTTTCATTCTGTTGATGCTTATTTCTGGTTGTTGGGGCCTGAGGATAATATGTTCAGCTGGAAATAGTTCAGCACCATGGAGAGCTCCTACTCTGCTCATTCTCCTCGTCTTTAGGAGGATCAAAAGGCTAGAGAATGCTTTTAAGTGAAGGATGCCATAAAATGAGAAGCTATTTCACAAAACACTGAAAAATAAAACCCGCACTTCCGGTGTATAATGATTGTATTGTAATACTGTATTTATACCTATAAATAAAAGAGTGTCAATTCCCTTTTGAGTAGGATTATCAGCATGTGTATGAAGAAAGCGGTGATTTTTCTTGCTGGAAAACAAACCAGGACCTTTCTTTGCACTTTCCGTCACAAGAAACAATGAGTGCGCGTTACTTGCAAATGAGTCCATTCAAAGCCTTGAATCTGCACAATGAAAGCTGCAGGTTCACTTGGCCCCATCATTTCACATCCTAAATAGAAGTCTTTAGAGTTGGCTTTCTACATCTGATTACCCGCTGGCTTAATTGATCTAATTATTGAACTCTGCTTGTGGGTGCTTTGTGTTTATCCAGTGAGCTGAGGCTTTAAGATAAGAAGAGTTCCTTATCGTCTCTTCCGCCAGCTGTCTGGCACTGAACTATTCATTCACAGCACGCTATTAAAACGTTAACTATACAATTTACGCAAAGTTTTTAATAGAGTTACGATAGTGCTGGTCAACTAAATGTTTCTAATTATTATGGAAAAGAATTATTCTTTGTTTGAGCTTTAACTAAGCTATGATGTTTCTTCACTCTACTACATTTGAAACATGTTCTGCATTCCAAATTATTACGCAAGTGATATATTTCTCTGGTTTCGCCAAAGAGTCAATATAAATGACGGTCATAATAATTTTCAAGTCATCATCTTAAGAGCACAATTTGATATTATTGAACAAACCTACCAAACCAAACCCAACCAACCGAAATCAAAAGCTATTTCAATCGAAACATCTTAACAGGTCAAGTTACATTTTAAAATAGGAGCCCTTATTTTATAAGAGCTTCACAATTCTTGCATCCATTGAACTGTTTGGGGAGAGTTTCTGCTTGAATTTCTTTGCAGGATGTCAGAATAGCCTCCAGAGCTGCTGTTTAGAAGTGAGCTGCCTCCCGCCCGCATAGATCTTTGACTTGAGTATGCTCCAAAGGTTCTCAATAGGGTTGAGGTCAGGGGAGGATGGGGGCCACACCATGAGTTTCTCTTCTTTTATGCCCAGAGCAGCAATGATGCAGAGGTATTCCTTGCAGCGTGAGATGGTGCATTGTCTGCATGAAGATCATACTGTTGCGGAAAGCACGGTTCTTCTTTTTGTACCATGGAAGAAAGTGGTCAGTCAGGAACTCCACATACTTTACAGATGTCAGATTCACACCTTCAGGGACTCTAAAGGGGCTGACCAGCTCTCTCCCTGTGATTCCGGCCCAGAACATGACTCTGCCCCCTCCTTGCTGACGTCACAGTCTTGTTGGGCATGTCCCACCAACCTACCCACTCCATCCATCTGGACCATCCAGGGTTGCACGGCACTCATCAGTGAAAAGACTGCAAGCCTCTGGAGGATCCCACAGCTTGATGTTCATGGAACTTCAGAGGCACCAGCAGCTTTAAATATTTGTTTGCTCCTTTGTATTTAAGCAGCTGCTCTCTTAATCCGATGTATTTGTCTGGCAGAAACCTTCCTCATTGTGCCTTTATCTGCACAAATCCGTGTGTGCTCTGAATCAGCTACAAATCTCTTAACAGAACGATGATCACACTTAAGTTTTTGTGAAATATCAAAGGTTTTCATACCTTGTACGAGGCATTCAACTATTTCATGCTTTTTGGCACTAGAGAGATCCTTATTCTTTCCCATATTGCTGGTGGAATGTCCTTCTTAAGTAGTTTTTCCTTTAATTGGACTTACCTGGCAAACAAATTGGCACAGGAGTCTGAGATTGATTTCAATGACCCAAAGAGCCCTGAGACACAATCCCCTCCATGAGTTTCACTGGAAAAAAACAAAACAAAAAAACCTTTATGGCACTTAACACACTTAATATATATTTATATATAATATATATACACATAATAATTTGGAACGCGGTGTAAATACAGGACTGAGGACGCAGTGATATGCTAAAATTGCAGGGGGGAATCTATCCATTTGACTGACTGAGGATAAAGTGATGATGAAGAAATTCTATTACCTGCTACCTGCAGCAAGTATTTTTCTCTAACTTCACAATTTCTTTATGTGAAGTGTATTTACTGTATATAGCTGTAACATTCTTCATCTAAAACTGGATTTGGATATAGATCTAGATATCTAGATCTATATCCAACTCCATGTTGTCTCAAGTATGAGCACACATTTGTAATTGTAATTAAGTTTTTTTCTCACATATGCTCATCTTGTCTGAGTTCTGGTCTGAATTGATTAAGTTCCCTTCAAGTGGATCTAACACTCCAAGTGACATTTTACTCACTTCCTGTGTGTCATTTCTATCTGAGCTACATGTGACTTCAGCCATGAAGCCACGCTGTTCTATAAACATTAATACCACTGGACCCCCATGTTTATCTCGGTTATCACTGTGGAGGAATATGTGCAATGAGGCATATTCTTTGCCTTTACCTTTTTGTAACAGGCAGATGAACACATGGAACACTTCCACTGAGTAATATACTGACTAAGCAAAATAAAAACCTTTCAACAATAAAAAAGGCAACTGATAGCTGGCATGTAATTTTCATAATATGATTTCTCACCACTTTTCATCCCGTCTTTATATATGGTAAACTGCATAGCAAAGTCTAACTAGGCCTACTGCGTTTAAAAAAAAGAATACCTTTCTTCTAAAGAACCCCTTTTTGTTTTTGGTCCTATCCACTATTGTGTACCTGAATACTAATGAACCTTCAGAAATGATTCACAGCCCCATGAATAACTTCTAAAGACAGCATAACTGCTCATATTTCTTATTCTCCCCTTCTATCTCTCTGTGAACTCTGGCACTGCAAAATCAATCAATAGGCATTGATTGTCCAGGCTATTATTTCACATTGTCAATCATTTCTATATCCCTGAGAGAAGTCATTTCTATTAGCGTGGCCACCCATTCATCAACATTGCTGTCAGCTTATGTATAACTTCATTCAGTCGCAGTTATCTCAAGGACTAAGGAGAAAAAGCACTGTGTTGTTTTCTGGGGAGTGAAAAGTCTGGCACATGGCCTTTTTAAGTTTTGATTGTGAATGCAATGTGGTAGTTGTACTTTGCCATATGCAGAACTCTTTTGATTATACGAAGAGGTCCCAATGCAGCAGCAATATCATTCAAGAGCAGTGGTATTGTAGTAAGACTGTTATTGTACAAACAACTAGTGGCACTGCAAAAAAAAATTCAAATAAAAATGCACTATTAACAGTAACTGGTGTATATTTCTGGAAATTTGACTAACTCGATTTCAAAATGGAATGTCGTCCAAAAACAGCATCAGCCATGGAACACTTTCGATATTCTAGGGTAAACAGCAACAACATAAAGACTGAATAGCCCAACTTTAGTCTTTCTGCAATAATAGATAAATAATAATAAAAAGGAATAGTTATTCTTTCCTACACAAATAATACTATGTAGAAAAAATCATTTCCTTTTCTGTCATACTGTTGTTTATGGAAAGTTATGTTGTTGTTTTTTTCTTGTAGAGAATGACAAATTGTATTCGAGATAGAACATCATGGCCAATACCGCCGCTAGTTGGAAGGCAAACTGGGACTTTAATGGCCCATTACGTTACACCTATAATTTTATTGACGCATTTGTGCTACTATATTTCTGCCAAAGTGAAAAAAAAAAAAAAAAAACAGTCAGAAAATTGCTGAAACCCACGACATGCATCACTTCTCATACACGAGAGGGAAATAGGCAGAGGACAAAACAGAGATGAGGAAAGAACCATGGCAGTTTCTGAAGACACTATATCAAAACTGTACAGAGCCGAAGAGCCATTGTCATTGACGGTGATCGTTCCACAAAAATGATGGGCTCTGTCCCCAACATTAACATAGCCCTCGTTTTTCCTTGTATTATGGCTATCGGCACAGATAAACGTTGGCTTATTGTGCAGAGCTGTAGGTACAGAATGTTCACAAAGATGCTGTTTTGAGCATTGGTGTGTGAAGTGAATCTAGTTGTATTGTTAGCTCGTGGTAAATGTAAAGTGAGGTGAAAAATACCATTCTGAAGATTTGCATTGGAAAAACAGGGCAGTGAAAGTTGGCCTGTGGTGTATTGTTTTATTAGATTCGTGGCTTGGAGAGACTAATCAATCAATCATGTTTTAAAGGGTTTTGCAGCAGTTTGACACATGGATAAAATGTAAACTTACTGTCAAAAGGAGGCAGATGTTGATGTGATTAACTGAGATTTTGTTGTAAAATATGAGGGTGCGGTCAGATCATGTATATTGATATTGTAATTTACTCTAGCCCAGAGCTTTAGAACAACAAAATATGAACAAGTGGGTCTATTCAGAAAGAAATAAAACATTTATCCTTGCCTTTATTGTTACTTAAAGCTCATGGTTGTTACTTATGCAAACAGGGATTTCTATGGCATCTTATTTGTGCCAAAGCAGCTTGAAATACAAAGTATTTCTATTGAAACTTTTTATATACAGGCCCAGTATTTGGTCTACCAATTACTTTAAATTAATCTTGTGAAAAAAATGCTGGGGAGACTTTCAAATAGAACGTGGTAAAAGTATAAGACATGTCACTCGGCAGCGCATAGTAATAGAATGACGGCAGTTTAATAAACCCTGAGGGGGAAAGGTGTCAATCAGGTCTGAGCTGCAGAGCTTGGGGCGATGCACGTCATTCTTGCCTCAGATGACTTTCAAACACACCACGGGCTGGGTGTAGGAGTCTGAGAACCACACAGTAAAGCAGGAAGTATTCGTAACTGAGAATTTTGCTCCTGCATGCCTTTGATTGTATCAACTTTGTATTAGCAACTCAAGCAGTTGTCAGATACTTCTATCAGTAATATTTAAATGCTTTTTTTCTGTTTCAGATGTACTTAAAGGAGACATATTATGCCAAACTGACTTTTAGGAGCTTTTTACCATTTTATTATAGTTTTCCTTATCATTTACCCTCTCAAAGTTGTGTTTAGAGTGGTTCATGCATGTTTGAGTGTTCTTTATTATCCATTACATACAAAGGGAAAAGAAAATAATATTCACTGTACACTATTATGAACCACTACCGGAATGACATGTAAAATGACATAACGTAAAAAGGGCAGATAGAAATCTCTGTGGTTTTGTAATGATAGTCAACTGACCTTACTTTTAAGTCATTTTAGATAATTATAGTGATTTAAAGAAGAACAGAATGTAAAATAATTCTCTACAGGTGTCATAGATAACTAAATACCAAACAGCATAGTGGTTTTGTCTTCTTCCAATAATGTTTTATTATTATACTGAGAACAATATTCTCTAGATGACTACTTTTGAAACGTTCTCTGTGATCAGCAGAAGACTGTTGAGACACTCTCACTACAGACAACAGAGCGAGAGTTCAGTATCAAACAGCACACATGATACTGAGCAAATCATTGTGGGTTTGCGACTGTGTGAAGAAGCCAATATTTCTTAAAAAGACAATTTCAACTCAATAAAACTCTATATTCATTTCTACTTCAGACACCAGAACTGTACTGAAGCCATACAAAAACTAAAGCGTTATCTCTAGTACAATGTGGGCAATAAATAATTTAGACAAGACAATTCTCCCAATATTTGAGTCCTCTAACTCACGAGAATCCACCCTGAACCTCTCCTGCTCTCCAATAGTGGATTTCAGCCTTCAGACCAATCACAGGACAGCAGTGTGGTTTGGGTGGAAAAAGTGAAGGACCCAGATGAACTAAAACATGAACTCGCCAATGGACTTTCTCTGGATCTCACAAAAGTTGTATTTATTATTGCTGTGACACTTTGCTCTATCAGTTTGAAGCAACACTTTGTCTGGTTAATGTATTAATGTATGAACGAATAATTTAATAAATGAACCAGGCAAAATTAGCAAATCTAGTGTCAGTGCAGTTGTTAACTGGTCCTAACCGGTTTCCAGGAATATTCTGATTTGTCATGAGTTCACTACAGCTTCCACTTCCACAATCAGCTTTTTAGTGCACGTGGTCAAATTATTGAAACATTAGGTTGCAACAGGCAGATAATACAACAATGTAAGTTTCATTTCCTGGCTGCGGAGAGGAGCCTGCACAGTCTACTTACGGGTGTGGGACTGCGAGGCTGGACTGTGATATTTTGAAGTGAAAATCAAAACAGAAAAGACAATATTTGAAGAGAGACATATAGAAGCCTGCCCTGCATAGCTTATCCAGTGTGGTTTGAATTAGTGGCTTTTAAGGCACTTGAAATGGGATCAAAAACGATCTGATTGGAGTGTGTGGTTGAGCGGTGCAATGTGAGGGGCTGTGAGGTGAATGATAATCTGATAGTGGGTAAACAAGGTGCTGTTGCCATGCATGCAAATCTCCACCAGGCTGCAACTTTATGAATGGTGTCTAAACAACAAGAGGCTACTGTCAGGGATCAATCTTTAATGTACATATTATTTACGTTAATTTATGGATACTCACATTATTTATAGTGATGAGGGTAATTTGTTTTGGACTGTGCCATAGTTTATAGCTGAGAGCCACACTCATTTAGTTGTTGGCTACCATCTGCTGCAATCAATGCCTGTAAATATCGTCACTAAGTGTGCCAGACATTTTGAGATAGGATATAGTGTTAGAAATAAAAAGGTGAATTTATGACTTGAGTGCTTTAGAAAAAGGTTTGCGTCATGAGAAATGAAGTCTCATGAATACTGTGCTAGGTCCATGAAATACAATTAAAAACTACTTTTCCTGTATACCATTATCATGCATTGGAACCACTCAGGAGCCTCAAACATTAGTGTGTCGCATTGACAAAATTAAGAGCCATTAGTGAAGAGATATTTTGGTAATTACAAGATACTTCAAAGTTCGCACAAACATCATGACAGACAGCAGATGGGAAAATAACAATCTTTATGCTTCTAAAACAGGACACTGCTTACAAAAAGGGTCATTTGTAAAACATGTTTACGTATCTGCATTTTCAATTTTAAAAGTAGGCCATTTATTGAAATAAATGTATTTTTCAATAAATACTTCAATATAATACTTTATTTTAAGAATCTTATCTGTGTCTTTATTTGATGTAACCAAGCCCTCACCTCACCTCAGAGTTGTCACAGATGCATCCTTTCAGTGCCATTTAACACTCCAAATTACTTAAAGTGAATAAAGTTTAACTTAAATAGGAGTAAATATTTAAGTAAAAATGTTGGTGTTCCAGTGAACAAAAGTAAACCGTGTGAGCTGGCTCATTTTGATTATTGGACAAGAGACACCGCAGACTCAAACCCAACACATTTCATAGAGGAGTTCAAACGTGGCATAGAGACACATGGACCTTTTGCATGTGTCGTCACCTTTGCTTTGATGAGGCAGAAGCGCTGTCTGTGCACGTACAATTATGGAAACTCAGCTGAAAACCTGCCCATTAATCAGATTATTTTACTAATTTTACAAGTAAAATTGTGATCTCCTGTTGTGTGGTTGGCTGCATTAACAGACAGGGGTAAGCCAAATGAATTATTTTTTTTAATGGAAGAAGCCCTTTCAGGAGTGACATGTCCCAGGATGTGCACGCTTGTGTTTTACATTCTATCAATTCATTTTGACGGAGCAGCAAAAAAAAAAAAAAAAAGTTGTTGTTGTTTATGATGTTTATCACATTTGCCAGTGAGTGATGACTGTCAGTATCTACCTTCATCCTCTACTTAAAGTTCTAAAGTTCACTTAAAACCTTACAAATTGTGGCACTTGACGAAACAAAAAATACATTTTCCTGTCAAACTGGAAAATGTTGTACGTTTTCCTCAGTAGACAAAGGAACTTTTTCCCACCATGCAATTAACTATAGCACAACAGCAAAGGAGTCCACAGCAGCACTTCATGGGCTGTTTGAAACCTGACAACCCCCTACTACACAGCCATTTATTATTTAAGTTTAAATATATAAAAAGGTTGCCTTGTTTTTGTTCCTGAACCTTATTGAAAGTAATATTTATTTACCTTTCATAAGAAATATTGCAATTTTTCAATTTGAGTCATTCAAATCATTTTTCTTTTTACCATGTTGCCTCGCCCTAGTTATTACTGCAGAGCAAACCTTGTTGCCAGACATATGGTGAGGTCTGAGGTCATCTTAAAGCAGCACTCACAAATGTAAAATAATAGAAGGCTGTAGGCCCCACGCTTGAAGAGATCCTTCGAAGAGTAGTGCTCCAAAAGGCAAAGTGACTGGAGGAGTTTGAAATTGAAGGTCACAGGTCTGCTTTTAGAAAATTCAGCCAGGGAACAGGGTTGAGGCTTTTGGATTAGATGCTTTTCTGTAAATGTGTTGTAAAGAACTGGAGGATATAGAGTAAGTATTTATTTTCAATCAAGTGTTGGTGAGGGACTGCTTCCTATATAATGAATTATTATTAATGTTATAATATTTCATTTGTGTGTATATAAACATGCCATTGACACTGAGACATTGTGTAGACTTCAATCGAAGATCTACAAAGGGAATTTCAAATGGTATAAAGAGAACAGAATAAAGCATAATTGCAAATACATTTTTCAGGCAAGTTTCATTTATAAATTGTAGACTTAGTGTGTGCTGTTCATTAATTGTGCAAAACACTTACCAAAGGATGTGTCATATTCCTCATTGCTCCTGACTCTGGATTGTGTTTTTGTACATTTTGCACACCATATAAACTTACCTCTGTAAAGGTCAGAAGCACATGCACTCTCTACCACCATCTAGTGGCATGTTGTCTCCATATTGCTCAATCTGCATATGCAAACATTAAGTTGACAAAGCGCTTTTGCTGCATCATGTTGCAGAGAACGTTCACCTCTGTGCAGTGCTGGCGTAATTAGAACTGAAGGAGAGCAGGTTTTGTGGCTTAAATCAGATAAATGGCGTTAATTGCATTCCCCCTGCCCCCTGTGTATTCGTGTTGTTGTTCCGGGTGATTAGCCAAATGAATCTGGAATAATTGGAAACATGTATACACGCTAACATTGTAGCACAGTTCAAGGTCTGAGGGCCACAGAGGATTCACAGAGACATGCTGTTGAAAGAAAATATTGTGTATTGTTGTATTATGTCGACTTCAACGAATACTGAACCTGGTTTAAAGTCTGTTCAGTAATTGTGTTTGCATGTTTGAATATCGCCACCACTTTTGATACTATAATAAAAAAATCAAATAAAAAAATCACCTTAAATCATTTTTGTTGACAGAGAGGACATCCAACTTGTGCCAATCAAGTTTGATGAGTAACTGCAGAGACACTAGCTTTAAAGAATAGAATGTCCCATGAGCTTATTACTTAATTTGGTAGGATGGTACCACTAATATTTATTATATAGAGTTGAAAACTACAGAACGTAGTACTGAGTTCCAAAACAAACAGGACGTTTGTGAAGGTTTGAGAATACCACCCATAAGTCAGGTGAAATGGGGTTTGAACACAGATTTAATAAATACAGATTTTGTCATATTTTAGGGTTAGGGTTAATTGTAAAATAGTGTAGGGTGTTACGGGAGAATTGCAGTTGTGGATTTCTTTTAAACAAGTTAAACAATAAAAATGCAGAGAGAATGAGTCTGATCAATGAGTTTTTTTATTCACTGGTACCAGAGTGAATAGACGCCTTTCCCTGACATAGTGACTCTCCCTGGTCGACGGAGGACCATAACAATCAGAACACATGCTTTTTATACACAAGACATAGGTGGAGACATAGTTATCACATCATAGTAAAAACACAAACAGATTACATCAAGACAAGGAGGAAGATTAACTTATGACATAGATGACATTTATCTAAATAAGTGAACTGGGTCAGATGGGCTCCGGCCAGGCGGAACAAACACCAGATACGACTAAGTTAAAGTTAAAGTTAACCTTAGCAATGTAGAATGAGTGAAACCCCAATTTCGGCTATTACAGTCCACCCCATGTCACAGATAAAAGCATTTTACTGTTACACCCAAAAATCTGTAATCAATTAAATCATTAGAATAACATATCTTTATTCATTCATGTGTCAAACAATCAAGTTAATCAACCTGTAGTCAAAACTTAAAAACACTCAAAATGTAATGATGCCTTCGAATAAACATGTTGAAATCAACCCGAGCGTAATGGTTCAGTTCAGTCCAAGTCCAGGTCAAATTCACCAGACAAGTCCCAGTTAACTGTCAGGCTCATGGCCTCTGCTCGGTTCTGCAGAAACAAAAACTGGGAAGAAACTAGATTATTCACCATTCTAAGAATGCAGGGAACAAGACAGGAAACTAAGATAAAGAAGAATGCAATATTTATCAACAACTCTTTCCAGGATGAGAGAAACCAATCGAGAGTGAACAGCGACTAGCCCTTCGCAGTCTCACCCTCCATCAGGTCTCGTAATTTAGTGAGATTAGCTATGCCCGTGCTATCGCCACCCCCTTTATCATTAGCAGGTCTGTAGGTCCAACAGGTGCTCCCCAAGGTCTGACAGACCCCCCCTTGGCTAGTGATGATCTGATCTAACACCAGGCGATTTTGAGGAGCCACAGAGCGTAAGGCATGTTAACTCCTCCCTCGTAGAGGCTAAAACAGAGAGAGTGTTATTAACAAATGATGAGAACACTTAACTGAGAGTTTAAACCCTTAACATTAACTTGCCTATCCCCCATGCTGGGGAATAGGGCCAGCATGACCTTTTGATCTGAAGTCCAGAGGTTGTGGTCGTCTGGCACAACAGATCCCCAAATCGGGTCATGTGGAGCCAATTCGCTTTCTAAGTCTGTGATCAGAGTGTGGGTGTGGAGATATGATGTATAAATGCTCCGAGGAGACCACGGCCGCACATCCAGCCCAACCCACCGGAAGACATCCACACATCTGATATCCACACAGAAAAACATATTCACAGAACAATAAATGTCAGCAACAAATTAAAACTTAGAACCGGGCTTGATGTGAACCGGCCCAAATCAAGGTTCACGACCGGCATTGTCGGGAACTTTAAACCAGGGTCCAATGTGTGGCAAGATTCTATGCTGCTGCTGTAGCTATGGGCAAACATGTACAGATGACGATCAGATCAATTATGACTCTTTACATATTGATACCAGTAATTTAAAGTGTGGACAGTTGAGTGGTTGTAAGACTTAGTCAATGCTTCTAACCAGGCCGTCTCGTCAGAAGTCAGACTACAGGTGCTTCGTTTCACGCCATGTTTATTTGAGTAAATGAAACCAGGCATCAAACTTAACCATATTATCAAAACTGTCAGAAATAAGGCACACATGAAAACACAACAAAATCTGGAGATTCAATTTCTTCACCATAAGCTCACCCTGGTCCTCCAGCAGTGGGTTGCTTACTCTGAGTTCTCTCCTCCCCCCTTCCAGGGGAAGAGCAGATGTGGTTCCAGCGGTGGGAGCTGTCTCCCCACACGCTCCGTGCGGCTCAGGAAGTTGTTTTGTTTCGTGAGCGTTGGGTCCATTGCCACAGTGTGAAGCATGGATCCATGTGCCCCGCTCGGCTGTCCCACAGTGATGTCGGGTGTCAATCAGCGTCGCCTCCTATGTTCAAAACCAGGTCTAGCTCCAGCTCTGCAGCTTCAGCCGTGTTTTGACCTGTACAGAAACAAAAACAAAGTGCACTCCCCCCTTTTTCCTGTGAGTGCCGCTAGTTAAATTTGCCCTCCCTTTCCCAAAAGGAGAAAATAATATAAAACAAAGGAATGAACAGAAAGGTGGACCTGATGGGCCGGCCAAAAAGAACAAACAGATGATGTGACACCGGGCCAACCCTGTACAGGGCCGTAGGAGCCAGTACCAACACCACTACCAACCTAAGGACAAACCCATCCCCAGCTAAACCTGAGCAAAATAAAAGCGAAAACGTGACTACCGTCCCACCAGGTCAAACAAAAGCTAAGTTGGCCTGAGTGTGGCTGGGCAGAGCCATAAGTGCACCAGCTACAGGCGACTTAATTAAAGGCTCAGAGCAGACGAACTAAACACAAAACTTAATTCATATCAATAGACCAAATATGGAAAATGTGCATTAAAAAAACCTTCTCTTGTCTAATTTTCTCTTTTCCTATTACTATTCTTTTAACAATATTTTATTTTAAATATTAATTGCCACACTCATACCTTAGTATTATAATTCGATTTATATATATATTATTTCAATGGGCCTTTTCTGAATCAAATTCAAATCAAAGATCACATATGAATGTCTTTAATATCTTTAATGAAAATATATATTCTGAAATTTTGTCTAATTATATCATAGCCTTTTTTGAAAAACAAAACAAAAAACAAAACATACATTTTCATCTTCTGCCAAGATACCTGTGGGGGAATAATTTCATGCATTACAATCAACCAGCTTCGACTGGTTTATCTTCTTGGTCCATAGTTGTTTCTGGTAAATAGGAAACATCACAAATAACACACACAGACTGTTACACCAGCCCCTGTTTGGGCTCAGGTCCTCCGTGCATAAATGCCACCTGTACTGTGTCAGTCTCCGCAAAAAAAATTATCATTACCAACCTGAGAAGAAAAATAATCAAATTAGACACACATTTAAAGTATTAGATTTCATAATTGTTTGTTGCATTGTACACACAGATCCACTCTGTTTGGATGTATGTGCTCCTTTGGGTCATCTGCTGAAACCTGTAAATTTGAGATTAAAATAACCTTTGTCTTAGTTATGCCAAAAGAAATCTATAAAAACTTCAAAAAATGCGTAAGTCCATAATCAAAGCAAAGTAGAAAGTGGTTAATTCATTCATACACATTCACACAAACAGACGTTAGTGAAGCTTCTTTAGTCCAAGAGCTTTACTCGTCAAGTCCAAAAATGTCACATGTTCATAGTTTGAGTTGTGCACAACCTTTAAAATGACGTCATATTAAAACACATTTTTGTGACTGTGTGGGTACAGGAAGTGTCCTGTCTGTGATCACATTCCCCAGAACATAGACCATGTTTCAAAATCAAAATTGTTAGTTCTCTCTTGTTGCAACAAGTGTAATAAATCCTTTAGACTTGATGACTGTTCATCAAACCTACTCTCACTCTGTAATAATCTAAGGAGCTCTCCATAATTAAGTTTACGCCAATTGAGTTTTCCTAGTTTGTTATCATTCTGATATTGCTTTTTGTTATAGACACGCTGTTGAGTTTATTGGTTCATTTTTCCCTATTTGCATGTCCCCCAATTATTTATTTTTTAAAATTCAACACCACCAATGTCCACATCTATAACTGACCTGTGTATGTTTTTTACGTCACCTGGTTTTGGGTGACACTCCTTGTAGTTTTCAATTCTGTCCTTCGCGTCAGCCGAACCGTTCGCGATGTCCTCCCGCTGCTCCTTGACCTCCTCATCCCCTCCGTCTGCCCCGCCCTCTGAGCCGCTGTGACCTGGAGCTTCTCCATCCACATTTGATCTCGGTCGCCGTGTGGCACCTCAGTTTTCTCTGCAAAAGTCTCAGAAGGAACACAAAAATCACCATCATGCGCTAAAGCACCAACCACACAGAAAACACTTTGGGATCTGAAATCTTAGTTTGAACTAAATAAATATATGAAATGACATGGAGGGCCTGGTAAAGGATGCCATTTTAATGTTATATTTTTGCAAACAAAGTTTTGAAAGAGGGTGTTCCTGCCTCTTTTACAAGTTATGGATTGACTTTTAACAAACAAAGTAAAGGCATTCATTAATTTATTTGGGATGTCTTATTTTAAAACCATGTCCTAATCTTTGTTTCTTATTCAGCATTTGGCAGATCTCAATTTCTTTTATCTATTTATTTGTTTTAATTAATTAAGCTATTTAATCATCTAAAATGTTGAATTTGCTCATGTGAAATATATTCCAAGAGCTTGCATGAATTTTGTAAAATAGTTCAACTTAAAACGACTCTAGAACATGTAATAAGTTTAAATACTATTTAGGTAAACCAGCTCCATGGCTGGCCGTACTTAAGATTAAGCTTTAAATAATCAGTACTTCCCGTTGTGGCCTCAGCTGGGTCCAGTCGATGGTCAGAGAGCGGAGGCAGAGCAGGCGGTGAAAAGGAACGGGGTCAAGGATCGACAGCAGGAGCCTGTACAGGAAATAAGAGCGCTCACACAAGAAAATATTAGTTGTGCATGCAATGTTAACATAATTGTAAATTTGCTATGTCTCTTTGTTCAATACTTTAAATACTCCAATGTCAGTATTGTGTTTGAATCTGCTGTGATGACCTCTCTCACAGCTGCCACCTTTATCTCTGTTTTGTCTGTGGCCTGTGAGGAGTCAGGTTTTTTCTAGTTCACAGGCACACAGGGTCCCGTGAAGGAAAAAAAAGAAAACAGTATCAACCTAATTCTTATAACCAAAATGTTATGTTAGACTATTTGGAACCTCCAAGATGTGAATTTGGGGAGGTTTTAACTCTTTCAAAAACATCAAATCCATTAAAATTTCCATAAAACCACTGTTTGTTACAAAAAGATGAGCTCATTTCAACCAAAAATTCAAAATCGAAAAACAGGAGCAAAACCAGATCCTATTAAAGTCCTGCAGGGTTTCCGCCTAAACTTCTTGTCAAAACAAAATGTGCGCAAAAAAATCTTGGCCATAAAAAAAAACATACTCAAACAAACCAAACAATATTCAGTTGCAAAACAAAGCTCTATATTTCTCTTTTAATATAGCTATTTATTTCTTCTTAGATGTAGCTCTATATTCATTATGTCACTCAGTCTAAGCTGTAAGCAGGTTTGAACTGCGTTTATACGGAGACCAAAAACTTTTACGATAAGACGATCAGACATATCAAAGTGCATCGTGTGCTATTCTTAAAGTGAATCAGTGCAAAGCATTTCTTCGTTGCGAGAGCATGTGCTGTGTATGTGCTGCTGATGACGTGACTGATTTTCAGGAAATGCATTCTCCATTAAAAAAAAAAAAAAAGGCTTTTAAAGTTCTAATGCTGTGTGATGTTACCTCTCCTTTTTGTCTGTCTGCTGCACGGCCGGGCTCTGCTCCACCACTGCTGCTGTCAGAGGGTCACGCTGAAGGCCCAGACTCTGCTCAGTGTCCTCTTCACTGCCTTTAAGCAGTAGCTTCAGATTTTTATCTTCACCCACGTCCATGCCCTGCAGGAGCACCTCCACAGTTGGGTCCATATTGTGTGAAATTTTGCAAAGTACGAATCAAAACTCCATAGTGGTTTTGTTTTGGCCGATTCTCCTTTGCCAGCTTTGTTTTCTTTGGGTCCTGATAGTGGCTTTGTAAACAATGTCTCTCAGATGTGACTTTCTCAGCAACTTTCTTTTGCAACATCAGTCATTGTCTTTGAACTAAATCTTCTTTGAGGTGGCACTCATCCACCCGTGTTAGCTTTATTGTCCAATATGCAATGATTTGTTTGGGCGATGTCATTGAGATAATGGCAGTCCGTTTCATTTGTGCCCAGCTTAGTGCAGCTTGTAGCACGAGAGGGCATCCGGTCGTTGGTGGAGGAATGGTGTGGCAATGGTGTGGGTCTTATTAAGCTTGATCTTCTCCAGAGTCCGGTCCACAGGGTCTGGTCCACAAGGCTGGACAGAGCGTGTTGACCCTCGTGCAGTGGTTTGGAGCCCGGCACTCGCAGCAGTCAGAGGGAGGTTGTAACAGAAACAAAAACAAAGATAATGAGTGACGTGTGAGTGCAAATGTGTGCAGAGTAATTCTTTACTGTTGCTTAATTTCTATTCCTTCAATTAAAAAAAAAAATAATAATAAAAAAATATATATATATTATTATTATTTTCTCTTTTTCAGGTCTCCTTCTTTAACGTTATCAATGTTTACGTTATAATAAGTCTTTTAACTTTAATTTGCTTTAATTTTTCTTAGAAATCAGTGCTCAGTGATCCTTCTTCAGGAAAGCTATATTTCTTGGACCACACAGTTAATAATTGAATACATTCCTTGCCGTGTTTGTCTGTCATGGCTTGAATTAGAGGGCTAGTAGGAGCTTCCTCCTCCACCACTGACTGGTTTGATCCCATTTTATCTCCCAGATATTTTATCTCCCAGATATTTAATATCTCCCAGATTTCTTATCTCCCAGATAAAAATGGTAGTGCGCACCTTTCACCGCTTTACGCACGCGTCATAGTAGCGTGTATCTTTTAAGACGTTTACCTCCGTCCCGAAAACTCCCCAAGAGCTTTCTCCACTTTTCCTAAGCTGGGCTCTTTTAAATTCCCAGGTTAATGTGTCACTTAATAACAATATTAGTGTATTCAATTCAATAAATTAAGTACTCTGAGGTATTTTTAGCCTGCTTTGGCTAAAAACTCTTTAAAGGTTCCTCAAGAGATCTATGCTCACTTATCTTCCCTTTAAAGGTCAAAGTTCTTGCAATAGATTATACTCTTAACCCAACCTCTCGTTTTCTTTAAGATGTGACACAAACTTAAACAGAGCTCACTCTTAAATCAAGATTTCTTGCTCAGTTAAGTGGAAAAAGTGAGCCAGACTCACTTTCAGCGTCTGGACTTCCCGACAGCCTGACCCCCAAGAAGGTCTACCTGTCCAGTCTGGTCCAAGGCAAGATTCCTACCCCTTCAGATATTTAATCAAATATATTTAGCAGAGCTATATCCAGCAATCGGCAGACAAACAGAAGGAATGCTTTAGTAACTATTTAGTATTACTCCTAGAAGTTTTCAAGTTGCAATTAATTTTAAAATCAAACTAAATTCCCCCCTTTACTTTTATTAGATTGTAATAGGACAATTTTAGGGCTCTAAACGCCTATACATCTAATAAAAACTTAAAGATGCAGACTCACTCACCACAACAAAGTAGGATGTTTGGTTCGGAAACCTTGCGCCGGTGGTCCTCGTCCCCGTGAGACAGCCCTCCGTCTCAGAAAGCAGATGAGGTTAGAGGCTGGAAGATCCAGGTGGCCTGACGCTGACTCACGCCGGGAGAGAACCCAGACCGGGCGAAGGCCGCTGTTCGTTGACGCCAACTGTTACCGGAGAATTGCAGTTGTGGATTTCTTTTAAACAAGTTAAACAATAAAAATGCAGAGAGAATGAGTCTGATCAATGAGTTTTTTTATTCACTGGTACCAGAGTGAATAGACGCCTTTCCCTGACATAGTGACTCTCCCTGGTCGACGGAGGACCATAACAATCAGAACACATGCTTTTTATACACAAGACATAGGTGGAGACATAGTTATCACATCATAGTAAAAACACAAACAGATTACATCAAGACAAGGAGGAAGATTAACTTATGACATAGATGACATTTATCTAAATAAGTGAACTGGGTCAGATGGGCTCCGGCCAGGCGGAACAAACACCAGATACGACTAAGTTAAAGTTAAAGTTAACCTTAGCAATGTAGAATGAGTGAAACCCCAATTTCGGCTATTACAAGGGTTAGGGTTAGGGTTAATGTACTGAGTAGATTTGATGAGCTTTGGTTCCTGATGGGCCAAGTAATAGTTATATAATTATCTCTTCTGACCAATAAGGAAGTCAAATTATAGACTTTATGAGCGATATTGCCAACCGAGAGAGTTTTTTAAAAAAATAGCAAACTCTTAAATATAATTATTTCAAAGTATGCATTTGTGCTTGCAATTTGAATCATAACCAGAAAAAGGTTTATTGCAGTGAGCAAAGTTCGCAAACTAGGAACTTGCTTCAATGATAAACACATCTACTAGAACTGTGCTATCAATCAGATTTTAATTAAGATGAATTCTCATTTATAATTGTCAACGATATATTAATCGAGAGGTCCACAGCCAAGTCACTGTCTCAAAAAAACATGTGGACTGGTGACAATGTTTAAACATCTGTGTTGTTATATTAAGATATTAATATTTTATTTGACATATAAAAATGTAAAAATTGTGAAAGATCAATACAAAAGGAAAAAAAAAATCAATAATAAAAATTATTGGTATAACTTTTATGTCTACTGACCCATCAACCCAGTTTTTATTTTCTGCCAGAGAAAAGTCAGTGGGTTAATAAAGTAGCAGATCATTGCGACTGAAAACTGCCTCTATATTTTATAATTTAATTCTTTCTTTTTGAAAACTATTGGTTTAAACTATTTTAATTTGGATTTTTCTGCCTCGATAAACATGAAAAGAAGCATTGATGGGGATTTCCATTAGTAAAGTGTTAATATTTTTCTTTAACGCTGATTGAACCCTATTTTCAAGACACAAGAGATAGATACGAACTGACAGAAATCTAATTTAAAAATCACTCGCTGGAGCAGAGAGCACTTGACAGATCTTGGGCACGCTTTTTCTAAAACTACATTTTTTCATCTGCATGTGTAAAGACTGTTGATTTACTATTGGAGAGACAAAGCTGATGTAGAAACGGTCGCCCATTGCCAAGATGCATAGACCGTTCCGTACCCAAATTTGACAGTGCAATATACTTATTGTGGCCATGGAATTGCAACTACCTTAAAACAAAATACAGAAGTTAGTACTTTGGTAGATTGCAAGGCAATTCAAAAACTTATAATTGAAGGTTAAAATCAATGTTTATCAAAATGTACAGTTACAACGTGTGGACATGGTTACTACGGTATTCCTGAGTTTGACTTCTGCGGTCAAATCTTTTCCCCTTTTCACTCATTGTTTGAATGTGTAACCTAGACTTTTTGTATATGAGTGATGCCGTCATGAAACCTGCTCCTGTCAAAAGGCTGTCTCCTTCAGGCTCAGTCTGTCACTGAAAACCCCACGCCCTTCAGTCCTCGGTCTACAGACAACCCCCATAATGGAGTAGACTGTATTTACCTTATGAGCTACATTTAACATTAACCAAGTTCTTTATCATAAAATCTTTTCATACAGATACTTGACCACAACAAAACACAAATGAGCATTTCATGAGAAAACTGAACTGGAAGGTTGAATGTTTTACTTCAGCTTACAATCTTTGTGAATGTGTTATGTTACCAAGCTAACGGTTAATGTTTGCACTATGCAAAACCACTATTTTATCCAACATGTGTTTGTGTTAACACTGCAAATAACTGAACCAAATTTTGATTCTACTAATGTGCATCTATACTTCATCTGGAGTTGGATTTGACTAGATTTTGATTCGTAGACTTGATTTTTGCAAGTTATGAGAGTGCAGCCAGTATTTTTATTATACATATTTCCGGAATTAATTATGGAATTAAGTTTGAATTAAGTTTTGAACAATTTGGTATGTGAAGCAATCAACCAGCCATAATTTTCAAGTGCTGACCAGTCTTCAATCAGTCAAGGCTAATCAAGGACCAGTGTTTGAACATCACAAGATATTTCTGTGTTTCTGCAAAACTTTGAAAGTAGAAGGTATTATTATTATTTTTTTTTCCTAGATATTTTTTGTTTCCCCCTACACTTCATTGATTATTTTCTCTATTTTGTCACGTCTGCACTCCGATTCCTGCTCTTGTCAAGAGTGTCTGGCAGCAGACCTTAATCCAGAGTCGCCAGCCCCTCAGACCTTAACCAGGAGGCGCCTTCACCCACAGGTCCGGAAGTACACATTGCGCGGACGAAAAAAAAAAAAAAAAAGGTTACGCTGCAATATTACTTTTTACTAACCTAAGTAAGAGGTTAGTAAAAATATGTTTAAAAACAATCCGAAAACATTCAAACTGAATGAAAGATTGGCAGTTTATGGAAATATTGAAAGCACCTTACACATTATAATCAGAAAAAAAAAAAGAAAGATTACATGCATTACTACACTCATTCATCTCATTACATTCTCAAAAAACAAAGCCCCTCCCATCCACCACTTCTTCATAAAATGTCCACGTCTTCCACACAAACAAATACGATTTTAAAAAGCTCCTCGTGTTCTTCATTGTCAGATTCCAGTCTCCATCATTATTGACGATGGATCTATATCTACAAAGTCACATTCAGTTTGTGGACGAATGAGGTTTACATCGACGAATTCAGTTTGTGATTAACAGTAAACTTCAGCCCTATTTGTTCTAAAACTCCACTTCAAAGCCATTAACACTGTATTTAAAAACACTTGAAACACACAATTAGAAGCGATAACGTAAAGAGCGTGTGATGCTGTAATATCTATATATACACTTCACAGCACGGTACAAATTCTAATCATCACATTTTGTTAAGATTAATCAGCAGATAGCCAAATATTTAATTTAATTTCTACCTAGCAATAAATTAGCAAGAAGAGGAATGATTGAATTAAAAACGTATGGTGTTGTGCGTGTTGATACTGGTTATTTTTGACACATCCGGGCTCTGGTAGGGACCTCTGGGTTAAGGTACGGGTCACGTGGGCGCCTCCAGGTTAAGGTCTGCGGAGAGGCGACTCTGGATTAAGGTCTGCAGCCAGACGCCTCTCGCTCTTGTAGGAAGTTACGAGCTTCTGACTGAAGTCGCTGATAAAATTGGGTGCTTTTTACCAAACTGATTCATGAAAATGAAGAAATATTGTTTGGGAAAAGATATTCTTTAAGAGTCACAGCTCTCTTCGTTTTTCACATCCATTGAGAACGCAAACCAGGAAGCGACGAGCTGGCTCTCAACCTTCAACAAAACCCGTTTTTTTGTTATTTTTTGTCTGTTAAGTGCAAATCAAATAGCTTGAGAAATCATAACTACTTCTGCAGCTTAGAGTGCTTTGTATGAAGATTAAATGCTCTCCATGGCAGCTTTGAGCCAAGAGAAAGAGCAATGTGTTTGGTTAAAAGACAAGTGACCTTTAGGCCCAGAATGAGAAAAAGTTTGCAGCTCATTGAATAAATTAAATTAACAGAGGTGTGACTGAGAGCCTGGTTCAGTCACAGTGGGGATATATGTTTTTTATCCGTGCCTCTTTCAAGACTGGAGATAGACTAAGTTGTTATCAATTAAACATGCTGCACTAGATCAGACTTAACATCCATCACATGCACACGAGAGTTCGAGTAAAGCTCTCGCAGTCTGTGCTCACGTATCAGTGGTGTTACTTTGTGTGACATTAGAGTGGAGTTATAAACCATTTCAATTTAGAATAGGTTTGCAACAACGGCCTTACAATACTAGCTGTAAGGCCGCATGAGTCATGGACATTAGAGAGGGACGTGAGACAGTATTGTAAAAGTACAATTGATTTATTCTAGCACAATGGGTAAAAATGTAGAAAATGTAGGTAGAAAATGTTAAATTGCATTAAAAGCATTTGTAAAGTAAACCAAACTTGAAAATAATACAAAAGGAAATTAACAAAAAACAAGCCATGCAAAATATACTACAGCAAATTATAAATGCAACCAATAAAATAAAGCATGCAAAAATAATTGAATTTAACCCACCAAACTCATGAAATAAATCTATTAAACAAAGGGGGAAAAATTAATAGTTCTTCCCTGCATGAGGACTGCACCTGAACGCAACCCCCAATGAAGGAAACTTTTGGGGGTCGAATTCACTACATAAGGCTCAAGTAAGTCAACTAAATACAAGCATGAAGAACTACTCATAATAGCTGGTGGTGGTAACGCACACTACGATTGCCAACCGCCATAAAACTATAACAGAAGCAGAAGCAGAAGAAGAAGAAGCAGCTGAAGAAGAAGCAACAGAAGAAGCAGCAGCAGAAGAAGAAGCAACAGAAGAAGCAGCAGCAGAAGAAGCAAGAAGAAGTAGCAGAAGAAGACACGAGTCTTAAAAAATAAAGAAAATGTACATGCTCGTTTTGGAGCTTACCTGCCGGTGAAAGCAAGCACTCAAGGCCGGGAGGAGAAGGGGGAGCGCTGGGCCGGCTAGTACCTGCTGCAGCTTAGGATCTAAAGCCAACAGTTTTTCGGGTCAGCTTTAGCACGAAGCAGGAATAAAAGGCAGGACAATGCGCGCCTTACCCCAAGCGAGGAGCCCCGAACTCAGGGCGCGAGCCGAACCGGTGAGCCTAGGCACTCAAACACTAAAAACAAAGGAGAGGTGGCATATGTTTGCGCGCTGCCCGGTCCCACTCATCATCTCACAGGTAAAGTGCGCACCAACGTTCCACATTCGCAAACAAGATTAATACTCTGGTCGCATCCTAGATCATTGTTACTTTATTCCCTTGCCCAGTAATCTCCTAACCGTAGTACAGAGGCTTAACAGGTATTTGACTCGTTATCAACACAACATTTATTGGAACGGTGAGCAGGTGACAGTGGCCGGACTGTAGGGCGGCCGCGGACAATAGAGCGCGTCTCGCGCCAAAACAAACCACAACACCGCTCTAGAGCTACCCACAGTGCCCCTCTCTTAAAGGGGTATCAGCCAGGCTGGTAACAACATTGTTGCGGTCTACTCAGTGGGCGAGGCTACCGCGGTCAAATTGAGCCGCCGACTGTAGGCTGCCATGTTTGCAATCTGCTGCTGACCGCTAGGGGCTGGCTGCGGAAGTAGAATTTTTCAATGCAAGTCAATGGGGAGTCTGTCCACTATTTTTATGTCTATGGGTCTACTTCTTTCCACAATTCACCTCAAAAAAAAAAAAAAAAAACTTTATGCAGTATTGCAGTACTGCACTGCAGTATGCAGTGTGGTGTTGATTTTTACACAATTGTAGTATTCTTTTTTAAAATTATTATTATTTTTATTACCACAATCCCGGCATTTTATGACATTTATAAAGGTATAAATATGAAGTCAGAGATTATTATTAATAATAATAATAATAATAATAATAATAATTGTCCAATCAGCTGAGCCGGTCTTCAGTAGCCGGCACATAGTCCGGCCCCTTTTGTTGCGATCTCTACCTGGTCTAAAATCGCACCAGCCACTCTCATTCAATCTAATGTACCGTTTTTTCAAGGTTCCAGCTAATCTAATGGGGGCTTTGGGTGCTAGCACCTCCGCGATGTCGTCATGTCCGTGATTATGCAAGTCACGTTCATCAGTCGTCATCATGGTTACCTTTCCGAACATGGACATGGACGAATAATATGTTCGGAAAACTTTTTATCTTATAAAGAAAGTTCCTTTTAATCAGCGCTGGAAGAATTAACATCAAGGAACTTTCATCAAAATGTGGTAAGTTATAAAACCGGACCGCGGAGCTGGTCAGAGTGCAAATCCCACTCCTTCTTCCTCTCCCCTGTCTCTTGTTTCATGATGCTGATAGACAGAAATAAGCAGAGGTGCTCCATGCAGAAGTTCCGTGCTCATGTTATCAATCAAACGCTAGCTACTCGGCTAGTCCAGTATAATTAGAAGGACTCCGGTGGCAGTCCGATGTCTTGTTAGCATTAGCCCGCAAAACACACATGAAAAATCCAAAGAGTGTCAGCTGGTACCAAATCATCATCACATTAAAGAAGTCAAAGCCTTGTTAAGAATCACTATTGAGATTGTAAACTGTTTGGTGTTTTAATATAGAGGATGATTAGTGTGTAAAACTGGAATCTGTGCTGGCATCCTAACTTTTAAGTTAGTTCTAAAGTTGAGATTTCTGATCTTGTGTGCTTCTTGTAAGACTAGTGACAATAAAAAATCCCCTTTCATTTGTTACAGGTGAGGAGAGCAGATAAATGACATGAATATCATGAAATTATTTATGAGTATTCGTGTGATTTTTATTTGCGTGTATGCCATCGAGTGGGTCAAAGTGGTATTGCATTGAATTGCTTGTGAGCTTTGATCCCTTTGATCCACTGGACATTGCGCTGACCATAGCACCCCCAGTGAAATTAGGCAGGAGCTGCCACTGATAAGATCATCCCGTAATGTCACTTGCTGTTAAGCCTACATGTGCACAAACACAGTTCTTTGTAAAATTTGGCCCTGTTTTTTGACTGGTAAGTCAATTTTACTAACCGAAAGACTGTTTTTCTCAGGAAAAAGCTACAAATTGGACCTAGAGCAGGGGTGGGCAATTATTTTGACGCAAGGGCCACATTGGATTTTTACACTTGCCTGGGGGCCGGACCATTTTACACACATACTACTACACATAAACTTAATGCCTAAAATACACAAAAAATTACTACAGAATAGCAAAAATCATTACCTTTATTTAGTGGGAACAGTGCCGTTGATCACTCCTTTTATCCAATGCATCAATGTTTGGTGTTATTGGCTGTTCTCAAAACTGATTTTTAATGAACAAGCAGCTGCTCAGGAAACTATAAAATGACAAATGCACCACACCTAACTCATACAATTTTTTATTGAATGCTTTGCGGGCCGGATCAAAATGCCAAAGGGGCCGCATGTGGCCCCCGGGCCTTAGTTTGCCCCCCTCTGACCTAGAGCAACTGTAGAATCTCTGCAGGTTGGTAAGTCCCGCGTCTTCATTTAAATGATAATAATTTAATATATTTTGCATTAAAATGTCTGCAAAAAAAAACCCCAAAACATCACATTTCACACATATATTCTGAAGGATTGTATTTGTTATTTAGTTACTTGTGGCAAAACATTATTTTAGTATGTGTACATTTCCAATTAAGAAAGTCAAATACTTACTTCCTGTACTTACATACTTGGGATAGTGCAGACACACTGGAAGCGAACACGAGAGTGTTTTCGATGTTAACCCTATATAGAGGCGCACTGATGCCCGACCAAAGTGGCACGGTATGGGTCACGCAGGCGGCGCGGCACGTTTTCTGCGTTTCAGTCGAATCAAGCGATTGGTGGTGAACGTCAAAGTGAGAACATGTGTGAACAATGGCCGAGGAGCACGGTGCGTTGGGAGCTCAGAACGATCAGTGTGAAGACAGTGTGAACACAGCATTCAACATGCAACTGGCCTACTTAGATGTGAATCATAAATAATATCAAAATAAAAATGCCATGTAGCAAATTCCCCCTTTTCACCAGTTTTAAGTCCATGTTTGTAAAATATCATTTAAAGGCTCAGAGGCAGCTGCCTCCATTGTTCAGGCCAACCTCAGGAGAAGAGCATATTTTCCGCAGAACTAAGCCTCACCTGAAACAAATGCATGTCACATTTTATAGACATGTCTTTACTACGAAGCAGAGATATGATAAACTGCTAGACTATAGCAGCTACTAGGCTACAAGCAGCCTCAATGCAACATTAATTTGAGTGAAAATAAGCTGGGACTGTGGTCTTGTGTTATGTGTTATGTTATAAATGTAAGAAAATGTGTAACGCTTTAGATTAAGGTTCCTTAGTAAACTATTTATAATGCATTAATAAGCACTTGTTATGTGTTTATAAGCACTTATAAGGCATTTACAAGCATTTATTAGCGTGACAAATGAAAATAATGTGATATGCAGCTCATTGATTCTCTGTACATGTGGTTTATTCACTCAAACATGTTTTGGCTGATGAATTATAAACATGTATAAGGCGTTATACGTGCATAAACAAACTATTAGTGCGTATTACAGACACAGTGTCAGCAGTGTATTTTGTATCTCACTAACATCACCTACATGACCTATGACAACCTAAACACAGGCTATTTCGGTGCAATTGGTTATGCCAGCATAATCAAAGTAATATGAAGATTAAACTTAATATGTTGACAGCATCGCAAGTCTTTTTTTTTTTTTTTACTTCTGGGAAAGTTTTAATTAACCTGTTGAATATTTTTTGTTTCTACTGTCATGATGATTCTATTAGAGTTGTGAAATTGTATATATAGCTGGAAACACAGTCATGTTGTGTAATTGAAAAAATGACTTTCTGTGCAATTTCTGAGCTGAATTGGTCCCAATTTTAATGGTTTTTTTGAGTTCTATCGTTTTTCATTGGACACCAAACTTCTGCACAGTCCATAAAACAATCAAATAACTATGTATTTCGCTTTTCTAAAAATAAACAATTAATTTTAAGATCGTTTTGTTGAAGAGCTGTTGACTGTTGTAACAAAGCTTACACTATATGAAATGATAGGGTGCAAGAACATTTTTACAAATACTGGGAATAGTCACTATTGTGTCACTATTATTCCCGAATACTGATTTATAATCTAGTAATATCCTTTTTTTTCCTTCAAATTTTAACTTTAAATAACTTTATATTGGATATTGATGATTGTAAAATAACACTACTGTACAGGGACGTCTAAGCCGCAACTTACTATGAAAGTCATAATTCATGTCATTCCTTGTGTTTACATTAGTTCCCTACTTCAACATAGAAATGCGATGAAAAAAAAGTGAAACAAAGTCCTAATTAAAAAAATAGACTGAATCTATGTTTAGAGTACAAAAAGTTGAAGACATTTAAAAAATAATAATAATCAAATGATTACGTGTTTATGTCGCACAAACAGCCTGAGTCAAGAAAGTGTTTTTTGGTTGTAAAAAATGTTCTGATTGTTGATAGAACCAAAGACACATACAGGTGCAGCAGGGTCTCAAGAATAGAATTAGACAAAAACGCAATATGGCTAAAAATACTTAGGCAATCAATGCGCAATGAGGCCATCAATGTTTTATTTAAATTTTGTCTGAAATACAAATGTTTAAGTTTTCCCCAGTCAAGGAGAAAGTGTATTAAATGGATATAAGTACAAATATTTAATAGCAAGCTGAAGGTGTGAATGATACTTCTATTTATTTATGTAAAATTCCAAGTCATAACAGAACCAAAGAGTTTGATTATTTTGTTTAACATTTAATTACTGCCCTGAACTGCAGAAACAGAGTATAGAGGAATTATTGGGATGTGCTGGAGGAGGCTCTGCGCCGTTATCACACTCTTCAATATAAGATCTTGGTGAAAAATGAATGCAACACTGGAATTAAAATAATCTTTTGACCTTGCAAAAGCTTATTGAAACAATGGCACAGCAAATGTTTGTCTGTAATCAAAGCAAAAGACAGTTCAAGTGCATGTGACCTTTATTTTCTGTCCAAATGTTTTTTCCCTCCATCTTCTAGGGGAATCCCGAAGCATTCCCAGGCCGCAGAGACAAAGTAGTCCCTCCAACGTGTCCTGGGTCTCCTCATGCCGTTACATCCAGAACAGATGCCAGAGCCACTTCAGCTGGCTCCTCTCATCGTCGCGGAGGAGCAGCAGCTCTACTTTAAGCTCCTCCCTTGTAACAGAGCTCCTCACCCTATCTCTAAGTTCAAGCCCAGCCCCAGCCTCAGCTGCTTGTATCTGCGAGCTTGTCGTTTCAATGTCAAGTCAAGGTCAAGTTTATTTATATAGCACATTTACAACAACAAAGTCGTGCCCAAAGTGTTTTACAGTTGAGGTAAGGATAAAATAACACAAACAATAATAAAACAAGAACATAATTACACAGAGTGCTCACTTTCTATTGAAGGCCAGTGCAAAGAGGTGAGTCTTTATTAATGACATAAAATGTCAAGAGACTATGCCATTCTAATTTTCAGTGGCAGACTGTTCCACAATTTTGGAGCAGCCACAGAAAAAGCCCAGTCACCACAAGTCTTGAGGCGAGTCCTTGGGACATTTAAAAGGAATAGATGCGGTCATTACCCAAAGCTCGTGACCATAGGTGGGGGTTGGAACATAGCTTAACCGATAAATCGAGAGCATTGCCTTTCGTCTCAGCTCTTTTTTTTACCACAACGGTCCGATACAGCGGCTGCATCACTGTAGACACTGCACCGATCTGCCTGTCAATCTCACGCTCCATCCTTCGTGAACAAGACCCCGATCTACTTGAACTCCACCACTTGAGGCAAGGACTCTACACACCTACAGAGGGCAAGCCACCTTTTTCGGTCGAGAACCATGGCCTCAAATTTAAAGATGCTGATTTTCATCCCAGCCGCTTCAGACTTGTTGCAGGTCCTGGTTTGACGAAGCCATCAGGTGAGATAGCCTGGCCCTGCCATATGAATTCTCACGATATTTGTGTGTTCACAAACTCTTGAGAATCCATCTGGACGGTGTCCCACAGTTGGGTTTGAGCCGCTGTGCGCTGGACCAATCACAGCATTGCATTGTGATTTGGGCGGAAGTCAAAAGGACAAACCTGAACGGACATAGTGACGCCGATGGATGTATTTCGACTTATTCCAACACATTTACGGACTGTTTTGCTTTTGAAAACGTGCACATAGAAGTGCTTTATGCATTTGAGGACAAGGAAGACATCTGTGCTGGATTTCTTGATTTCTCAGCTTGTTCCGCTTTTGTGACACTGCGACCAATCAGTTCAAATGTTCGTCATGACGTTATGCATTTTCCCCGATGGCTTTCGGCGAGTCTATCCAGATTGATAATGTGTAGAGCTAAATTCAGAGAGATACACATATCAATCTGGTGTGAGCCAGGTTAAAGATGAGATACTGTGGACGCCCTCTGACCCCTGACTCTACCTATCCTGTCCATAAAAACAACAAACAGAAGCGGTGACAAGCGAGTGTCATCCCTCCGCAGTTGACACAAACCTTCCGGTCCCCCAAGAAATAACTCATTTTACACTGATTTGCACATGAACCTTTCAATTTCTGTCTGAAGAAAAATTAAGCAAGGTACTGTACATTTCTGAAATTGTATGACCTAGAGTTATTATTTCCTGCTCATATTAGTGCTTATGTGCTTTCTGGCTACATAATTTCCATATCACCCCAGAGATTTATGCATTGCTGACCTCGGATGTGCAAAGCCATATGGAGAAAATATGGCCAATCTAAGCTGCAACTGATTCTATTTTTACCCACATAAATAATAGACGTATCAAAAGTTCCGAATCGTATCCATTTTCAGCACAGGCGATTTATGCTTTTGATCTGCACATCAGTCATTAATCCAGGCTCCAGGCTGCAGGCTCTATACTGTCAATGTATATAAGGGTGTTGACTCCATTTATTTGCTCCCTTGGGGTATCAACTCAGCTGGAACAGTTAAAATGTCCTCATCTTAGCTTGAGAGGATTTATTCCTGAATTTCCTCTGTATTTGACAAGAGATGCTTAGGGACAGTTTTCAAAGTCACAAACTGGAAGATTTAAATATTTTAGAAGAGGATAAAAAATAGGCCTATATGAGATACCACCCAGGATGAGATTACTTCTCATATAACTTTTTTGTGTGTGTGTGTCTGTGCTTCTTTGACCATATACACTGTGTGATTAATCTGTGATTTAAACATGTTATAAAGCTGCATTTTTGTTTAGTGTTAGCATGTCACAAAGTATAATTAGCTTTTTATCTGTCTCTGCTCCCATTGTAATAATCTGTAGTGCCATAAGACTCATGTACATATTATTAAACACTATATATTGGTTCATTAGTGCAGCAACACAATATCCTCGTGGAAAGCACATTAGTGAAGTTTCCCTCTCAGGGAGCCCCTCTGGCGTCGCGGGCTCAAACAGCAGTGCGTTGTACATGCTCTGACAGAATACATAAATCACCTTAAAATGGAAAGGATTAGAGGCGATGGTATTGCAATCATAAAGCTGCCATGTGCAAAAAAGAGACAGATGACAACGCACGAGGTTCCTAAATCCAACATACCTGCAATAAATTATGATTTGCGTGGCTAAATTTCTTCAATGACCTCATCAATATTATAGACTTTGATAGAGACTCAATAAGCTGCGCTCCTCTCTCCCCTCCTCCGCGCTCTCTCTTCCCCTTCTGTCGTTCTCATAAATCCATTGGTCGTGGTCTCGCTTTCACACTATCCGCCGCTTTGCTGATCAGACCACTGCAGTTGTATTTGGGAGAAGTTGGCAGCTGCTGGCAGAACGGCACAAAGGCATTCCTCTCCTCACTCGCTTCGGACACTGGAATTATGTTCAGAGCTGTCTCAGTCTGTACTTCCCTGTGAACCTTAACATTCTTTTGAATTCTAAATCGTGAGAGACATTTCACCTGCGCACCGCTATGGAGATTGGAGTCCACATCCTCTTGGCTTTTCTCGCGCACCAGGTAGGACAAGAGTTACGAGTGCGGGTGTGCTTGGCAGAGTGCATCGCGTTTACGCATTGGAGTTCAGCGCTATACTCTTCGTAATACTTTAATTGCTTTTACTCCACAAAACGCCGCTTTTCCGGCATCCACACTGGCAAATAACTACGAGCCAAGTTCATATCTCCACATGAAGTGCGCCTTTCATGTGATCGCGTTTTGGAGCACTGACGACCGATGCCTTTTACCTAGGGCGAAGTATATTGAACAAGTAAGAGGACGCACAGTGTTATTGAGTATATACAAGAGATTGCTTGCGCTGATCGCGGCTCCAGTGCCTCTTGTCTTCCCTCGCATCTATATTCCGCTCAGTCCCCAACTTGAGCGTTGCTCCGGCTCGCTGTGTGTGCGTGTGTGGGAAGAGGAGTGAAGGAAACACAGCCTGCGCTTGGAGCAGAGCGAGGCGGCGGGTGGGGGGATGCTTGGCCGCTCCACCGGCTGCTATAGCTGCACGTTATTTGTGGGTCTCGACTCGCGCGCTCCCGGGTGTCCTCGCTGGATGCGGTGGTGGTCTCTCAGGGGATATTTAATAAAGCCTTAATTCCCAACGCGATAGAGCCGTGCGCACGCTTGATCCAACTTTAATATGGGAAGTGAACGCGAGGTAACTCACAACAGCTGTCTGCGCCAGTCTTTCCTTACAATTTAATGGAAAAGTGATTGCTTTTTCGGATTTGGAGCTGGCATTAAGACCTTCCTGTGTTCGACTTGAAACTTTAAGTAGTTGAAGCTGTTAACTTTGAGACAATTTTGAATTTGTAATTGTTTGGTTATTTAAAGCTAGAATAACTGTGGATCTTACATTTTCTGTAAACACAACTTCCATTAAAATAATCTTTTTTCACCATTAAAACAATCCTGCAGCTAATAGGCTCCTTATAGTGTTGTGTCATCAGAATTTTCAAAGTTCTGGAATGGAATAACACTGATTGTTTTAAGTTAAAGTAAATTTTCAGGGCAGAAATGTAAGTTTGTTTTTCTATTACAAAAGATGTCAAAAAATAGTCTTTTTGCCCTTAAATTGTATTTGAACTGAAAAGTATGACCAGGCACTGATATCACACACATCTCTCTGAGTGGTTTTGAGTTGACAAAATAAACTTGATTTTTCATATTTTGTGATAAACTGCAGTTATTCCTAGTTAATCCATTGAAATCACATTATGTTCTGTCACTTTTGCCTCCATTCCGAAATGTAGAATCTTTTTGTTTACCAACTTTTAAAAGGTCTATAGGTTGGAGGGATATAAAACATGCCATTCCCATAGCACAAAGTAAAATAAAACAAAGATGGCATCTAATGGGCATCTGCTTATCCAACATGCCTTATATGTTACATTATGGAATAGCTAGCACCATAAAATGGAAGACTATGAATGTTGAGTAGCATGCTGTATTGCCTTCATGTGATCTATCGCATTAGACTGATAGTAATATCACTCAGAAGCGTGGATATGTTAAGATTTACAAGTTGTTATCCATAATAGCCAATTACCACGTGCAGTTGAAAGTAGGCTTAAAGAAGCTTTCAGTGCACCATGGCTGTGGCTGGCTGTTACCATAAATCATTTTACCACAAATGAGGAAGGTATTTGTCAGGCCAACCGTCACAGGTGATCCATGTGTGCATTTAACCATATGTAAATCGGTGCACTTCACTCCTGCATTAATTTCCTACCACAATATTGCAACTGTAATGACTTGCTGTCCTATTGGCATATTGCTTTAAGTGCAAAGAGCTAATTTTAAAATAACCTAGCAGAGAGGATATCTAAACATGGCCACAATGAGGGAGCCCTGAAGCGTGGCAGGAAAACAGCTCATTTGGAGAGAGTCTGGTGTTGTTGTGCTGCTCTTTTCTCCTTTTCCTTCACTCTCACTGTCTGTCTGTCTGGGTAAGTGTTGGCGTATGTTACAAGAGCCAACAGTACAGTCCGCTTGGCATTTGTAGACTGACCTGCGGCTCATTACATATACCTCAAAATGTATTTTTCATCCTTTAAAGGTGCACTATGCCAGGGGTTTGCAATCTTTTCTGGCCGGGACCCCCAAAATGGCCATGCAACCAACTCGAGACCCCCAAAGTGAAATTTATAATAATTTCTTGTCAAAACATGTTAAATCAGGTTTAATATTGCTTATTTGAATAGTTTATTGTCTTATTTGACACTATTTCACTAAACGATACTATTTTAATTTAAAAAATAGACTAAACACAGGGTCATATTTATTCAAATTAGATCTTGAAATCATCTCGCAACCCCCAGCTCATCCCTCGTGACCCCCCCCCGGGGGTCCCGACCCCCACTTTGGGAACCACTGCACTATGCAACTCATCTGCCGGTGGGTTTGTCACCTGCTTGCTTCCATGGAGATGTGATTGCTTTCCCTGGAAGATAGAGATCCTACATCAGAAAAGTTACATGAGGCAACTTTAACTGGACAAATCTTCAGTGAGAACAATATAGGGCCTCATGCAGAACTGGTTCTGTCCATGTTTAATCTTCTATAGTTTCATGTTTCGTCTATATACCAGATGCCCTGCCTGACGTTGTCTTCCTTATCTACTTCAATCATTACTGGGCCACTGTGAAAGAACCAGTTTCCAACTGAATTTACACACACCCAAGTCATTTGGTCTGCAACTTGTCTGATTCAAACCTGAAGGCGATCTTTTGTTTACATTTTGATGATGACAACATGTAATGACACATTCAAGATCACCTTGACTTTGTCCTGTTTCAAGTGAGACTTTTCTCATTGTCACTTATGCATGCAATACAATTTGCAGGTCCCCTCTGAAATCCGTAAAGTCCTGAGTTTGAACACCAATCTAATTCAAATCTACTCAGAGAACATCACCTCTGATTCACATTTTCTATCTTGGACAAGGAATGCACTATACTCACTGTGACTGAATGTGGTGAAAAAAATGCGCTAGCAGTCTGTTCCACCTATAGACAGGTGCTATGTTAAAGGGAGAATCGGTGTATTCCAGCGTGTTTGAGCTAGTTTGTTTTTCTAATGGTAATGATTTTGCGTTTGCACGGGAATCATTCATTTAAAAAGATCTAATCCCATCTATGTAGACGCCTCATCCCACCTGACATTTGATCCACCTGGAACCAGCTGGCTTCTGAAAACCTGCAATCTCACTCTCTGTGGTCTGCTTGGAATCAAATGAGCTTCTCTTATTTATAGATGCTCATGTAGGGAGCCAAGTTCCTCTCACCATAAAGTGCCGTACACACCTAGCTTTGCCTCATCACACACACACTGCACAGACCGCTATAAATCCCTGTTTTCCAAATGAAACGCTAAGCAGTCTCTCCGAGTAGAGCCATGATTTAGAATAAGCAGTGCACAGCTGGGTGCTGCAGGTGCAACATTTTTTAACCTCTTTTTCCATCATCTACTTCCCTTTGTCATCCCTTGTTAACACACTTGTATTTGTTCTGAACGCCTTGGTGTTTATGAAATTACAGTCTTTTAAAGTGACATATCAGACTTAATCCCATTGATTTCTTCATACCATATACTTTCACCATACCCTTCCCGACAGAATGTCACAGGCAAGTAATGGCTTTCATTAAGGTCATAGTTGTGTGTCCAATATTGGTATGACGTTGTACTTGATACATCTCATTAGAAAGGAGAAATACACCATATACATTGTCAGAGTAAATTATTTTTAAATGAAATGCACGCCTTAGTACACACTAAGTGAAATGTTCAAGACACTGTCCGCTTTCCAGCTATCCATTTTGTTTTCTATTTGTTTTTCCACTTTCCATATATTGGTATAACATATATACCTACTATCTTCATTTATGCAGGCTTGGGACTAAAAGACTCAATGTACCTTAAAAAATCATAAATGTAACACATATGTGCACAAATTGCACTGAATAATCCATAATTTCTCCACAAAAATCAGACACTAAATCTCACCCCATCACAACAAAGATGATACTCTTTTATTCGTTGTTATTGCTGTTTAATTGTGTGTGACAAAGCTGTATAAAAGTGTTGAAGAGTAGTGTCACAGAGGACATAGTTGCTATGGTGCCCTCTTGTTGATAGACCAGAGTGACCTTGCTGTGACACATACAGGCATGCACACTTTCACATTTTATCCTTTCATCCTTCTCCTCTCTCTGCTCCAGTGTGTTCGCTCTCACCTTTACTTCAGCACCAGATTGATGTGGTAAATTTAAACAGAAGAGGACACAGCCCGCAGTGCCATGTCAGTGCCATAAATTATTCAAGTGCACAGCAACAGGTGTGGAATAAACTTGCAGATATTGCTCCCAAACATACAGCTACATATTTTGTAAACACAGTAAACCCAACGTTCGTGAACCATTTAGTCAAAATATTCTATCTTTTGATTGAGGAAAGGTCCTCACAAAATCCTTCAATTTTGACTGAAACCCATGAACAGTAGTGCTTTGGGTTTATATCACCTTCAAACAGGAACTGAAACCCATGTATTGGAACTGTTCATTGGAAGTTACAATACTGCTATTACATTTACTAACTCTACAGTGTACAATAGCCCCTGCTGCCAGAGCTACTATTTCCACTACGTTCAGAAAAATTGCACACCTTTTCTCCTAATTTGTTTAGAAGGAATTCCTTCACTTTCCGAGAATCTCACTACTCTCCTGTGTAACTTGTTTTGATGGTCACATGTCATGTTGATTGCTGTCTGAAATGAATCATCCTGGGGGACCCCAGCTAACCTTGTGTTTCTCAGGAGCAGCTCCCGAGTGTGAAGAAACCCTTTTAGACCTGTCACTCTACCACATGTACCGCTTTAACAAATGGAGAGCAGTTTAGAAGCAACAGCCTATGACAAGCAATAAGTCTAATGATGACGTTAATGAGTAATGCCAGACGAGATGGCAGGCTGATTCTCTCAGTTTTTAAAAGTTTCCATCTTCTCTATATTCACCCTAGCAAAATGGACGGTTGCTGTTTCTAGACGTTTGCCACACGATCAGTGTCTTGAAGTGTACCAGACTGTTTAGTTGGTTCATTCAAAGGGCTCATGTGGAGTTTTTGAGGTCTCTCTCTCCACTTCTTCCCATGGAGTAAAAAGCCTACTGCCACAGGCTGCGGTGGTAAAGTGCACTTTAAAATATTTTTTGGCTTGTGCTATTGACTGAAATCCTGAAAGCTTCCTGTAAATAATAACACATGCATGCACACCTGACGTAACAGAAACTAGAAAAGGAAAACACTGTAGTGCACAACACATGCATGCACCGCACCCTCGGTGTTAGTGCGTTCCCATTACCTTTAAATGGAAGGCTGAAACAGAGAACTGGACTTTTTTATTTATCACTGTGTTCCCTTGTGACTGTGGCTGAGCAGTAGTAATGGTCTCGAAGGTCAAATGCTATCTTAACTCCTCAGTGGGAGGCTGTGACCTTTTGAAGGGAGCTGTTTCCTCACCAACTTACATTCCTTGATGTAGCCACTAGTCTCGTGGTGAGGGTGGAACAGATAGAGATACTCTGAGTAGTAATTAAAGTAAATATGTCCCCTTAGCGCTCCATTAGAATCTGCACACATTTGATATAAGTGGCCTAATTATGCAAAACACCATTGGATAATCGTAAAAAGAGTGCCAAGTGGAAAAATGCATCCTATGAGAGTGGATTAATAGCTTATTTGTGCAGAAGACTTTTGAGGCAGGGAGTGAAAGAGGCATACAAAAGGCCTTACAAAACCATGTGTGAAGGACAAGCCATGTCATACAGTGCCATCCCTGTGGGTTGTAAATTTTGTGGTCAGACAAGTGCAAAAACAAGCGCAAAGATCAAATGGGTGATAGGCGGACAGGGAATTCAAACTAATACCTATTTAAAGATAAGTAAGGCTGCTGAAATAGGCTTTCCCCCAATGAGAACTACATGCAAGTCAAAATTGTTTGCTGACAAGCTTGGTTCACTCCTCTTTCCCTGCATCTGCTTATGCATGCCCCAGTAACACAGTGAATATATTCATGAGGATTCCGCCCCTCTGTTTGTCTGTACATTCTTGATTTACAGATTTAGTATTGTATGACTATATGCTTAGTTTGCTGTCACGGAGACTAAACCGCTTTCTGTAATCAAATGAACTGATGACACACAAGAAACAATGCATAATTCATGTATGGTATGATGCGTGCATTTCAATTCAAGATGGTTTGTAACAGTCAATATCATTGGACTGATAATAAGCAAAAAGGGAACGTGTGAAAATTAAATATTAAAACACTAACATGCAACTTCATCTAAATTTCCATCGCTGCATTTATTGTTTTATTACGTGTTACACAGAAAAGGAAGGCTGTTGGAGTTTAGATAATGACATTCATTCATTAGAAAAATGATTTGATTACTGTGTTGTCTTGTTTGGTGTGCTATTAGAATTTGATACTAGAATTTCAGCTTCATTTCAATCCTTTGTGCTTAAAGGGGACATACTTTTTTCAGGTACTTAGTATTGAAGTATAACATACGTAGATCATCATTTTACATTTTAAAACGACTTAGTCATAGAAATGGGTTCAAAACGGCGAAGCAATAAGCCCCGCCTCTTCACCGTGACAATTCATTGAATGGCAGAAAGTCACTTTTCAGAAATCAAAACACAAAATGACAATGACAGTGTGGCAGTTTAAAACCCTACATGTATCACTCGCAATCTTAATTTGTCATATAATCCCACAAAGTACATGGATGTGGACAGGGCTAGGTGAAAACAAGAATTTTCTGAGCTCTCCAGCCTCTGTTGCAGGACAATACTAGATTACAATCAAAAATATAACTCTAAGAAAACTAATGATGAGGAAACACCATTGTCACAAGGTTAAAAGCTCATTAAAGTTAATTTAGCTTAATATGTCTGTTATGTTTAATGTCTAAAGTAAATTGAGCAATTTGTCCCATTTCTCTCCAGGTATTTTCCTGTTATGGTGCTCTTTACATTTTCAAATCATTTTTGGCTTTATTTTTCTTTCACGGCCTGACAAAAAAAAAAAAAAAAAAAGATTTATTAATTGGGACAGCCATGTTATAAAATATCCATTGGTCTCAGCATGTAGGGGTATTTGATCAGAGATGTACAAATCCCTTTAGGAAAACGCACTGCATGTTGATAGAAGTTCCATACAAAGATGCCTGAAGAATGTTTTTTTTTTCCTCATGTTTTTTTTCTTCGTATGTGTTCCGTTCTTGCCATAGGTCACTCTATACTTCGCCTGTTATCGCTGACTGTGTTGTTAATTGTGGCTGCAGGGCTAACACTGTCTGATAGCGATTTCTGCCAGCTGCATTTGATCTATTTTTATGAGTGTATTGGTTGAGGTGAGTCGTTCCCTTGTGGCAAACCCTCAGATAAATGGGTCCTACAAAAGCAGCGAGTCCCTGGATGCTTGGTAGCTAAATTGGTAGGTGAGGAGATATACTGAACCAGATATGAATCAAAGACAGACTGACTTCCTGTTATATGTTTGTTCTGGAGAAAAGCAAGTACTGGAATCTCCGGCACAATTTTGACAAGAAACATTTTTGCCTGACCCATTTAAAACGACTTGCAAGATTACTCTAAAAATCATATGAAATTGCTCTTTCTCTGCCATTTTCTTGTACATCCAGCTTCTGAAAGGGTAATTGTGGTTGTGAGGTAGAATCCAATTAGAGTTCAGCCCTGCTTTACTGTGCTTATTATATTCCTTTTCTTGTCCTGTGAGATGTGTTTTGAAAAATTACATTTAATAAGCCTCTATTGTGCCCCTTTTTCTGTTTGCTTTAAGTAGGTTAGGTTTCTTTTTGGACTCATTTTAAGTCTGCAAGGAAACAAACAGCTGACTTACTCATTATTTTTTCAGTTTTCAGTCAAACTTTTTGTTACGTTGTGAAAAGAGATATATTTTGGATTTTCAAGAAGTTTAAATACTGATGATTTCGTCCAGCATTTCAAACGAAATAGTATATTTTTTCATGACTATACACTAGCTGTACATACATCACTTTATCTTTGACAGTACATTTATTTTATGCAGCATTTAAATTGAAAACGTTGGTCATACACAGACTTTTGGAAACTCAATTGGTAACATGGAAAGTGGAGTCTGTTGTTGTTCTGATTGAAAGTTGAACACAAGACCTCCTTTCTGAAATCTATGAAGGGACTGTTGTCTTTAGAGTCAGTTCAATCGGTTCATGTAGTGCAGTGTCCATGATTTGTATGTATGCTCGACGCTTGTTTGCAGATGTTCTAGTCCATATTCAATTGGCTGAGGGGGATAATGGAATAGACAATAAGTTCGCAGCAAGGCGATACGTGATCTTCCTTAATTATGATGCATCTTGTTTAGGACACTGATTTAGACACATCACAGGCATTTCTGCTTGTCCTCAGAACAGCCAGCAGTTTCAACATCATGTTTAGAATTGTGTTGTGTCACGATATTACGATTTAAATGTTAAACTCAATTTCGCTACTAAGGAAGAGGCTCAATACTACGGATTTCAATGCCACTATGATAATAAAAACTCTCTTTTTTTTTTACAATAGAATGTAATTTCAACATTAAATAATATATTACCATGTGGTCTCATAGTTCTCATACAGAGCGCGACCTGTATCAATATTTGTATCTAGTTTTGAACTATTCTTTTCCAGTTTGATCCCAAGGTTAGAAGCACATAAACACCTCCGCGTTGCTATAAAAGAAAGGCTATGCCCTCGTTGTTAACATTATGGCGTTTTTACCTTGCGAGGTAATCACACATCATTTATGACGGCCTTGACTTTAACATTGTTTTAATGCTCTTATTGAAAGGCTTTTTTCTCAGGTGAGCCACTGTAGTCTCAGAGCATCTGTTGGAAAGGTTTAAAGGCATCAAACCTACTTTTACATTCTTCCTAAACTTGACTCTAGGGTGTTCTCTCCTCACTGTGTGTTTGACTTTGAAGAAATCTAATCCCACTCCACTGTTAAACAGAGCTGATAGCTGAGAAGGTCTTGGTGACTTATGTTTGAACGCTCGGCTGTAAACCTACGCCCTGCTACACAACCCTCAGTTTTGTACATGTGTATATGGTCTGTGATTGAGTCAAGTGTACTGTACATATTAGGAGTATTTACCTCAAACACCTACACAGACCACTCATTCAGCCCAGTAAATTCAAGCATATTGCTGTGTTATGTTGACTATATGACAGCTACTGCAGTGATAATTGCGATCGAGAATTTGTCATTTGCGATAGAGAATTTGTCATTTGCAACTGTCATATTTTGACCAGAGTACAGACTTGGCATTTATATATTTAACAATAAGGATAACAAACTCAAAAGAAGCTAAACATGTCATCACTCACTAGATGTACCCTTGAGTGTCTTCCAATCCCGAACCCACTCAACTGCATTTATCCTCTTGTACAAGTCTTTTTAAGTGATTTGATCAACTCTCCATTGTCTGCCTTGTTATTCTCCACTTGCTGCCTAGATGGAGACAGAGTGCCAGATTGTTTTGCTGAGCCGTCAATGATAATTGCCTTGTACTTAATTTGGAGCTGTGTATATGTCTCTATAGCTGTGTTTTACCGTCCATAGCAACTCTTTTCTCTAAATGTGTTTTCCAAAGATGTTTTGTGGCACTTGAGAGAGCTGGACCTCTGCACCTTGCTGTCAGATGGGAGCATATACTGATGCCCATGCAAGTTAAGTTCCTACAAGGCTGTTACACTTATTCCTTTGGATGTCAGCATTCACGATCAAAGTGAGGTTTTCCCTGCTTTCCCTGAGTCTCTTTTCCCCTAACTACTGTTCAAGGGTTTGTGTCAAATTAATGCACACTAGCCCAAGACTTGAGGTACTAAAAATGAATAATGAGGTGAGGTTAGATGCTGCTGATTGGTAATGCCCTTGTTCATGCACTAGTAAAAACAAGAATACCTCCCAAATATATTTTCTATCATGAATTTTGAAATAGCATCGAAGTAAATTATGGATATTTTAAAGAAAGAAGAAGAAGGCTGTGTACACACAAAAGCATTTTCTTCTTGCAATAAAGTATGAGCGACTTTTTTGCTGTGGCTAGTGTTTTCTAATTTGTCTAATTTGTGCTTCTAACCTGTTTAATCTAATCAACTAATATATTAAGCTTATTCTCTTTTCCTTAAACACTGTTTTCTTTCAGCATACACATCTGCAATGTATTTTCTTCTTTACATGTGCAAGAGGCATGTCTCATCAATTATACATACAGTATTTTCTGTACATCTTCTGTACAGTTTCAAAGCACATTTCAGTCTTGATTCCCTGACTTTATTACCGAAGCATCTTTGGGCTGTGGCTATGCACTCTAATCCTAGTCACCCTCTTCACCTTCAGCTCTGCCTCCCAGCTGTTTCTCATCGCCAAACATATGGAAAATATCCTCTCATGAGATTACATCAGTAGTCATCAGTACCTTCTAACTAAATTGCTTATTTGTGGCATTATTGTATATATATATATATATATATATATATATATATATATATATATATATATATATATATATATATATATATATATATATCTTTTGGTGAATTTTGTGGTATTTAGGCTAAAAATGTGTGGAGCTTGCACTCAGTAATATGAAAAGATTGTATATGGAGCATACAATGGCCCTTTTGAGAGAAGAGTTATAGTCATTAAGAGACAGTCTGGTATACGAATGGTGTGTGGGGGCAATGAATCTTTGCTGGGAGTTGAAAGATGCTTGTGAAGCATTTTAAAGTGGAAACACAAATGTCTTTGATCACATTGTGTTGGGTTTTTAAAATAATCCTCTTCTCTGACAGCTCCGTCCTTTGGAGTTCCCCGGCGATTACTGTTGGGGCTTTAGATATGATTTTGTGAGCGATATTCTTGTAGCTTGGTGAAGACTTTGATCTTGTGATCGCCTACTATTTTCTCTCCATGCGGCTTTCGGCACGACTTTGTCCTGCAAATCTGAAGTAATTAAAACACAGAGTTTAGGGCCACAGTGCTCACAATCCATTAGGGTAAGTGCTTGAGTAGTCGTTTGCAAGTGCTTTTAAGGGCTGCTGGTATGTTGGTGTACTGAGGTCCTCCTGGGAGGCTGAGGCAGCAGTAATGAAGGTAAAGATGAGGTTGTGGCTTTGGGAAGGCCTTGTAAGTAAGGTCTCCTAATTTCCATGGAGACACAGTATCCACCCCCACATCGAGGCGGTGACTAACGCAAATTTATAGCTGCTGCCATTAGTTAAATGTTGCAGATGCAAAGTTTTCACATTGATATTGGAATGACTTAACTTAATACTTACTTAGTGAAATGCCATCAATAGCATAAGACCTTGGTTTGTCCCTTGAGATATTGCCAGGTGTGCCATGAAAAAAAATTCCAATTTGGATTCACACGTGGATTTAACTGAAAAGTTTACTATTTTGAAGCGTCTCCTATACCAAAAAGCAAAATGATCGCCATTGGCAACTTTAAACAACCAGACAGTTACACGAACATCAATCGCCACATTATATATCACAGATTTTTACTAAAAGGTCTGATTTGGTTACGTTTTAGGTTGTGTGCATGATATCTTTACAACCAATAACTGTGCAGCAACTAAAATAAGTTGTAAAAACATTGGCATAACATTTCATGATTATGCTAGAACTTTAAGCCATTTTTACACAATGTCTGTAAAAAACATGAATTGAAAATGGCTCCATGGAACATCATTCTTCAGGCGGGTTAATGAAGTTGTAATTTTCTTGTAGTAACACAAGAACACAATAATATTGCAGTTATGTTTCCACACCCGAATACAAATTACCTTAGTCATGAGACAAACTTTTCTCTCTGCAGAGTTCAGCACTGGCTCCTACCCCATCTGAACCTCCCTTATCGGCTATAGGTGGGTCCTATAGGCTTCCTGCCACAGAGATCTTTCCAGCGGACAGAGCTGGCTGGATTTGATTTTCATTAGGATTGCATGTCTTCACTGTCACATCCTCCTGCCTACCTTGCACGCTTTACTGGAGACAATTTTACGCTGCGCTGGACCCAGTAGTGACAGCTTGGTTTTTTTACAGGGCGGCAGAAGTCACACAAGGTGGCCACTTATCCCTGCACTCGCCATTCTTGGGGCTGACCAGCTCCAAACAGGGAATTTTGCCGCCTTATCCCCATTGCTTTGACCTGGAGACACGCTCTGTGGCTGTGAAGAGATCAGCCTTCTGCAGAAATATAGAACAGAAGCAAGAGTCAGCTGTTCTCCGACGACCTAGGTAGTGTACATTTGAACACTGTGAAGAGACAGCTGACGGCACACGCAGACAGAACAAGATCCTCTTACAGCACTGTGAGAGCCAGCCAGAGATCGATTCAGATAATTATTTGTAATAGAGCCAGAAGAGGAATACGGAGAGAGTGTGTCCTTTTCTGGTTATCTAATGCAGTGCAGAGTACTTGGCTGGAAATGTAACAATTTAATGTGATAAACCACAAATTAAACAGAACCAAAAGGATGGAGGGAGTTACTCCTGGAGATTGGAGCCTTTCCTGGCTACTTTAGGTATGCCCATATTAGTAATTCTTGACAGCTAATGGGTGATTACTAGACTGAGCCCTCTATCTCAGGAAATTTGAATGCATTCTCATTGAAAGGACCATTGGCAGTTTGTGATCCTCAATCGCTCGCTCTTCAATGGAGATAAAATATCCAATCTTTGAACTATAGTCATACCACAACTTTGATTGTTTTTTTTTAACCTACCAGCGTTGTTGGATGTTGAGTCAGCAATGTGAAGACAATGTGTATGTAAAGACATACAGAAACACAAATAATCGCCCATACATCAACTATTGGTTCTGCAAAGGCGATGAATTTAGAATGTGAGAATCCAGGACAAGAACATGCACATTCATTACGACTGCACACAGATACCAACTGCTGACATGGACACTGAAATTAACATAGCTCTATTCCATGATTTATGACAGTCTGTCTGGGCCTATTCTGGCTGTGCTCCTGTGTGCCTCATGCCGAACACACACGCACACACACCTGTAGTGTCCCCGTTTCCATAGTAAAAACGCACTCCAATTAGAAACTTTCCAATTTAAATCCTCCCATTGATTGGCCGAAGTTAATTACAGTTAGAAATAATGACTATCTGAGTCACTTTGCTGTCTTCCTGTTTAACATCACTGCAGACGAGGACATATAAAGAACATAAGAGATTGAATTTAGCAGCAGTTGAATGTATCCTTTGAAAGTGTTCTGAACCTTTTCTCTCCACTTGTGTTCAGCTCTATAGGAGAGATTCCAATAGCAAACCCATCTAAGTTCCATGTTTACATACTGTACATATTAGAGATCTTGTTAAATTGGACAAGGCCCAATTTGTTTTGCTTATGAATGTCAGTGTACAATTACATCTTATAAAGGGCTACTCCCTTGTTTAGTTTTGTTTTTTGAAAATAATGTTCAAAGAAATCTCCTCAACAAACTGAGCAACAAGATAAAATAGAAGACCTGATACTGACACTTTTGTAACTTTTGTTGCTCCTGTTTGAGAACTTGTTTATAATTGGCAGCACATTTGATTTCCTTTCCATAACTATTACTAAATCGTCCTTTAACACTGAGTTGTTGATGTAAGTGCATCATCTAAGGCTGCTGCATTTACCACAAATTGTGATTTTTATTTAAATCATACACAAAAGAAAGCACTCTTGAACAAGGTAATGCAGATGTCAAGTGGTTGATTTCATCACAGGTACCTCTTGATAGCCTTCCTTTTCAAAGCCAAACAAATCTATTTTCTAAAGTTTGCATGAGAGAGACGAGGATTTTTGGACGGGAGGAATATGCTTCTTCACTAGAGCTGGAATGGTTCCTAACTTAGTTGGGGAAAAAAGGATAATGACTATGTGAGTGAACAAATATTCAAATCACATTGACAAAGTAAGAGTTATATTAGTGGAGTTTAAGCATAAGCGTTAGGCATTGTTATCACTGTTTTGGTTCACAAAGGAATCCAGGAGCAATTAAAAGCTTAAATTAATTTGAAATGGCTGAAGAAAGCTGGACCGGAATTTAAATCAGCTTTTAACTGAACTTTTAATGCATACATGTAAGATAGATACGTTCAGTGCCATACTGTGGAACCTTAACATCTCAATGGAGACAAACATGTCTCACATCTACAATAGTACATGGTGCACCATGAAGGGGTGGGTTGTCAATCTTGCACTTTATTTTCAATAATAGTTTAATTAGTTGTATGGATCACTTCTGTGTACTTTTAATGAGCTTTATACGTTCTATATGTGAAGCATAATTTGTGTATCTAGAGACCAATGGCAAACAATATAAATGGTCTTGCTTGACACGAAAGGATAAATCTTTGTGTCGCTGTTACTGATGTCAGGTAAAACCATCGCATCTGGCTGTCATTGTTATAAGACCATGTTGGACTTGCATTTTGTAAGTTTGTTCTTGCTGTGAACTATTTTGAGATGCTATTTCTGTTCTTTGTCAGTCGTTGCATGTGTGTGAGTGTTCATCTGTATCCAGCATCAGCTTAATTGCCCCCACAGAGACCTTATAGAAGCCAGTAGAAGAATCACTGCATTAGTTTACAAGACATGCCCATCTCTGTCTGGCACAATTACATATGACTTCTGTATAGTATTTGTTGTTCTCGCTGTCCACACAGGCGTATGTTTGAACATGTTATTGTGTCTCTAATGCATGGAATTGTTATCAGAGGAAGTGGTGAAATTTGGAGTTTAGAAAAGAGCAAAATTGATTTATTTGCGGTTTCAGCTTCACTTAACCATCAGGACAAACCCTAATATTTTTAGCCGTGCAGACAAAAAACACACATTTCCACGAAAATATATCAATGTTTCCTCGATCCAAAGACCAAACCTGCTCAACTGTAGCTGATGAATTGCAGAACTATGAAAGTATCAACAGGAGATTTGCAGTGCAAACCTTTCAAAACAATGGATTCTTTTGATTCAAAATTAACTCCTGACTTTTATTGATCTGTACATGCTGCTGTCAGAATGTGTTATAGTGTGGATAAAATACAATCTATAAAACCTTTTTGTAACAGAATATTTCCTTTTTTCAATTGAACAACCCTGCAGCTGAAGAAAATCCCTCTGTTATATGATTTGGGTGAAATACATTAGCTGTTTTATAAATACATTTTGGATTAGAAAAATTCCAATATAACATCCAATCATACCATGGCAAATTACCACAGATTCTTCCCTCTATCTGTTGGTTTCATAAGGCTCAAATATAGTTATATAAATCTGGCCCTTCCGAATCTGAAAGTTTTGAATGATCTTTGAGTGCTGGAGACTTAGTTCATCAGAGTTTCATAAAGCCTGCAATAATTCACGCTGAAATGACTGAAATGATGAAAAAGAGCTTTGTTGACAGCATATTTTTGTCGCTCAGACCTCGGCAGAAGACATTGTTATGATGGACAAGATTAGATGTTATAGAGGTGATGTCTCCCCCCCCTGGGACTGCACACCGGGGAACGATGAGCGAACAAGATGCAGAGGGGGAGATCGAGAAGATGTGGTGTGCGGCTAGAAGCGGACGTGTCATCTGGACGGTTTTTATGAGGACGACAGGACGACGGTTGAAGAGTGCAGAGATGAAGGCTGAGGTGCAGGTGAGCTCGGGAGAAGGTCTGAAGGTCGCAGTTAGGTCCTCCAGGCTGAAATTGTATGCCATTCGACTCTAGTCAGAAGATATTCACTTATTCCCTACCGCCCACTTTTGCTTCTCTGTTGTTTTGGCATTTCCGGTTGAGCTGGATGTAAAGTAAGCTGATTTGTGTAAAATGTTCAATATTTATTTAAACTAATACAACTGGATAGGAGGGGCACCTATGGCAACACCCGGAATGAGGTTGTAGCACATATGTCTAATACATCTGGCCTTTCTTTGTTGAGCATGTGAAACTCCAAATCTTTTGACTTCATTTGACCTTGTCTCATCCCCACACATTACTCCTTCTCTTTTATGAAGCCTGAAATAATATTTCATAATCAAAACATTTGAACACAAGTTTTGAACAGTTTAAACCAAAGAGAATGTATGAACCTTTACCAGTCACACAATGTTGCTTTTAAAGGAGACGAGAAGTTGTTTATCTGGCTGCTCTTGCACATTGCAGTTGAATTTATCTTCTGAAGATGTTTTGAAAGTTGTATTCAGGTGATTTGAGAGATTCAAATAGCAAACCCATCTAACTTCTGCGTTTATATAGTCTTGTTCAATAGTACTAGGCAAGATTTTATTTTATTTTTTGCTTGTAAATGTAAGTGAACAATCTTATAAATGGCTACTCCCTATAGTTTTGTTATTTGAAAGTAATATTCATGAAAATCTCAAGGTAAAATTCAATATTTGACCAACACTTTTTTGAGTTGCACTTGTTTGAGAGCTTGTGGCAGCACATTTGATACCTATTTTATTCCCATGACTATTACTAAATCACCCTTAAACACTGAGTTGTTCATATTCTTGCTCTTAATTTTAAGGCTGCTGCATTTACCAAAAACTGTAATTTATTTAAAACATACACAAAGGAAAGCTCTCTTGATCAAGGCAATACAGATGTCAAGTGGTTGATTTAATCACAGGTACCTCTTAGCCTTCCTTTTCAAATCTATTTTCTTCAGTCTGCATGAGAGAGATGATAATTTTTGGGAAGGAGAAATGTGCTTCTTCACTAGAGTTGGAATGGTTCCTATCTAAGTTGAGAAAAAAAGGATAATGACTATGTGGGTGAGAAAATATTCAAATCACATTGGCAAAGTTTCTCTTTCTGTCACGTATCTGTGAGAGCGGCGTATCTAAATGGACAGTATAATGTTGTCCATCCCATGTTTGTTGTGACAGACTCTCATTATCTGCTGTCCTTTGAAGAACAAACTCAAGAAGATGAATGAACAAAACCAATTACTTTTGTTCTGTGTAATTGTCAACTCTTTTGAACAAGAATAAACCCAACTCATTCCAGTGCCCCCAGCAACATTAGCGCTGCAGAATGTGTGGACCAAATAAAGAATGAGGAGTAGAGGGACAAAGACAGGTCTGGAGGTAATGACTGTGGTCCTGAGGTGACGCTCGCTGTGGGGGAGAGAGGGACGCTGGTGGCAGTGCTGATGTGCGGTCTTCTGCTGGACAGGCTGGCTGAGCAGTAACTCCAAAATGGCTCCTGACAGAATCATTTCTCAGGTGGAGATTTGGCCCGGCTCTCCTGGTGGTGGGAGGACCAAAGCGAACAAGTCTTTCCACTTGTCATGAATATTTATCTGGGGAGAGTGTTCGCCAGGCCCGCTGAGGAGAATGACAAATCACGGTCTCTAAAGCTACTACCTGTATTTTATTCCCATCTATCCCTTCACCCCTTTCAACTTGTGACTCACTGTCATCCAATCTATGCTCCCACTGTTTAATATGCCCACTGCATTTGATATACTGCGGCGAGTGTCAGAGTAAAAATGTAACACGCACAAGACAGAATAGACTAAGTGAACAGGGCAAGGTTGTCGGAAATGCATGCAATACCTTTAAGTGGTTCAAGAGAATTACTCAACCTAATGTAGATATTAATTATAACATGCAAGATGGACTATTATTAATGATATTCTTATTAATTTCCTTCACTTTTAGAACAGACGTAGCCAGGGATGTCAGGGATTACAATTTCCAAATGTCAGTTATAATGTTGCTCCAGTCCTTGATTGCAGGTTAAGTTTGTGTCATCCATTTCTTTCATATTGTTCTTTATTATGGCCTTCTTCCCTGCTACCAAAATAATGTTGCGAAGCTATGCATTTATTGTGTCCATAGCAGGGGTTTTGAGGCCAAAATACACAAGACATGTTGGGTGCCAATGCCAAAAACAATGCACAGTGCTTTATTAATCAGTCCAATATTTCTGAACAGTATGACATTACTTGTAGCCTTAAAGTCTAAAATACAGTCAATATTGGCAAGTTGAAGCATTAAAATGGAGGTATAATAAAAAATACAATGTCAATGTTTCCGTTCTTTTTGTAGATAATGGTGAATAATTGTAAATTGTCAATATTTCTCCAAATTTTGATATTGGGACAGTAACGAAAACTGAGTACTGAACGAAGATAAGTTTGTTATCTTCAATTCAGGAGCAGGACTTCTTCTCATCGTCACCATTTCCGATGCTTACACTATTTAAACCACCAGGCCTCACACTTTTTTGTCCATGTCCCTGTGCACCACCCTCTAGCCCTTTCTCCTAATTTCCTTCCTTTTTTTTTTACCTTTCAGAAGGGGGAATATGACTTGAAGCCCCCAAATAGCTCTGTCTGTCCTCCTTACTCTCTCGCATCTACTGTACATTATGTTTTTGCTTTCTGAGGTTTTGGTTCTTGCTGGTGAAATTGGCAGTATTTCTCTGGTAAAGTATTTGCAGTCACTCTGAAAATGGTGAGTCAAGTTGCTCACACAGGAAAAAGATTTCAGCGATAACGCTTCCACTGCCTCCTTTCTACTCCTATGTGTATTCAAACAGGCCACAGTGGCTTTCAGGAAAATCAGCGTTTATGCAACCTCTCCCTGGTGTTCTTCACTCTTCAAAGATGTGACTCAGTGGCACTTATAAGAATGAAAGCACTGAGCTGTGTCCCGCTCTTTAGGTGTTAAGCAGTTTACTTCTCCACTTCTTAAAACGCATACATTTAACAGAAGTTGAAATTTTACCAAATACCGGCTACAATGTTTGTGAATGTTTTTTTGTAAAAGGTTATCCTCTGCTATAAAGAATTTGTTTAGAATTGACGCGTTCTGTAACTACTTTTTTTTTGTGACTGTGCCATTCCTATTTTCCATTAGAATCATGTTTCTTGTTATAGCTGTATGGAAGAGTTTACATCTGACTACATATTCAAAAAACACTAGTATTTCTCAGAAGATAGTGTGGCAAACAAAAGTGATGACATATACAGTGTGTGTGATGTATAAAAGGTGGTCTTGTTTTTCATTACTGAATATCCACTGTGGTGAAAATTGTAAGATATGAAATCTGACAATAACCTGGCACGACTATATGTCTGCGTGTGGGTGGCTGTATTTTTTTTTTTTTTTTTTTTTGTGCTTGTCTGCTGATGTAAGAAAGGTATGAGTGGAAAAAGAATGGTCTGAGGCAATCTTTTTTATCCTGCTGGATCTCTCTCTAGGTGCAGAGATTGGGCTTTGTAGTTGTGATTTGGAGGGAATTAAGGTTTGGCTTTGGTTGGTGGCAATAGTCGACAACTTGAAGCAGGTTGCGCTTCAGACCATTGTGTGTGTCTGCGTGTGTGTGTGTGTGTGTGTGTGTGTGTGTGTAACATAAAAAAGGGAGGCAGCTTAACTCAGCCCAGCACACAGCATCCTCCTGTCTGCCCTTTTGTGCTCACCTGGCTCCCGTGTGCTCCAGCGATAAGTAACCATTCAAAGAGTTGTGCTGTTCGCTTAGCTGTTTTGAGGTTGTAGAGTGCCCTTTCTGTCTATAAGTCTTACATATATGTTCTTCATGTGACTCAACATTTGGTATATAATACGTTTTATTTAAGATGAATACCATAACTCCCATATCTTGTTAAAAGAGGCTTTTTGTGTGCTGATGCTTGCATTTTTCCTTGTCTCTGCCAAGGCATTGTCCTTTAATTGCAAGTGTTTTAGATCATTTATTTTTCTACTGAGACAAAGCAGAAAATATATTATAGTGGTCAAATGTTTTTTTTTTTTTTAACTTAGTCCATGTTATTCTGAGCCTTATCGCTAAGCTTCTAAAATTAATAGAATGAAAATTTCAGACATTCGGTGGCCTGTCCAACCTGTTTCCTGAAAGAATGTGGCTTTTATCCTGAGCACTATGAATGTCCTTCAAATTCTAATTCTCAATTGTTATACTTTTGTGAGATTAAAAGGTAACTGCATTGTTTAAGAGTAATAACGCACACATTGTTTCACTGTTGAATTCTTTGCAGAGTACAAAATTACATTTCTTGTTGTAAAGTCATTATACATTGTTTGTCAATATCTGGCATGATGGAAAGTGGAGACGTCAGATTTGACCCTAGTATTTGTGAAATACATCTGTGCTGCTCCAAATGCGATATACCCTTGAAATGATCCAGGCACTGAACATCTGACCTGTGAAATCCCTTTTGTCAATGAGTAATGGGATTTTACTGGAAGTGGGTATAGGTGAAGGAAGCTTTTTATTTATTATGACTCTTTTGGACAGGCACAAGATTAAAGCTACAGGCTTTGTAGATATCCTCTTTCAGAACATCCTCCCAATATAGCTTTCCCTACTGAGTTTTATCACATGGGAATCCTCACCAGCGGGAATAATGCATCACACTTGAAAAGATCGGCAGAGAAACAGAGAAAAAATAGCACTGCCTTTGATTATGTTTGTCTGAGTGAACTGATACACTTCTAAAAAAATAACTTGCTTCTGTCTTCCCGACTTTGCAAGTGATTTCACATTTCCTTGGGCTGCTCTGCCATTTCTCTGCTGTGGTTTTCCTCAGAATGCTGTCAGGCTGATGCTGGCACTGGGGGGAATTGAGCTTATGAAGACAAGCAGAGGGAGAGACGGAGCACCAGAGACAAGCCCGGGGCGCTGGGGTCCCTGGAGCAACACTGTGCAGCAGCTTGTGTCTGTTTGGCTGTGTCTACTCTACTGGTGGATGTGGAAGTGTGTGTGCGGTCCTCCAGAGGCAAGAGACATGGGAGAAGATGGTGCACGGTGATAGCCTCCAGGCCAGTCGGAGGAGAATCTCACTGAAGTTATGGAAATGACACTGCGGACGCCATGACTTTGGGTCCCTAAGCAGAATGTTAAAAACTGGGACCATTCTCTAGATACGTACTTCCTTTTTTGAACAGTTTGCAAAGGACAACTGAGGTGAGGGGACTGTTTGACAGAGAAATAAAGAGCCGGAGCAGGAAGCAGGGGAGAGGGCGCACAGACGAGATGATTAAAAACCTCATAAAAGCAGCTTGCCATGGGAAAAAGTCAGACTAATCGGATGTTAAATAATGTGTGAAACATAGGGCAGAAAGAGTGAGACGCACAGGAAGGAAACAGTGTAATCTCCCTTACCCTTTTATTAAAGTACAAATACTATGCGAAATTGATTATTTTCTTTATTTATTAGGACAAACATACTTGGAGTTATATTTTGCTTCATTCGAGTATTACATTAATTCTGTTTACGAGGTTGTCGCTGAGTCTCAGAAACGGCACTTTCAATGTTCCCCCAATTATTGCGTCACAGGTAAAAATCCTCTGCAGTTAAGTCAATAAATCATCGCCAGACTTGTTTTGAGCATTTGTGATGTTGCATGATTTTAGGTTCTAAAACATAAAAAAACAAAGCAAAATAACTCAATAGCATGTTTTAAAGGCCAATAACAGAACAAATAATGTAGAATGTGTCCTTTAAACAGGAAAATGTAATGGTGACACCTTCAGGGACCAGATTCAAATAGGATACAGTTTGTTAAAGGGATAAAAAAACTCAAAAGAAACAATGACTTTTCCCCAGCTTGTTCTAAATTGAAGGTTATAATGAAGGGAATCTGGAACGAGATACGAACATCTGCTGATCCGATTAGAGACATTTTAAAGGAAATGACGGCATCGCTTCACGAATGATTACACCAAAGAAAGTCTCAAGGAAGTAAAACTTTTCTTTCTTCAATCTCCAGCTCATCAGCAGCACACTATTACAGAATAATTATTATTTTCTTGTTCTGTTCTTCACCCTGTTGTGTAGTGTATTCTTCTTGCAGTAGTCTGTGGATGAGAAGAGACAGTCAAGACTTATCCCTCATCTCTCTGCTCTAACGTTCATATTTTTACCAACAGATCACACACAGTTCTTCACATCATTACAGACAGCATTTTTTTTTTTTTTTTTTTTTAGATTTTATTCCAGTGTTACAGACAGCATTAAAGATCAGGCCACTGTAATAGTAAAAACAGGACATGTTGTCATCGGGTGATGTCAAAGGAAAGTTGTTGAAAGTATGTGATGATGAGACAGTCCTGGTGTTTTGCATACTCGAACACTTTCATGAATTGCCAACAAAAAATGTTTCTTTTAATAGTGCAGTAACACAGCCACGTAAATGTGTATTATAGATTGTATGTCCATAGAGCAATTATTCTCGCAAGGTTACAGTCAACACAGAGCGTGTCCTGTACATATCTTTAGTTTACTTCTGTCGCACCACCCATGACTGTGTGTATATGACCTTCATGTGCACATGTTAACATGGGCTCAAGCAAGTACTCATTCCCATAATTTCACTTAAAGCTCCTCCAGACTGCTCTGGTGTTCATCTTTCTGCAGACTCACACTTTCGCCTGGAGTTATCCAAGGCAAATGTAACTGAACACAATATTGAATTTTGCCTGAACTGTACAGCACAGCTTGAATGAAAGTAATTTACTTTCACATTTTTACACTTTATCTCGATCACATCTACACTTTTGGTGGCACAGGGGGAAAGAGTAGACGTTGGCAGAGCAGATGTCCTTTTGAAATAAACATCCAAGTTCAAGAAAAGTTGCAAAATGTGACATAATGTCAATTGTTTAGCAAATACTGTATATTCTAAAGTCAACACGACCTACAGCTACTGTTCTGCAACTAAACGGGCTGTGGAGGCTGTGGCTGTGATCTTGGGTCAAAGCTTCCAGAGTTTGCCGTAGGCTTTCAGCTGCTGAAAAACGCTGTGCCTCCAGCTTCACCGTTGCACAGACGTTCACTGATGTTAGCCTCGTCTCAACATGTTTCTGCCCTGTAACCAACCCTCCTCAATGCTAATTACAATATTTTACTTTTCTCTTTTCCCATGGCCTGGTCTCATGGTCACACCACCAGAACCGGGAAGCGCTCTAACTGCTAAATGGATTAACAGTGAGATGGAAGTGGCTGGGAGAGAGCGTGTGAGAGGCGTGTGACTGATGGAATTAACCGTCGCAGCGAAGGGGTTAGAGGGGCTGAAAACGTAGGCGCCAAGCAATGAGTGATGGCACACTCTCCACTCTGCTCCAGGGAGAAGGATGGATGAAGAAACATGATTGATAAACCAAACTGTTGGCATCAAGGTTGGAAAAAATGTCCACGTGAGAGATAGTGCTGAGCAAAGAGCATAAGATGGAGAGCTTGCTCAGGGGTCAATGAGTACCAGAAAAACATCGCTGTTTTGTTGTAGCAATAAAGAAATTGAAAGAGTATATGAGGTAAAGGAAGTGGGTGAAGAATGAAAAGAAAAGCATTACGCTGTAAACCGAAGATATTACACCTTCAAAGGATGTTGAACAGCAGTGGAAGACTATGGCAGTGCAATGACTGATAGCACCATTGTGTGACAACAGGGCATGCTCCTAAACACATGATTTACATGGTGCACCCAATAGATGGGTACACGATCCCCCTGTCTATTTGAATAAATGTAAATTAATGGATCTAACAGTGTTGACAGCTGAGAGGAATATCTGAAGCTCGTAGTGGCTTCACCTATTGTATTTATGGGTGTAAACTTAAACTGCTGTGTCACTAAAGCATGTTCAATGACCCTAACCCATGTTCAATATTTGTATATACCAGAACATTAAAGTAATGTCAGTCAAGTGGTAACTGGAATTAAGTGATTTGCCGAAATAATGTACGATAATGTATTTAAAAAAAAAAAAAAAAAATCTGTATAATTAATCAAATTATTCATTGCTCCAATATTTTAAACCTTGGTCAGGAGTACATTGTGAAGGTTGACCACTTGTGCTTCTTTCACATCCAGTGGGTGAACTAAACTGGAATCCAGATTGTATCTGTATCACTCTGTATATTCTAACACAGAGGATCTCACAGTTTGGTGATTATTCTCCATGTGTGTCCACTGTATAATGTTGTCCGTCTGCGTTAAAAGCTTTCTGATCATGGGGAAAATCTTGAGTTGTGGCTCAAAATCATGGGTTGTAGGTCTCACAGTGAGACAGGGACAAAGATTTAGAACCCTTGTACGACCAAAGACGAGCTGGGATTTATATCAAGCTTGTCCGACATTTTGGAATCTCCGTCGCAGAGTGAACCCTCTTCTCGTTGTGTCTCTGTCAAAGCACATAAGAGCTCAGTCATGAACAGGACCATATGCCCCTATATTTGTCTTTCATTCAGTAACTTTTACAAATGCAAAAACACAACTTGCATGTGGCGCTAACCTCAGCTAACCTGTGCAACTCTGGTGACTTTACCACACAGAGCCTAGAGCTTGATATTCGCTCAGACAAACTCGTGTGAACTATCGTACAGTATGCAAGTGTGCTGTGTTAAAACTTTAAATTCCTTGTTGTACGTAAGTATGCCTTGTAGTGACATATGTAAGTCTTATAAAAAAAATAAATAAATAAATAAAAATGCAGTCATGCCAATCTCAGACCGTTTCTCTCATCTCAGATTAACACTGTTTAGTGCTCCACCTATTGATTCTGCAGACGTTCACAGTTTTCTTTCTTTCTTTTTCCTTGTAAGCTGATACTGATTGACCACACATTTCTCTGTTTGGTTATTCATCTTTGTGCTATGAAAAGAATGTAGTTTTGGCAGTCCAGGTAAGGGGTGAACTATGGAATATTTCCAATAGCAACTAAAGCAGAATTCAGTATTGTTTTTTTACAATTTGAGTCGACAATATCGCCATTACAAGCTCATGGTTAATTTGCAAGAGCTCTCATCCCTTTATCATTCCTGGAGTGTGGTATGCTGGAATTGATATAGATTCGCTGCAGTTTTATGTGACATTTTCATGCTTCTGGTGGTATATTTGTGTGCGGCCTTACTTTACTTTGAGTGAAACAGACAGGCTGAATTGAACAAACGGGTTGCATTAGCAGTGACTGACACTTGAATAGGCTGCTTGTTTGCTATAGAAGGAAAAAAAACCACAGTCTGAAGGAGTGCGTTATCGTGCCCTCCATGTTTTCCTCAACAGCTGAGACGGATTCTGTGTTTTTAGGCAGCTGCAGAAAGAAGGAGATTAAGGCATTTTGCTGGGGGAATGCTCTCAGGATAGCTTGCATATCACTTCACTGACTTTATTGTCCCCGTGGCGCTACAATCTTCATGTGGCCACCCACGTGCAAACACAAACTCCAGTCGTTTCTGGCTTCCACTGAGCGTGCTCCAACTTCCCCTCATTGCCCTCTGCGAGTCGCTGCTTTAGAATTGAGCTGGCAGACAAAGACCAGCTCCACTCCGACCTGTTGGGTTGTTCAAATCCTGAATCTCACTCGGAACCTCCGGGTACACTTCAACTCAATTTCACACTTGCCAGCCGCCAGAATGTCCTAATTCAATTTGGTCTGTTTAAAGAAGCGCAGGCTTGCTCCCTGTGTTCTCGAGGGGGAGGTTAGGGCACACAAGGCTATAGTGATTGGTTCAGTTCAGCTCAGAGGCAGTGCGCTCAGATGGACAATGTTGTTCCATCACTGTATTCACAGCAGTTTAGGCTGCGATCGATATTGAGGATTATGGCAGAATCAGAACAACTGAATGGCTTAGTGGCAGATCTGTACTTATCATTACTCTTATAGTGGCATGTAATTAGAACAACCTTTTATGTGTATACGTTTTCTGAAACTAATTTATTCTGCTGTGTTGATTTTTAAGATGCCAATGTCACATTGTTTTAAACGTACAAACAGTTAATGCTTAAATGCTAAAATGCTGTCAAACAAAAAGCAAGGTAAAACTGAAGCATAAGTACAACTTACAAAGTGAATGTCAAGTAGACAAACAAGCAGAGATGACTTAGCCTTGGGAGGAGCTGCTCATTTCCGTAGCTCTCTTTGTTCAAACTATTTGTCAGAATGAGAAGAATCTACCTCTCACTGTTTACATTCAGTTCACAGACATAACCTTGCCAGGAGAGGGAGCATTTCCTTTTACTGCCTTTATAATTACATTGGCTTTAATGTAAGAATTCTGTGAGCCAGGATGAACCCAGGCTGCCATTCTGATGACAAATGGCCACACTTGGATGTATTTTTATGACAGAACCAAGGGCCTAACCTTTCAATAACCCTGCAGCCTCCTGTGTGTTTGCCTTTGCCATGACCCCATATCTATAAACCAGACTGACACCTTTATACTCGCACTGTTAGGCCTTATTTAATAGCTCATATATACTTTTACCACTTACCTTCAATAAAACATCTGTTATGATTTTATGCCAGAGCTTCTAACCAAAACGTTGGTCAAGATGTCAGAGGATAAAAATATAATGTGAATAAGGTGAAAGTAGTTTTGACAGATGATGAATGATTTAATGGAACATGATTTGGCATTGATTTAAACAGATAAAACAAGTGGTTTGACCTGATCTTTTCTCTATGTTACAGCCTATGCTTATGGCAAATGTGAATTCCCTCCATGGCAAACCGCAGTACTGGCACAACTTTGTACATATTACTCAAAGCAGCTGATCAATGCCCTGTGTGCAGCCAAAGTACTCCAACTTCATCACTACACAATACATTCTTCCTTAAACCTTGTGACCTGTTAGAAAATCCATCCTTATTTACTTTTTTTTTTTTTTTTTGCTTAAATTAGATAATCCATTTCAGTTCTAACCAACATTTTTTAATTGTAATATTTTTACAACCCTTTCTAAAAACAAAATATTTGTAACAAAAAACTCGTAAATGGCCCATTTCCCATATAAAAAGTGTAAAAAACTATATTTACTATATTTATCAGTTTTTGTGTCGGAGCAGTGTGAAGTTTGAAAATGAGGCATGTCTCCCTTAGACTCCCATTATAATTTAATAACAGCCCCACATTCTTCAGGTGTTCAGGTTTTCTTAAATCTGAAAGGACACTATGAATTTCGGATTTCCTTATTAACTGTGGTTTTCTCTTTTCTCCGTTTACCTTTAAACAGGCCTTTGTAAAGGCAGACATTATTTGCCATGGTTTACCACTCTGAAGCTTCAGACAGCAGTGTGTATTTCTATTTCTCCTCACACTGGGCTGGGTACAGTTGTGTCAGGGCACAGAGGGGTGTTGGGGTATATTTTTATGTATGTGCATATTCAATAATGATGTGTGATGGAGGGCTGTTCAAATACAGCTCAACTTGCTGTACCTTACTACACTTATTTTTCAAAAATTCACACACACACTCCCGGCCACCCCCTGGTGTCCCCCCACACACCTGCACCCCGCCCCAAGTGAGGACAAACCCCCAGGAGCCTCTTCAATACAAACACACAGCCTCCAGAGAGCGCAAAAGCATGGGAAACTATGGCTCTCTTTTACAGAGGTCTGTTTAAAATTTCATCTGTTTTTAAAAGTGATCAAGAACTCACAATTTTACAGTGGCATTGCAGAGCAATAAAAATGTGGTTATAATGGAAAGTCAATTAAGAAAAAATGGCGCTAACTGGACAAGTGGGAGAAAAAAATAAAAATCCTGCTCCTGCAAAAAAACAAATGTATCAAAACCAATTTTGTGACTAATCTTTGATTAATTAATTAAGACTTTAATAAAAGGTAAAAACAAATTTATCCTGTATTCATATTTTATATGAAAAATGGTCCATTTTGTGTGACATTTTCAGCACCTCTGTGAATTGCTTTTCCCATAAGATTAAATAAATAATAAATCATTTTCAAATTTAGTATTTTTAGTCAGAACAGAAGTGGATTAACAGAATTAAGAAAGTTGTGGGTAACTTAGCAAATTTGTAAATCATCATGTAATAATGGCCATTACAAAATTTCATTTTTTTTTTCTTCAAAAATACAGATCAAAAGTTTTGTTACTGAAAATCATCCAAATATCTCTAGAAAATATACATGTACTACACAAAGACAATTGTTGCTAATATGCCCCAAAATGATTAAACTACAGAGAAATAAACAAGGACAAATAAACAAAACAAAGAGCAAGATGGAACTAAAACATTCAGTACACTACCATCAGTGACATTTTTCAGACAGTGTCAATATAACATCTGCAATTATAGCATGTAGTCATTTAGTATATGTGCTATCCAGAATTAGATTATTTCTCTGGGTTTTGACTACATTTGACTACATTTCACAACACTAAATCTAAATATTTTGCATTTTTGGCTCACCTCAACTATCACCTTGGCCTCTGCTCACTACACTATAACACAAATTACACTTCAGGCCTGGCATTCAGAGGAAGGGTGTCAGGAAATTATCACAAAGACAATTGAACCTAGACAGTCTGAGAGAACAACCTTCTACTGACTGAGAATTAAACAGGTAATCAGATACTGGCCCATGAGCTTGTTTTACGTGCACGATGCACGGGCAGGTGAGTGGCGCCTCATCGGCTCGTCCCACTGCTACAGTGGCTGGCCTGTCAGCTCGTCCCCACTCCTGCAGTGGCTGCCTGTCAGCTCGTCCCAACAGCAGAAAAGGCACTGATTCAACTCTGCCATGGCGCTTTTTAACATCAGCTCATCCCAACTGCAGTCTCCCTCCAACTTGCCTCTCACTTCCCTGCCTTCATTAGTTCAGTCAGATAGTCACATGACGTTTACGTTCACGTTGCCCCCACCCGAACTCGCAGGGTGGGAGGCAACGGGTCTGTCTAGCTCTCAACAGTTAGATAAGAGAGACTGGTACGGAGCAGCACCATAAGTCAACATACATCTGTTGCCCCCATGACCTCGCAGGGCAGCACAACAACATCTGCTTTTACTATAAACAAAAGAGGTCATTTTGCTCATTAAAGAGGTCATGGGAAACAGGTAAAGAAAAACTCCATATAAGGTTACAAACAACATCGCTTGCATTAAGCATCTGGTTCTCATTCTGGTGGTTAACATTCCACACATAAGCATATTCTTATACATGCATTGCCATTACCAGAAATGTGTCATTTTGACAATCCCTTAATAAGAAATCTTACATTTCCTCCTGTTTGTCAAAATATACATAAAAAACACAGTCTTTCTCACATCAGTATTACAACGCTCTACTGAGTAGATTTAGTTGTAACACGACATTTGTACTCTGTAGTTTTCAACGCTGGTCAACATCATAATCATCATAATTCTCTCCAAATTCTTGTACACTGAGTACCTGTGGTCTCAGAGTTCAGGATATTGATTACGTTAGCTTGAACCATATTCTGGACTTTTGAATGTAAACAAGAGAATATACAGTGAAAAGACAAACAATATTAGTACAACCAACACTGGGAATAGAAACTTCAACATGATTCTTGACCAAAGTTCTTTTGTCCACGGCCTGTGGAGGAGGTCAGCTTCTTTGATGAGATAGTCTCTCTCATGTCTTTGTTTCTTCATATCAGCATCTTCCATCTTGATTGTAGATCAACGTAGGGTGTCCAGTAAAAAATTACTGTAAAAACACCTTTTCCACGTCGCGATGCCCAGTGGTTTACCCACTGTAAGAACATCGTTGTCGTCACTGGATACAAAAAGAAGTCCCGCGCCTAGAAGAATCTAATATTACGATGGTTCTGTTGTCAGAATGTTCCGAAGTTTGCAGTGTGATGGATGCACCCAGGAGAAGCGTCCTTCGACGTTGACAGCAGTAGGCGTGGGTCAGCAGCACTCGATGAGGCCCTTCCCACCGAGGGCTGGTCCAGTTCTTTCTTTTATGACTTTGATGAACACCGTGTCTCCTGGTCTCATCACCTGCAATGTGGAATAATTGCCTTCGGGCAGATTATGTGTTCTTCTTGTTTCCTTCATTTCAACATTTCAACAGGACTAAATGTCTGTCGTCTGCAGGTAGAATATGCATGTATGCTTTATGCATATCAAAAACTGTCTACAAAAATTTTTTTGAATAGGTATTAAAACCATAAGTGTTATGATATTTGTTTACCGTCTATTCATCCCTCCTGTTGACACATGGCACGGCCCGTGTGTCACTTCAACTACCCATTTAAACATGGATCTGGATAGCCGTGGTTTATTATCAGGGCCTATAAAAAAGTAGTCCATCTATTTCTTTCGCTCCTTTTTGTAGCCAAAGTTGTTTCTCTTGGTCCAATGCTTGATTGTAGGATGTCGTCATGTGCTTCATGTATTTATAGTCAATGTCTCTGTACCAGTGGCAGCTTGTTTTGCTGCTGCGTACATGAGTCTGTTTCCATTTGAAAAAGAGTCTTTTTTCATGGTATGCGCTTCACAGTTGCATACTGCAAGTCTCTTAAATAATTGAATCGCTTTCAAAAATTCAATCAAAAAGTCTTTATGGGTCACAGGTTTGTAACAAAAAGATCTGCACTGCATGTGGCACTAGAAAAGTCAATTTGTGATATAGTACCACGTCTGCAGATGCTTGTACTGCCATTGCTGCAGTAACCACTGTCTGTACACAGCGTGGCATAGCTCTAGCCACTGGCATAGTTTGGGAGTGCCAGTACAGTGGTAACTGCCAATGTAGTTTTTACTTTTTCAAAAACTTTATCTGTTTCTGCAGTCCATATAATTTTGTCTGTAAGGTTCATTTCGCTTGTATGTATTAAGTCTTGGAGTGGTCTTATCAATATGGTATAATCTATTACCCACTGTCTGTAGTAATTTATCAGGCCCAAAACCAACATTTGTTTCTTTGGGGTTTTGTAGCTGATAAAATTGCTTTTTGTCTGGTTTCTGACAGTGTCCCCTATTTCTGCGAGAAACCTTAATGCTGCAATGGTATCTATTTTGCAATCGCTTTGATTGGAATTTGCTATTAATATGTTATCGACATATATTAATATTTGAAACTTCCTTTTAGCGGAGTAAATTTTTCAATTGTAGAAGTAATGGCTTGACTAAAAATTGTTGGACTCTCACAATACCCTTGTAATAATCTTGACTAAATCTAATCTTAATTTTTTTTTGTACCTTGGTAGATAAACCCAAACCACCCACTTGAGTGCTCATCCAATAGGATGCTAAAAAATGCATTGCTCAAGTCAAGAAGAACTTCGCTTCTAGTGAAATAGAATTGAGCAATGTATTTAGATTAGGTACATTTGGTGCTCTCCTTTTACTGCTTCGTTTACAACTCTTAGATGTTTTTTACTAAATGTAAATAGCAGCCCAATTCAGCCCACATGTCTATGGGGTTTCTGGCCACTGACACGTCTGGCACTGGGTGTGCACATTTGCTTTTTTACATTTTCAGGCACTTCTATATCAATGAAGACTGTCTGTTCATTAAAATAGAAGTAGTCGGGGCCTAAAGCATGTACTGTTTTGTCGTACATGCCATCTAGGCCTGGCTTTCTTATTTACTTATTTATTTATTTATTTATTTATTTCTATTTTATATTTCTATTTATTAATAATAATACTTTATACTTATATAGCTTTTCAAAACTAAAAGATGCTATTGTTCCTAATCATATCCCCCTTTTTATTTTTATTTTCCCAAAATAAAACTAACAACATGTCACCGTCATCAACCACTTGCAGGAGACTTACTCCCCCCTTTCAGCACTGCTTCCTCCACCCTTCTCAAACTCACACACACAAAGGAGGAGCCAATAGCTCCGCCTCCCAAACGCTGCACTTTCCTCAGTAGTTCTCTAACCCTGGTGACAAACACAACTTCAAAACTCCATTCAAACCATGGACTTCAGAAAAACCAGCCTCAAAATAAAAAAAAAACAAACCCTACAAACAACTCAGATCAACACACACAAAAAAACTAAACCGCGGAACCACAACCAAGTACTCAAAAAAACTTGCAATCCCTCCAAGAGAGATCAAAAAGCATGCCTTAAGATTAACTACCTTTAATCAACAACTTCTTCTTTTTCGGGCTAACACTAACTAACTAAACTAACTCCACGTGTCTCTGCACTAAATTCACAAACTACCCCCCTCACTTGCTTTTGTTCACAAAAACAAGTGTACTTATCGTCCCCTCTCGACACAAACCAAAACCTAACACTAGTTACAGAGAATCTAACTACATAAAGAAATAGAAAACGTAAGAAGAGTAGAAACAAAAAGTAAACTATACTGACACCCAAACTAATCCACCCATTCTTCTTCACTCTCCCCTTGACTCTATCAAAGTCCCATCTTCATAATCCTGACCCCAGAGAGCTCGGAAAAGAACCTCCCTCTGCTCGTCCTGATCACTCATCATTGTTCAATTTTGTTTCGTTCATTGTGGAGGGCCATGTGCACCTGGACCAACACAAGAAGGAAGACAATAGAACTTCTCCTTTTTTATGTTGCATTATAGTTTACCATAATAACACCCAATTCAGGATCCAATTTTTAATTTTATTTATATATTTAATATTACTATTTATGTTTGACAAAACTCTACCCAGCATTCAATCCTGTCCTGTGCTCACCGTATTAACTCCATGCACTCTTCCTTAACTCCTCTCCAACTCTTTTAAAACTCATCTGTCTGCTTATCTGTCTGTTCGGCTAATCACATGTCTGAGTCGCTTCTCTGCTCCACTCTACCCTGTCTTTCCTGTCTGTCACGCTCTGAGTCCTTATTCTTCCTTTTTGGGACAGTCTCGCAAGCGAGATGTCCTTTGTTGTGGCAGATGTAACAATTGCCTTCTCTCGATCAATTTCCTTCTGATCTTTGTATTTTTATTTCTATTTTGTCCTTTATATGGTCTGTTTTGGCCTTGTTGGCTAAAAACATAAACCGCAACTCCAGAATCAGTCAATAGGACTAAACTGGCCTTTTTCTTTTGTTTATCATGAATCACGCCTTTCTCGGGCGTGTGTAGTCCAAGTATTAAAATCTGCCATACTTGCAGTTGGGAGTCCTACAAAGTTATTTTTTAGCTGACCCTATGACGAGCTTCTAGTTCACTCTTTCATGAACCGGTCATAAGCTGGGTGTACTCAGTCAGATTTCCACTAAACGTTCTTTCTCTCAATGAAAAATCTGCCTAAAATTCCTCATGTAAATTAGTCTTTCATCCACTTTAATGAGCAACCATCAAATTGTAAGTTTGAGGTGAACTCATTGATCTGATGAGACTTCTTTACCAATCACACTCAAAATTTCACCAATCACACTCAAAGTCGCGACATTCATACTCTAAGTTAACTTCTGACTGAATTAACTTCTGTCTGACCTGTATGGTTGTCTCTTGTAAATCCGATTGGATGGAGGTTTTGGTCGCCGGGGAGGATAAGGAGGATCAACTGGCCACTTTGAAGAAAATGGTCTTCTCGTTACTCTGCAGAAATTCTTCAGCTGTCGTCGATTATCCTCCACGGAGATGCCAAAACTCCATATCCGGCTCGAAGGACCAATTTCTGTCAGGAAATTATCACAAAGACAATTGAACCTAGACAGTCTGAGAGAACAACCTTCTACTGACTGAGAATTAAACAGGTAATCAGATACTGGCCCATGAGCTTGTTTTACGTGCACGATGCACGGGGAGCAGGTGAGTGGCGCTTCTCATCGCTCGGCCCACTGCTACAGTGGAGCGTCTGTCAGCTCGTCCCACTCCTGCAGTGGCGCGTCTGTCAGCTCGTCCCAACAGCAGAAAAGGCACTCGATTCAACTCTCTGCCATGGCGCTTAACATCAGCTCATCCCAACTGCAGTCTCCTCCAACTTGCCTCTCTCACTTCCCTGCCTTTTATTAGTTCAGTCAGATAGTCACATGACGTTATTGCCACGTTGCCCCACCAACTCGCAGGGTGGGAGGCAACGGGTCTGTCTAGCTCTCAACAGTTAGATAAGAGAGACTGGTACGGAGCAGCACCATAAGTCAACATACATCTGTTGCCCCCATGACCTTGCAGGGCAGCAAAACAACATCTGCTTTTACTATAAACAAAAGAGGTCATTTTGCTCATTAAAGAGGTCATGGGAAACAGGTAAAGAAAAACTCCATATAAGGTTACAAACAACATCGCTTGCATTAAGCATCTGGTTCTCATTCTGGTGGTTAACATTCCACACATAAGCATATTCTTATACATGCATTGCCATTACCAGAAATGTGTCATTTTGACAATCCCTTAATAAGAAATCTCTTACAAAGGGTCAACCAACTATTGAAACAATCACAACTGCGGCGGTCTAACAGGGAGCGCTCCTGTGTGCTGTGTTGACATTTGCGGCTCCACAGTGAGCCAGAGCAACATGTCTGCACTTGATGTCTCCCTCCTGCACTCCTCGTCTATTGAGCTCGCGTCCTCACTGTCTGTGCTTCATTTAGAAGGGCAGGTGTTTGGAGAGGACAGCTCATCTCGTGGCAGGAGCTTGTGTTCTCAGTGTCTCACTCACACTGCCAGCGGTGGGGCGTTTGGGGAGCGTGCCCACAGCTCTGCTGTCTGTCGGTGGTTATCGGCTCAGTGCAGGGATGTTGGGATGTTTAGGCTGGAGCAGCGTCTAAAGTTCATGTTTTTACAAGAACCTGGCTCATTATAAACTGCAGATTTAATCAAATTTGAATTGGGTCAGAAAATCTTATGTTCGGTTTAATTTTTGCATTGTTGAACAGTTTTAAGCACATTGCAGTTGTCTTTCAAAATGCCTCTTGTCTCTCATAATGTCCATGGCCATCTGTGCCTAAAATAATGATTTCCATTCTATTTGTTAAAGGAAACCATCATTGACATGCTCTTCAGCTCTGTTCAAGGCACATATACCAGACTTAAATTGAAAGTAATTAAATCCAAGGTTAGAATACCTTTACACTTCAGGCAGGAGCTCTTTTTGCTCTCATTACTTTGCCTGTAGTTCCATTACACCACTAAATCTATTTTCTCTTGGATCAGCTCTCTGCATTAGGCAGCAGCTCATCACATAGCGTTTATTATTATAACACTTTGGAAATGTGAGAGATGGCCCCTGAAAGAGAAGAAAAAAAGTTACCAGTGAAAGCCAGCTGCATGTGTATTTGAGTGTGTGTACATGTAGGTTCGCCTGACGGATTTTCAATTTCATTTCCTATGTACACGCTCTGTCCACCAAGGCAGTAGATGAGATTGAGCCTTTACCGCTGGTTCTGAAATTGGGCCGGGCCTGGTGGACTCACAGCTCCATTTAAATGCATTAAAGCAGAGGAGAAGTGTCTCATACATCAAGGGGCTGACGCGTGCGACTGTGACAGCCCGCAGCACCAGGGACGATGGTCGTTTGACATGCCACCGTCTGAGGAACATCTATTACATATATGAACAACTGACGAGCGGGTCAAGCTCAGATTAGCGCAGCGCAAGGGAACAGTGTAGCGCTAACTGTGCGTTTTATCATCAGCAATCAACCGTATCCCATCGCCATTTTTTTTGTGAAACCCTGACGGCCCACTATTGATCTTTAGTGCCTGACAAATGCCGCTGGCTTAGAATTAGCTTTTACTTTCTGCTGTCAGGGGGCCTGTCAAAAACAGTCAAACTTGATATGGATGATGAGTTGACAAGTACAAGTGTTACTGGGGTCAGGAGACAAGGAGCATCCTGGGAGATATCCCTGCCTGATGTAATGACTGAATTTTGCAAATTTATGCTTTATGGATGTTTCTTGGGCAGACGGAAACATGAACAGTGGGAGGCATCTCAGAGTGAATCATATGGTAATGCTGCAGTCAAGAGAAAATAATGAGGCATTTGGACCAAAATGTTTTACTCACCAGTAACTACAATGAACCAAGTGAGCACAAATAGATGATGAGCAGCAACTGCAATGAAGAAATTAGATTTGCAGTAAAAATTTCATTGGTCACCAACAGCAACCAACAAAAAAAAAACAAAAAAAACAGAGAAATTGTCCTCAAGGCATAAATGTGGAATTCCTCATTCTACTACGATTTCAAAGACACCCAGTGTCTCGTGCACTGGCCCATGTCCATAATGAACTTGGAAAAACTTTGAATGGTCCATTCTTTGCTTGAATATTTGTCATTGTGTGTTCATATGGCCAAAGGCACACAAGTCCCACATTCTTTGAGGGTGTTTCACTTCCTGAGCCCCTAATAATTTGTATTTTTTTAAGAATAGCAACCATTTTGTCTAATGTCTGATTGTCTTCATGTTGACACTGTCTATTTTTTACTGTACAATGCAAATTTGAAGAAATATAGATAGGAACGGTTTCCAAAGCAAATCTAACTATTGCATAAACATTTAAGCAGTTATGTTCTTTATTTAATAAATACTGACAGTATGAGGTGAAAGGGTGGTGAAGAGCAAAAAGGACATTCAGCAAATTGTCAGTCAGGAATTGATCTCACAATCTCATAATTAATGCAGCATTTTCTAATGTTAATAATTATATATAACAGTGGGCGCCTCTTCCCTTGTTTCTCTGCTGTGGGAGTTTTATCCACAAAGTGATCTCCTTAAAAGACCAGACACTGTCCCAGCTGTAGCTAGCAGGATGCATGCATTTACCTTACTCTTTTTCACCTCCAATAGCACATAATCGTGTGTCACTGTGACTTTTCCAGTGCTCACACAGTGATATTTACAGTATATTTAAGCATCATGTGAAAATGAAATGCAGTAGGCTATTACTCTCTTGATAATCAGTTCAGCCCGCTGATCTTCCAAAGGGTTGTGTTTTATTTTACATGTCCCAAGGAAATACAATAAGTTAATTACTGATGTATATTTCAATAACAAATTCATTATGGGTCGGCATTTTACACTAAGGAATGGAGTATCTCATTTATTTTTATTGCACCAATGATAGCGCTTGCTCCAGGCAATAAAATAACTATGGCTACCCTGACAATAAGGTCTTACTTCATCCTGTTTGAGTTCTATTTAAATACTCTTATTTAACTGTGTGTCAGAATTTGGATTTGCTAAATTTATAATTTGCTATCTGTACTTTGTGTTTTGCCTCTTCTGACAACATACTATGGATACATATTAATACCCTATAGTAAAAGATGACATGCTCAGTGAAAGAGATCAATATAACATAACAAACATGATTGAAGTGGCTGATCAAGAAATCTTACCAATGGCTAGAGTGGGCTAGACTGAAGGACAGCACTGAGGCTCATCATGGCTGCACAGGAGCAGGCCCTGAGCACCAGAGCAATAGAGGCCCAGATCTACCACACCAGACAAGACCCACGGTGTAGGCTGTGCAAAGAAGCTCCTGAGATAGTCCAGCACATAACTGCAGGCTGTAAGATGCTGCAGGGGAAGTATACATGAAATGCCATAACCAAGTGTCTGGCATAGCGTAAAGAAACATCTGAGTACAAGAACATCTGTGCGGAGTATGGACTGGAATCGCCAAGGTCAAAGTGGTAATCACCTCCAAAGGTAGCAGAGAATGACCGAGCTAAGATCATGTGGCCCTTCCAGATACAGACTAGTGTAATAAGGCGAACCAAAAAGGCATTGTTGTAGTGGATAAACAGCAGTGGAAAGCCAATGTGATTGACTTGGCAATATAAAGTGATGGAATCAACAGGAAAAAGGAATATGAGAAATAGGATATATTTCTTTAGTTATACACCAAGGCCTTGTGATCTCTGGTATTACTTCATTTGTCAAGTGGTTTGAGTGCTCTGTTAGCGGACGAGTTTGAAACATAAATTAATCTGATCATTTATTATCGGTGTGTTTAGCATTTGGACACACAAGTCTTGTTGGTGACAGGAGAAATGGGAAAGATCAATGAATCCATCATCCTGCCTGAGCCCCCTGGTGTCAGTGCCCAGCAGCAGCCATCCACATCCTGTGGAGGATCACACATGTCCATGCTCTGCACACCTCTGACGTTTGCGCTCTGTCAGTCAGCCTGAAGGGCACAGCGCTGTGTGCAGGGATCAATCATTCTTCAGGACATAAAGGTAGTGTAAAGCTTTGATAAAGAGTGTCGTTCACTGTGAAACCCCGTCAAGGACTTATTAAAGGACTGACACGGTGTGATTAACGAGCACAGAGGAGCCAATAGGCCGGGGCTCTGAGGGCCATGGCAGGGGACTGCACATGAGGCACATGAGGGAGAACATTGAATAATACTGTTCATTGTCTCCATGAAGAGTTTGTGGAGTTTTCTTACTTTTGTAAATATTGCTTTAACACAACTTACAACGTCCCCATACTTCCTGAGTGCTGCTTTTATCAACAGCCGTTGATGACCAGTTATGATAATGGATAAACATTGGATTATGGATTACAAAAAAATAACTCTTTCATGAGTTGACCACCAACATTTTTGAAATACACACAACCTCATAAGTCCCGTCCAGCAGCATAATATTAATCTTGATTTCTTCCTTACTTGATTAAGATGCAAGAATAGGTTACAGAAATCTGAGACAAGATGATTGAGGGAGAAGAGACCAAATCAGATGAAATGAGACGTGTGCAGAAAGATGTGTGAGGGGGATGCATAGAGGAGGTGTGAAAGGCAGAGATAATTCAGAGCAAGAAACAGATGGACAAATTGATGGTTCAGTGGTCTGGATCACTGAGTAATGTTATCTGTCAGAACAGAGGTACACTCCCATAATTTACACCACATAATATAACATCATCGATAGTTTTCCTGCTTCTTCTACTTCCGACCTATATCTATCCCTAAAATTATGACTAATACAGTGAAATTGGTAAAATGTTTTGGTTATTACATTTGGTTCTTGCAAGAGAGGATTTTAAATGCTTTTTTCCCCCAAACATTGTAAATAAATAATACTAACATGTGATTTTGTCATGCCGTTCAAACATGCATAGTTCAGTTATGATCTGTGCTGTGTAATAGCCGAAATTGGGGTTTCACTCATTCTACATTGCTAAGGTTAACTTCAACTTTAACATCTCTTTAGCACCTGTTTTGTCAGCTCCCAGTCCCGGTCACAAAGATAGATAATGGGCATCTAATCCTTTTATGACGTCCTTTCACGCTGAAATCTGGCTTTAACTGGAAACACCACTGATAGCTGTTGTTTTTCATAAACATTGATAGTCACATATGTCCTTGCTCTGGTTTCACACTGATGTTTCATGTTGTCTCCTCATGATGTGATAACTATGTCTCCACCTATGTCTTGTGTATAAAAAGCACGTGTTCTGATTTTCATGTACCTCCGTCGACCAGGGAGAGTCACTATGTCAGGGAAAGGCGTCTATTCACTCTGGTACCAGTGAATAAAAACTCATTGATCAGACTCAATCTCTCTGCATTTTTATTGTTTAACTTGTTTTAAAGAAATCCACAACTGCAATTCTCCCATAACAGCTGTTAAAGAAAAGGTCTATATCTGCAGCCAGGCTCTACATGGTCAGTGTCGGTTGTGCTTGCCATCCCTGTAGACCACTCACCTTGTTTACCTTTCGCTATGTTGGCCACCTCATAACAATTCATGAAACATGGCAGGATCTGTGCAGTTATCTTTGCTGAGATGATGTACCTGAGGTGCCATAAGGCGTTATAAAACAACTAGAACTAGCTACATTGCACACACTTCTCTCTTATATAAACACACACATATTCCTCGACGCATACATGCATTTATAAGCAGATGGCAATGACAAACGCACCTGCTTCAGATTCTTATATGCGAGTGCTCTTTCTCTTGGGGTTATGCATTTTTAAAAAGTCTTGCAGCCATTGTATTGTTTCACACTTTGCAGGATGTGGCTTCGAGGTGTGGACGTTACTTCTAGCAAGGTGAACTGGGCTGCGGTATGAGTTATTGATGAAGGCCTGTTCAGTAGAATAAACATAACTCAAGCAGAGTAACAGTTCAGCCCACACTTGTCACTATATTTCTACATCACTGTCCATTATGATACATATGTGATGCTTAGTGTGCATGTTTGGTTTGGTATTGATTCAATTTGAATTGCAATGATACCTTTACATGTGCTCATGTTTTATTGATGTGGGTTGTTTGCAAACAATTGTTAGGTCTCGTATGTTAATCTAACTTTGTCAAACAAAGTTATAGAAGAACTCAAGTTACACTAAAACAAAACTATTGCAGATACCCTTTGTTTTAAAGGGGCGCTAAGTAAGGTTTTAGGTGGAGTGTGTTTAACCTTCTTTTCTCTATGGAGATGTTGTATAACCTGGAAAAATGGCATAACACTTGGTGACAAGCAGGTGACTCCATGACTCCACCAATATTTCTGCATTATAAACACCCACAATTGAATAAATGAAAGATGGATCTATAGCATGGAACATACCAAGCAAAACAATAACATTTTTAGGAGGCAAGTCATTGAAGCCAAAAAAAAAAAAAAATGCATTGTGCACCTTTTGAAAGATGGAAACATGGAAAACTTTTACTTTACTGGCAGCAGTCCCAAAAGTCTTTTGAGCTATATTAGCCTAGCAATATAAAAAAGTAAAAAATAGCCGTGGAATAACCCAATAAGCTGCTGGGTCACTACAAATACATTTATAACTGTATAGGGCCAGAATACTTTTGAATAAATACAAAATTTAGTATTTTCCATTTTAATATCTCCATTTTGATGATACGTTACATCACATTCTCAACATCCCCTTATAAAAAGGACAATTCTGTTGCTAAGTGTTGATACAGAGTGAGAAAATAGCCTCATTATACTACTGATGCAATAATGAAGAGTTAGATGGTTTTTCTGTTTAAGTGGTAACCTTTAAATATCAAGAAAAAATAGATCACATCCAGCATGCCCTTGTTGGTCTTTACATGTGAAACATATTTCTTGACCTCTAAACAGATCTAATTTTAGAAAACTCATTACTGTTTATCTATTATAGTAAATCAAAGACCACATTTATGATCATCACAACTTGTCACTGGCTGGTGTAAGCCAAAAAGCCCAGATGTATTGATTTGCATGCCTTTCAGATTGAACAATTACATGGTAGAATGAATTTTAATTAAATGCAATAAACAATGGGGATAAGCAGAGGTCCAGTAAAAAGACAATTATTTTGCAATCCTTCAGCGATGCTTGTTGTAAATAACAAGTACACTAAATTGTCTTCTGCTGTAACAGGATAACATGCTATTCCCCGCTCTCTCCAGTACAAGAGAAGTAGATGCTCATTGATCTGGTCAATAGCTTACATGTTCCGGGGTAGTTTAAACCTGAGCATGACTTGTTGACTGAACGGGCATGCAGTGATGGTACTTGGATGAGCACATCTTGTTGAATGCTGGAGCTTAGTGCTGTCTGACTGAGTGACAGCGTGTGCCTCGCCACAAACTGGTGAAGCAGCCGGAGGTTCAGATGCAACCATCCACACACAAACTCTCTACGCAGCTGTACGCTCTGATGTTTGTGGATTTTTTTGTTTGTTTGGACATTGTTTTGTGGGATTACTGGAGACGATGATCTATGTGGAACACTAGAGGTACACAGTAAAACTGGTAGAGTAAATTTTCGAGGGTAATTTTTTTTTTCCTCAAAATGAGTAACATTTGAACGTTTAAGAGTGCAATTACTTCTCACCACCTCTAGAGTGAGAGTGTTTCTACAGAATAGCTTTGAATCTCCTCAATCAGAGTATCTGAGGCTCCGCCCACCAAATTGTGCTTGAGTTTCGGTTCAGCCGCCATGACAGTCTCTCGGTAAAATCACTAACAAGACACACGGAGCGTGGACAGGATTATATTTCTACTTTATTTGTGGTCTAAAGGATGCAAGGTGAGTATTCAACCAGTGATTTATGACTGTGATTTTTTAAATTATATAAGCTAAATGCGTTTTTCTGTCTGTGTGGTGTAATGTTGGGAGGAGGCCAGGTGTCCGACGCTAATGTTTTTAGTTCTTTAGCTCTGTGCTAACAAGTTTTTGTCGTAATTTTATAAGTTAGTGCAGTGCTGTTCAAATCTACACCATAGTTCGGTGTGTGAAAACAAGCTTTGGAATCTATTAAATTAAAACGGTCTGCTTATATGAAGGTTAGTCATCTAATTAATGTTAGCTTGAACTTTGGTTAATTCAATTGTTAAATTGACATCAAGTGCTAATGTTAATAGTAGGTAGGTTAGTCAATCATGTGCATTTTACCAATTACACCACAAGTCTAATTCTTAATATTTATTGGGTTATAATTGTATGTTTTCTGCGTTTAGCACATGTACTTGACTCTGAAAGAGAGTGTTTTTAGCGCCTCGGCGACTGTGCGGAGCACATGTATGTTACTCTGACTGAGAGTGTTGTAGCTCTTTTAGCTTTAGTAATGGCGCGGAGCACATGTATGTTACTCTGAGTGTTGTAGCTCTTTTAGCTTTAGTAATGACAGAGCACATGTATGTTACTCTGACTGAGAGTGCTGTAGCTCTTTTAGCTTTAGTAATGACACGGAGCACATGTATGTTACTCTGACTGAGAGTGTTGTGACTCTTTTAGCTTTAGTAATGACGGAGCACATGTATGTTACTCTGAGTGTTGTAGCTCTTTTAGCTTTAGTAATGGCGCGGAGCACATGTATGTTACTCTGAGTGTTGTAGCTCTTTTAGCTTTAGTAATGACGGAGCACATGTATGTTACTCTGACTGAGAGTGCTGTAGCTCTTTTAGCTTTAGTAATGACGGAGCACATGTATGTTACTCTGACTGAGAGTGTTGTAGCTCTTTTAGCTTTAGTAATGACGGAGCACATGTATGTTACTCTGACTGAGAGTGTTGTAGCTCTTTTAGCTTTAGTAATGACGGAGCACATGTATGTTACTCTGACTGAGAGTGCTGTAGCTCTTTTAGCTTTAGTAATGACGGAGAACATGTATGTTACTCTGACTGAGAGTGCTGTAGCTCTTTTAGCTTTAGTAATGACGGAGCACATGTATGTTACTCTGACTGAGAGTGCTGTAGCTCTTTTAGCTTTAGTAATGACGGAGCACATGTATGTTACTCTGACTGAGAGTGCTGTAGCTCTTTAGCTTTAGTAATGACGAGACACATGTATGTTACTCTGACTGAGAGTGTTGTAGCTCTTTTAGCTTTAGTAATGACGGAGCACATGTATGTTACTCTGACTGAGAGTGCTGTAGCTCTTTTAGCTTTAGTAATGACGGAGCACATGTATGTTACTCTGACTGAGAGTGCTGTAGCTCTTTTAGCTTTAGTAATGACGGAGCACATGTATGTTACTCTGAGTGTTGTAGCTCTTTTAGCTTTAGTAATGACGGAGCACATGTATGTTACTCTGACTGAGAGTGCTGTAGCTCTTTTAGCTTTAGTAATGACGGAGCACATGTATGTTACTCTGACTGAGAGTGCTGTAGCTCTTTTAGCTTTAGTAATGACGGAGCACATGTATGTTACTCTGACTGAGAGTGCTGTAGCTCTTTAGCTTTAGTAATGACGGAGCACATGTATGTTACTCTGACTGAGAGTGCTGTAGCTCTTTTAGCTTTAGTAATGACGGAGCACATGTATGTTACTCTGACTGAGAGTGCTGTAGCTCTTTTAGCTTTAGTAATGACGGAGCACATGTATGTTACTCTGAGTGTTTTTAGCGATCTAGTTTTGCTACTTGGAGCACACATCTGTGCAATAGGTGCATCTTGACTTTATGTTGTGTAATGTATTTCTCTTTAGCGTTTTTATAGATCATGGTATAGATAATTTGAGTATTAAGGAATAACTGTTAGATGTTATGGTTCATAGAACAAACACATTTTATTCAGATTGTTCAGATTTTATTGTTGTGCTATTTAGCTTACTGTGCTACCTGTACAAATTCTTTTTTCTCCTCAGGATGCAAGCAGTAAGAGTGAAGTACAAAGATCGCCAGAAGTACATTTGCTATGAAGGGCAACTAAGCTTTCCTTCATTTTTGGAATGTGGTAAGTCCATTTAAATTGGATACAAGATATATAGATATGTATTTTATTTATTTTTATGGATAATGTCATGCTTAGAAGCGGGTGTATTATATTAAAATATCAAAACCTCCAAATAAGGGCATAACATTACACATGTGCACTTCTTACATCCAAGTCATTTTCCATTTGATTGAAAAGGACTTTCGGATGGAAGTCAAAACATGAGTTTTAAAACGGTGTCTAGATGACTACCTTTGAAACACTGTCTACGATATGTTCTCACTTCTCAAAATATCTTCATGTTTGATCATCTTTGAGCATCGTAAACTACAAGTATTTTTTTGTGTGCAGTTGCTAAAAGATTTGATATTCCAACGTTGGATTTGAAAGTATATGATGACTCACTGACGGAGGTTGATGAGGATGTGTTTGCATTTCTCCTCAAAAAACAAGATTTGGGTGTACTAGAGATCAGAGAGATTTGTTCTCCAAATGAAGATGGTTTGTAACTTTACTTTTCCTTACCTGCGTACTACTAATTTCACTAACTAGGAATAATTTATTGCAGATGGTTTGAGCTCTTCAACAAACAGCTCCTTTGCAAGCAACAGTGGAGACTACAATGGTGACTCTGATGACACGATTATACTGCAGCGGAGCCCTGCTTCAGTTAAGAGAATTGAGGATGCTCGCCTCTCACATGTAAGCTCAACTGATTATCCATGTTATCAGCTACTACCAATGTATTATCCAGAACTATTGTGGAGCATAGGGATTTTTTTTGTGGTATGTCTGCAGATGATTGAGAGCATCTTAAAAAACAAACCAGGCGGCGATCGAGTCCTAAGCGAGTATGCTCGAACAAATAGCCTCACAGATGGCAGGAGACGTGATATGGTCAACATCTTGGTTGCACACATGACAAGTGAACATGGGTAAAAATGTGCTAATTAAATGGGTTGCGTTCACGTTGTACAATTTGATGTTATAATATCGGATGGTGGGCAAGGGACTACGTAACTCAATTGGAGATTTACTGTTTTTAAAAGTTATCTTTTAAAAAGCAGAAATACTCATGTTGAACTTGATTATTAGTTTTGTATTGGCTCCACAAACTTGTCATATTAATCTTATTCTTTAAAGTCCTTTAAACTGTCAACAATCACTTTCTGGAGCTAAACAAATTATTTTACCTTTGTTCATTTATGCTTACTGAGAAAATGAACTCAGGTCAACAAATCTGCAATCTTGTAGTTAAACAGTGAATTATACCATAGAATTCTTAACTGCTCAGTTTTAAAGTACAGAGAATAGAATTTTGTGATATTCTATAATTAAATATTTTTTCTTTGTTTTTAGAACGAGGCCTTCGAGGCGTGTTAAAGAAGAATACGCCAAAGGAATCATTACTTTGTTTCCCAACTTGGCAGATCCAAAGAGCAAGCTTGGTTTTGTAAGTACAGTTCTCTATAGGATTTATGTTTTTATTCATTCAAGAAACCCTTTTACATTTTAAAATGATCATTGTAAATTTGTTGTCTTTTACACTAAAAAATCATCTTTTATTTTAGGAGCACTATTACAGTGCTGAAGGAGGAGGGACTGGATTTCTGGCATGGAGACTGAAGTTCGTTCAGAAGGAAGCATCAGGCGGGCAAAAAAGGAAGAGTCAGACTCCTTCACCAAAGGGTATTTTGTCAAGAATTCTTTGTGTGACTTTAAAGCATCATATTAGTCAATTTAACTGTTATAAATATGTTTACAGGTGGTCCGAAGGCTGGTCGGGATCCAATCCAAGATGGAAATGGCTCTGTGCTGACGGAAAGCCAGTGTTGTGAAGCCATTGCACTTATGAAGCACACAACTGATGAAGGAGTAATCAAAGAGAAGATGAAGCAGACTTTCCACTACCGTCAGAATATGGTCCGTGACCCTGAGAAGTCTTCAGATATCTTCACTGTGTTCCCAAGATTTCTGGACATAACAGGACTGGTATGTTCTTCTGTCACCAAACTGTTTAATTTTTATTTATCTACCATATATATATATATATATATATATATATGTTTAGGTGATGCAACCTCAGCAAAATTCCTAGAGAAGTGGCCAACAGTCTACAAGCAAAAGTTCTGAAGCAAAGCCGTGGTCTTACACAAACCTGTGAGCTTCAAGACCTGGTTCTAAATGCGGAGTCTACCTCAGAAGTTGAAGAAGGTTTGCTTCTATTATGTGAATGGATAGTGATAATTTTATATGCCAGTGTAATGATTAAGGAAATGTCTCTGTTTTCAGGATGGGATGGCAATATGTCATCTATTTTGGTTCTTTTTCACCTTCTGCCTCCACCTCCTCATGGGCACAAGAGGCCAGGGAAACTGTCAGCAAGAAAAGCCTGTGACCACCTTGTGAAGTTCATCAAAGTGAGTTCTCAAAAATCATACATTAATTAATTATTACTTCCTTATCTAAATCATTTCATTCATGTCATATATTGTCGTACTTAATCTTAATACAGTTTTCACCCATATAGTTGTGCATGCAACAAGTATGGAAGTAAGATGCAGCCCGAGTAATGTTTTTTATTATCTTAGACTGGGACCAGCATTCAAGATCATCTGGACCGCATCAAAGAAAGTCGTCAACCCTACCTGCTCGCCTGTGGCAATACAAAAAGCGTGATTCACAAGTACTACATTATGATTGACAGACATGCAATACCATGTAAGTCCCCGGACTCTCTTGCTGCTTTTGATGAGCTTTTTAAAGCTCATTTTGTATTTGGCACCTCCTACAACGAAGATCTGATAAATGTGTACAACTTCTTGCAGACCACCATTTATGACATAGATGTCGGGAACACTAAAGTAAATCCCAGAGTAGCAGAGTTAAGGGCACGTATGCTTCGTTAGAATAATGTACTATGATTTGCTTTCTTTGTAAAGGCTCACAACCAAGTGCCAATTCTTTGACTAAGCACTTAAAAGTAGCTCATGGGCTTTGTTCAGGAAAAACACTCAGGATTAAATGTGGTCAAGATGGTTGTTTAAAGGTGTATGGAACTTTTTCCGGGTTTAGAAAGCATCTCAAAAAATCACATGAAAGTTGGTTAAATGTTCCTGTTGAAGGCCCCTCTACTGAGGATGTTCTGTTAAGTGATTTTGATGAAGCCGAGTCCAGTGGTTCTCCTTGTAAATCTGTTGCCAAAAGTCTTGTTGAAAGTTGTGCTGCTACAGTAGCTGAACTAAAAGTGGCAGGTGTAGGTGTAACAACTATTAATTCTTTGGTTAATTCCCTAGAAGAAATTGTTGCAGACATCCACAGTCAAACAAAAGAAGCAGTGAAGAATTGTCTACACGATAATCTACAAGATCCTGTTAAAAATGATATTGACACAAAAATTGACCAGTGTTTGGAAAAAGTTGAAAATCCTTTTAGTGTGCTTAATTCTGAAAGTAGGAGAAGACAATACTTCACAAGCAAATGGGGAAGTGTAGATCCAGTAGAACATGTTCTGGGCACTAGATTTGATACCCTGCGCAATCGGACAACAGGAGCTTATGACCAAATAGTTGTCACAGACAGATTTATGTATGTTCCAATTTTAAAAACACTTGATTTGATTTACAAACACCCTAAAATAAAGGACATGATGCACAGTGAGTCTGGTTCAAAAGAATACCTTGTAGATTTCTGTGATGGTGAACTTTACGAAAAACATCCTCTATTGGCAAAACAAAAACATGCCATTCAGATTCAACTATTCTTTGATGAATTTGAAACAGCCAATCCTTTAGGCTCCAAACGGGGAATACATAAACTGGGTGCATTATACTTCACACTGAGGAACTTTGCTCCGAAGTATAACTCTATTCTACAAAATATTCACTTGGTTTCTTTATTCCATGCTCAAGACATTAAAACCTATGGGTTTTCAAAAATACTTGATCCACTTGTGCAGGATATTAAAATACTGGAGAGGGATGGAATTAAGGTTTCCTTGTATGATCAGCCAGTGCATGGAACAATTGTCCAAGTAACAGGTGACAACCTTGGTCTTCATAGTCTTTTTGGTTTTGTTGAATCATTTAGTGCCCGATATTGCTGTCGTTTTTGTCTGGCAGAGAAGGAGGATTTTCAGACTGAATTTAATGAGGATTCCTCTAGGATAGTGATGCGTACTCAAGCCCTTCATTCAGAACACTGCCGTAAAAGGGAACTAAATCCAAGTCTTCCTTATGTGATGGGTGTTAAACGCAGTTGCATTCTAAACTCCTTGCAGTATTTCAATATTAGTCAAAACTTTTGTGTCGATATAATGCATGATATATTGGAGGGCGTAGCACAGTATGAAATGAAACTCCTTTTTCACTACATGACAAAAAGGTACCTATCAACAAAAGAAATAGACAGGAGAGTCAAAAGCTTCAACTATGGTTTTATGGAGCAAAATAACAAGCCACCCACACTTAAACTGGGAGATGACTCAAATGACCTGGGGTTAAATGCAATCCAATCCTGGTGCTTACTTCGAAATATGCCCCTCATTTTTGGAGATTTAATCCCTTCAAATGACCCACACTGGTATTTGCTACTGCTCCTACTTCAAATAGTAAACATTGTATTCTCCCCTAAACTTACTAGAGGTATCACAGTGTATTTAAAATACCTGATAGCTGAGCACAACCAGTTGTTCAAGCAGTTATATCCTACTAAAAAACTGATACCAAAGCATCATTTTATGGTGCATTACCCTACATGCATTCTGAAAATTGGCCCCATCTTGCATAGTTGGTGCATGCGCTATGAAGCAAAGCACAATTTCTTTAAAAAACAACTAAAATGCTTTAAAAATGTCACTAAAACACTGGCAAAAAAACACCAAAGTCAAATGGCATGGACTTGGAGAACATTTGATCCCAGCAGGCTGGTACTTGGTCCAGGTGAAATGTTAACTTTGGATATGATGGATTTTGGCACAGAGGTGGCTGAACTGCTTCAGGTGCCCAGTTGTACAAATGTGTTAAGTGTTAAATGGGCCAAACATTATGGCAATATGTACCGCCCTGGTTTAGTGGTGTGTTCAACAGTTGATTGTGAGATGCCAGTTTTTCACAAAATACATAAGGTTTTTGTTACAAATCAGAGGCTGCTTTTTGTCACTTTTGCCTTAAACTGCATTTGCCTTGAAGAACATTTCAATGCTTTTAAAGTTGTATGTACAACAGACGGGCCACATTTAGTGGATGTTAAAGATCTTTTCACTTTTAAAGCATTTGATATACAGATGTCATACAGCCGTGATGACTCAAACTTGTTCATTGTCCCATACTGTTTCTTATGACTTGCACAAACTACACACTGTAAATGCACAATTGAAATCTGAATTTATTACACTTTGTGCAATTGAATAAAGTTTTAACTGTTATATCTACTGATATTGTTTTTTCTTCTAGGACTGGACTAGTACGGGGTAATGCTGAGTAAAATGATCATCTTTTTACAGGACTATTTTACTCTAACAAGAGGACAATTTTACTCGTTGAGTAAAATAGTCATCATGTTAGAGTAAAATAGTCATCATGTTAGAGTAAAATAGTCATCATGTTAGAGTAAAATAGTCATCATGTTAGAGTAAAATAGTCATCATGTTAGAGTAAAATAGTCATCATGTTAGAGTAAAATAGTCCTCTTGTTAGAGTAAAATAGTCCTCTTGTTAGAGTAAAATAGTCATCATGTTAGAGTAAAATAGTCCTCTTGTTAGAGTAAAATAGTCCTCTTGTTAGAGTAAAATAGTCCTCTTGTTAGAGTAAAATAGTCCTCTTGTTAGAGTAAAATAGTCCTCTTGTTAGAGTAAAATAGTCCTCTTGTTAGAGTAAAATAGTCCTCTTGTTAGAGTAAAATAGTCCTCTTGTTAGAGTAAAATAGTCCTCTTGTTAGAGTAAAATAGTCCTCTTGTTAGAGTAAAATAGTCCTCTTGTTAGAGTAAAATGGTCATCTTGTTAGAGTAAAATAGTCCTCTTATTTGGAGGAAAATGAGACTAGAGTAAATTCCTTATTCATCTACTTAGAGTTAAAAATACTCTACTTGGTGGAGAATGTTGGTAGAGTAACTTTATTTCTCTTCAAATAAGAGTATACTTTAATCAATAAGGGTAAAACATATACACAATATGGAGTAAAAATTACTCTAAATTATTTACTCTTTTGCAAGAGTAAAATTTACTCTTTTTAGAGTGGGACCAAATGTAGTCTTTTTCAGAGTAAAATTTTCTTCAATTAGAGTAAAATGTACTCTGGCAAATTTACTGTGTAGTTTAGAATGTTTCTTTGATTAGTATTTAGGGCTGAAATACTGTATGAGCAATTTATTTTGGTTTGCTCTTCACTCACTGACAAAAACAAACAAACAAATAAAATAAAACCTTAAGACTGACAAAATAAATTACTCTTTAAAACTGAAGTTGATACTAATGCATTGGTAATCTGTTGCGCTCCTATATTCACTTAACATGGCAGGGTATAATTACCTGCAACTGTCAGTATTTGGGTTGGATATTGAATCTCTTGTTTTGAAATGTCTATTGCAGTTTGGTTAATGAAGTAACACATTATTGCATTAATTGGTTGTAATTAAGTGGTTAATGAATGTGTGCCACCCCTAATCACGTAGCGCCACATTAGAAGGTGAAGTCTGGTGGAGATGGAGACATCAAGACATTTAAACAACAACCACACTTTGTCTGCAAGGTTCACAGAGAAATATCAAGAATGAAGCATTAAATAAAGTGGCTGTCGATAGTTGATTTGTGTGAGAGCATGTTTATTTGTATATGGGAAAGATATAATATGTACATACAGAGGTCTATGTGTTAGCGTTTCTCAAAACTTTGTACCGTAATTTGTTGTACTTGCTATTTATCTACTACGAGGAATGCCATAGATCTGATTGCTTGAAGCTGGATTAGACTTAATATTTGTTCGTACATTGTTACAGTACAGCAAAAAAGACCAAATGCTCATATATACTGTAACACATCATGCAGTGTGCTGTTTCACTTGAATGTAAATGACCATGAGCCAAAGAGAGAAGGCTAAGCCCCATGTGCTGAAAAGAGATAACTAAGTCTGTCATCGAAGAACATAAAACTCTCTCTCCTTCTCAACAAGGATTACATTCATCTAGCTCTATTTATATGATATGCACTGTGGCAGCATAAGATCAAATCTTCTGCGTTCTGTACCACAGATCTGTGCACTGTGTGGGTAATCTCTAGAAGGCAATTGTCTGCAGCAAAAGCTATCCTCCTAGCATGGCAAGTGATTGTTGATTTTCCAATAAGTACCTGTATCCTGGAATAGAAAATCTGTCCTTTTGATTGCTCTTTGTTCAAGGTTAGGTCTTGCGCGGAGATTATGCAGGTGACATCACAGCATTCTGAATTTTAGCAGTGACGGTCAATGAGTCAATGAATGATGTGATATGATATGAACTTAAATGTGAAAAAGCTGCAACAGCTAAAAACAAATAAAGATCTACAACCTTAGTTTGTATCTGACAGTAAAAAAAGAAAAATCAAGTCAACCGATGTAGAAAACCAGATGAACAACATGGAACACTGCAGTCTACGCTCATATTGTCTCTGATATAGACTTTGTAATCACACACAGTTGAACTGAGTACCATAGAGTAGCCATCCCGCACTCTGAGGACCTCAGAGACGGCCCAGAGTCAGGACTAAACATGGGGAATCAGCGTTTCAGTTGTTTGCAGCTAAAATCTGGACCAATCTTCCTGAAGATGTGAGACAGGCCTCCACTCTGACAATGTTCAAATCCAGGCTAAAAAGAGTTTTGTTTAGACGTGCATACGACTAAAAGATTTATCTGCACTATTCTCTTTCAAATGATTCTGTATGTCTTTATGTGTTTTGTGATTTGAATGCAACTTTTGCCTTGTTGTGAGGTGTATTAAAGTTAAGCTAGCTAGCTAAGCTCTGCACAGTCAGAGCGACAACAGTGAAACTATTTCAGTTTACATTTTGGCATATAAAGCAAAACAATAGCTCCACAGACAAACATTATGCCAATTAAGCAAAGAAACACTTTTTTTCAGTTGTGTCATCCACAATTCTGCCACTCAGTGCCACTCAGTGGAAATGTTGAGCATTTTTCAAATAAAAGAATGTCAGCACAGCTCTATTGCTGGATGAAGCAGACGCTGGTTGGCTGACTTGGCGCTCTGATGATAAAGTAGCCATTGACCCGAGTTGTAGAGTCAAAAAGCTCAGTATCATTTGCATTCACGGCAAATGCACAGGAGCACGCACAGACAGAGATATTGAAGAGAAATAACAAAGAGGCTGGACATGAAGATATTTCTGATATAATACAAAAGTGCATTTCCAATGTGCCCACTTGAGGTGAGAGACAACCAGATGCAAGAGAGTCCCTGGAAATGACCTTAACCAGGACCATCATAATTATTTCAGTCTGTTTCATTTGCCTCAGTTTTGTAAAGTCATGCCTATGATGCCTCGGGATGCAATTTTACAAGAAGATTTCAGCTTTAGTTGAATGGTCTCACAAGATCCAGTTTTTGAAATATGGAGACATCATTCAAAAGAAATTGCTAAAGATTTGTCCACATGAAGAGATGCAGAAAACTCAAACCCAAAACCTTGTAACTTTAAACTTCACTGGAAGAGAACATTTGTTTCCAATCTCAGTGTCAGTGGCCATGTCTGTCCCAGTGGGCCTTCAGCGGGCTTCATTATACTGTGTTATTGATGGCAAATTTCCTCATCTATGCAGTGCCATTAAACTGTCGTCTTTTTTTTGTAACAAAATGTATTAACGGCTTAATGTCCTCTCATAAATTACCTGACAAAGTGTGTGACACAAATAAGCAATGCGACAGGGTTGTGGAGAGAAAGACATTTTCAAGTACAGACGGGTCCATCAGCAGTGCAGGAATGGTCTGAAAAAGTCATTAACATAACATTAATTCTTTTATTAGGGACAGTGGAAACAAATAGCTTTTCAAAGATATTCTGACTGGGAGCCAATTTGTTGAGAAGAAAATCAGCTTATATTGTAGCAAAGTAAAACACTTGTCAGAGGATTTCAAGTGATGAACACTCCATGTGGCTTTCTATTTCTGCTTGTCCTTCATTTCAGTCTGTTCTTTTTTTTTTAAGTCTACCTCTTCTTTCTCTTAATCTTTCTCTGCGCTTGATTGTGTGGTGAAGGTTGGGATTGTTTGTTGCTGTTGAGTAATTAGTCGTTTGAATGAAGGGCAAGTAAATGAGATCAACTTTAGCCGTCCCTGTATGGGAATAACACCGACAGCAGCATGTGATTTTGTGTGCTCGTGTGTGTGCTGAATGACCATCTCTGCTTCTCTTTCACACGCACTGAAAGATTGATTTCTACATCTGCATAAGTCTTTCTATTTTTTTCTTATGCACTTTAGATGTCTGCCGTTGTTGGGAGCAGGGTGTACTTTATTGTCCCTGTAGGGAAATTTGTCCTCTGCATTTGACCCATTCTTGAGTTCCGCTTGTCAGGAGCAGTGCACTCCACACTGCAGGGCCCAGGGACCCAGCTCCAGATCCAGTTTTGGTTTGATGGGGAAACCTGGAAGACTCCATCTCGCTGTGAGGGGAAAGTGCTATCTACACAGCTGTGTCCTTTCACAGTTTTTGATTTATTATTCATAATCTCCTCGGCCAAACTTACACTCTATCCAAACCAACAGGATTCCCAGGTGGGAGACCTCGATCAAAGCCAGGGTTAATTCTGCAGTACATGTGTACCCTGGATGTAGCATGTGAACACGGACTGCAGATTTAATCTAATACCTAATACTGAAAACTATGCATCAACAGTTGTCCTTTTTGAATAGAAATGTGAAAAGATGTCCTAAAGTATTAAAGTTGTTCCTCTGTATGCTTCTGTTATACAGTATGTTATGTAATGTGTTTGTGTTCTATCTAGTGTATGTTTTTTTGTTTTCACTAGTGAGTGATGAGTATTGTCTGGAGGCAGGAAGCTGCCTGCAGAACCCTGCTATGTGCAGATCAACAGCAGATTTAATGTCTCTGTTCTCTGGCTTCATCCACATCTACATTTGTCTCTGCATTTGATCCACGGGTTGATTGAACATCAGAACAAGGACTTGTGTTATTCTTGCTGTCTTTTGAATGGAAAATTGGGGTGGTATTTTCTGGTTCAAAGTAACGCCATGCTTACTCTAGCGTGGTTGGATAGTCAGATGGCTGCTCTTCCACACTGTTGCCGGGGGGGCACTGCTTCACCAGTTGGACATGAATTCTGACTCCATCTGTCCCCATTTTGCTGTCTTCGTCACACCCCACGCCACAAATCCACTTCAGATTTCAAGGATCCTCCGGTGATTCAGTCTAGCGGCATCTTTCTCCACGAGTCATCCCCACCTGACCAATGCCACTACACCATCTCCAAGTGTTCTGTTAATGTCAGGCTGGCTCTCCACAGGCTCTCAGCCATCACTGTTCAGCCATCTTCTCATCAATCCACACCAACGCTTTCTTCGTTCTTACCTCCACCTCCAGAACTCTTCTAACTTTTCATCTCACTTTTCTTCTTGAGCACTTCACTCAAGTGTTGAGAATTTTGCTTCATATTCTGGAACAGAATTGCTGTATTTGATCTTTTGAACAGTTCTTTTCTTCCATTCACTCATTAGCAAAAAGAGCTTCATTATAGTAACAATTAGCTTTTAACATTTTTTAACAGGTTGCCACTTTTTTCACATACTGTAAGTACACTATATAACTTCACTGTTCATAATCGGTGGTCACACTTCATTTTCTGGTGGAGGGCATGCTGTGCTTTTCTCCATGAAGATGTTACTGCTTTTGTTCCACAGTACGGCAGCTAATCTTGCATTTATTAAAATACACATGTTTTAATTGCCTTTAAATACCTTGAAAAACATACATTATTACCATGAGCCGGGTCAACTCTCTAAAGACAAGCAAGTAGTGAATGTCGCACCCTCCACTAGAAAAGTTACTTATTGCATCTTTAAACGAGGGATTCTCCACAATAATATTTTTGAGCTGTCACCCAATGGATAGTCTTTGCTACTTCGGGCAAGTAAGACATTTCAAGCAAGGTAGAATAAACAGTATACAATAAAAGTATGAAGCGTAGACAACGCATTTGTATGAAGTATTTAAAGACAAGAGTATGCAGCTGTGATTACCAAGAAATTCATGCTTCTATGAGTGCATACTGTAGAACCATTCCAGATTTGATATAATGTTGGTAATTTAATGAGCAACCATATGTATAGTACTATGCAGACTCTTGTGTTATTAAGAATTCAGCATGTGTGTAATCAGAGATGCATTTGATGTGTGGATGCTTCGAATGCAGGAGTAAATAGGCTACTAATTTGAAATAATGAAGTTTTGTTCTATTTCATCTACATTCGCTTTGTGTTGTTTGATCTTCAGAGCTGAACTGACCACACGTCTTTACCATTATTTTCAGCATCCTGACACCTGAACTGCACTTATCAACCCTCCTTCCTGCAAGTTTGCCGATAAAAGCGGTCACACTTCATATTCCAAACACAGAATTGCAATAATCAGCCTGCTCAGGCTCACACAAGCATTTTCTTCACGCAGTTAATCCAGGGCAGGGTCGTCACGGTGGCCATCGGCTTATGCCAACACTGCAGGGTTGTGGTGCATTCACTCCTTATCTCAACCCACTATAGCATGTGAACAATTCGGCTGATTCAATTCACCTTGCTTTTATTAGCTTAGATAAGGGTTTGACTTTTTCAAATCAAAATGACTATTATTGGACGAGATGTTTGGATTTCAGAATGTTCGCAGGATTGAATAAACATTGAGTATATGAGGGAGTAGAGGGCACTATAAGGATAAAGGTATGATTTGGAGGTGGAGGTCTACCTGCACAAGCTAAAGGTAAGCAGCTAACATTAGAGGCTTTATAACATGACTCTTAAAAAAGAGTGCTCTAGTCATTATCACTCGCTCTCTAATGCATTCATTCATTATTTTCTACCGCTTGTTCCCGTTAGGGGTCGCGGGTGACTGGAGCCTATCCCAGTGACTTTGGGCCTTAGGCAGGGTACACCCTGGACAGTGGCCAACTCGTCGCAGGGACAACACAGAGACACGGACATTGACAGACAACCATTCACTCTCACATTCATTCACTATGGGCAATTTAGAGTTATCAATTAACCTACACATGCATGTCAAGCCCTTCGAATCATTCAGGACCACCCTGACCATCACGGCAGATTGAACTTCTTCCTTCGGGATGAAGGTACCATTCTATCAGATGTAAATCATCTCGACACGCAAAAAGCTTTTTTCCAAAAGCCAATGCACTTCAAAGCTAAGAATCTTGAACTTTTAGTTCTATTTTATTGGTATTAATTTTTCTTTTTTTACTTTACTTACTTTCACAGTCATTTCATGGTACTTTTACTTGTCTGTAACGTATGTCCTTGTTTTCTTGTGTAGTTGTTTTTGATGTTTTAATATGCACATTGAGCTTTTTGCTCTTTCCAGTGTAGTTTTTACCTGTAAATATCAAATAAACTAATATAATATAATATAGTCTAATCTAATGAAATTTTACTGAATTTTACCCAGATGAAGCTATAGATGAAGTGATGGCATTTGAGGACATCTTGATTCCTTAATTATCTTGTTAATCATCAACAACACAAAATGCACACATTTCTTTTGTTATTTTAATGCACGCACTGCTTTGTCTGGGTTAAAACCCTGTCAGCACAGCATGTTTAGAGTGTGTATATATAAATATGGAACACTAAATTAATGCTGTTTATTTCAACAATCAAGTCATAATTTAATTCATTCCTGTTTTCATTTTCTGTGCAATCCATCTTAAAAAAAAACTTTACAGTTTTCTTGCATCAATAACCTTTCAGATACAAGTACCCACCAATGTTTGAAAAAGGTATTTTTTGCTGTAGTGAGATAGGTAGCACCTTTATATAACACCATCAGCCATTGTATTAATGAGTTCAAAAAGGGCACTGTTCCTCAGTAACCACTACGTTTCCAGCCTTCGCTTGATCGCCTCTTGTTAGATCAACTCACTGAACTGATTCAAACCTTGCCCTGGATAATGCGCCCCTCACACCACAATGGATGATCTGCTTGTCCACTGTCGGCATTTGTTAAAGTTGAACAAATGACTCTGTGGACACTAAAGTATCCACACACTAACTGGTGGCTAGCGGACTGTGCCACACTCCCACAGCCGGGCAAACAGAATGCGGCATGTTGTCCAAGGGAGTGCATATGGAAGGAGATTCACTTTGTCTGCCAGCAGCTGTAGCTCTATTAAGGCCTTGGCAGCATGGGTTTGTAGCCATCTGCTCTGGACTTCCACACTGGAAGCAGAACTCAAATATGGCGGTTCTGGTTAGACATCTCGCCCACTACAGTGTCCTACAAAACCTGACATGAGGACAGAATTATCACTTGTGTTGTGAATTACACATTTCAGACATGATGGCTGGGGTTGTTTTGATTTGAGATGAGCCACTTTGGACTGAAGCGCAAACAAACACTCAGCGGCTCTACAGGAAAATGCATTTGGAGCCTATGACCAAAGTGTGATGGAGGAAAGCTTTAATGCAGGCACAGAACTCGACATGAGCTGAGTCATTTTTCTCCTCCGGTCTTTCATCTCACTGGCATTTGTTCTATGACTAGCTCATATTATTGAGATTATGAGCAGACATAGCAACTGCAGAGCTCCGGGAAATTACCTTATGCAATCCCAGCATGCACCACCAAACTCTATGCAAGGGAAGTTCACAGAGGAACTAATCGCATCAGCCCTAATTAGCAAACTTTATAGAGTTTCAGAGATTGTTGATTATTGTTGCGCACCAGGATGTACAAATTACAGAGGGCAGAAGAAAGTCAGAGCCTTTTACAGGGTTTACAGAATTACTTACAACATGTTTTCACCATTTTATCAAGGTGCAAGTATGTTTCTTCACAACTATGTGTCAGTGTACAAAGTAAAAGTTGTCTTGTTTGTATCAGCAGAGGTTACACCGCTTTGAAGGATTTTGGAAGTCAGAGTCAAATACATTTCTCAGTTCTTGGTTATGCTCAGTGACAAATACATTTTTCCCTATCTCTCCCCTTTAATAACCAGTATGTCATTACAATATCTGACTGATTTCAGTTTCTGTGTTTCCAATCCCTCTCTTCTGATAGGTTGACAGATTCAATTCACTGCAGCAGGCAGCATTTGTGTTCATGCCAGTAGCTCTTGTGAAGTGCCTTGTCAGTACAGTAGCGTTACACACTTCATGCGCCACTAATTCTTCAGCTTTTTGTCATGTTTGAACAGAAACACCGCCTTATATTTTGACTTTTATGCAAATTGAAGTATGTTTAGTGTTTCAGCTTCAAGGAAAAATTCTCATGAGCTGCACTGATGAACCAAGACTACCAATGGGAACGAATCATTCAAATGAAGTGACATCAAAATTGAAAATGGATGTTCTTCACAACCAGACAATTTTAATAACAGCTTTGAAACTAAATTGAAACCAACATTTATGACTGGGGTGTGATTCATGACATGAACTGAATAGAGTTTAACAGCCATAACAGGGGAAGAATAAATAAACCGACACGTAAGCTCATATACAACCAATTCAAATAATGATAAAGTATAAACATTTTATAAGACGTGTTACTTAGAAGTGATTCTTTTATAAAATATATAATGTATTATTATGGTATTATTTGGTATAGGCTTGTTAACAGTGGCTTATATGTATTCTATTCAAGTCTGTTGCTTTTAGTGATATATTTGAAGATAAAAAATTTAAAAAGTGGGAAGGTCAAATAGCATCTCCAACTTTCTGGTTGCATTTCAAAACAGTTAAGAAAGATCAAATATATTATTTATTCAAAGTTCGTAGGTCAGGTTTATGGCTGTATTCAGACTGACTTATTTTACCATTGGGTAATTGACATTCATGAAAAATAAATAAATACATGTTAAATATTGAGTCACAAATACTCCAGAATGTCCTGTTTTATGTTTCTGTTTAACATAATAATTAACTTTGACTGTTTAACTGTTTTTGTATTTGGACAGCCTTTTAATTTTATTTTTTCATAAATCAGTATTTATGTGGACTATAATGAGTCTTTGGTAAATCTTCTTACTAACCTTAATCCGAGTTCATTTACTACACTGCATCTCGCCACAGAGAGCACAGTCAGAGCTGAATCACACACAGCTTTAAACAAGCCACTTAGTTTAACACCAGTTCAACCTATGATTATGCCACTCTCCATCATTTCATATTTTCCCAATGTAATCGGCCTGATATCTGCAGACAGTCTACAGCTGCTGCAGTGTAATTATGATTTATGTCAACAATGATGGTTTTCACCGTTTGATTGCTTGTTGAGTGAAGTGCCATTCCTAAATGGTCCCTTGCCAGTGGTGTAAATAAATATGTTTCAGGCCTCTTGCACTTTCTCTCTTTATTGCCTCGAGAGCATGTTCAGTCCTTCAGTTTCAGCGGCAGGTTTCAATCAGCAGATTGCACATTTGATCTTCAATGTTTTACACGTTTTGATGTCTAATTTCTGAAAAGACATTTGGATCTTTACTTATTAAATGGAAATACTTTATACTCAAATTCTCAAAAAGGAGCAGCAGTGGTAGAGCATTCACTGACTTATGTGAAAGTTGACAATTAAATCCCAACTCTGCATACTGCCATTGTGTCTCTTGGCAACACACTTTTATAGCCTCACCATCATTGTCTGGAGTGTAAAATAATGCCTTTCTGAGTCAGTCTGGCGCGTTTACGTGCATATGGCTAAGATAAGTACATTTACATGCACTGTCCTGACCAACTGTTGTAAAACATTATAATAATCAATACTAATGAGAATTCAAGCCACAACATAAAACAATAAGATAAGCTCTATAGCCCGGGCAACAGTCAATCCATATTAATACATGTAAAAAGGAGAAAACTAACAACGTAGTAGACAGCCACTCAAACCTTTATTGATCCAAAACCACAAAGGTTTTGTCCCACTAACAAAATCTGTACAAATGACCTCAAGTTCACCTCTTACTGCTGAAAATCCTTCACTTTAAATGATATAAAACTTGCTCCTTTACAGAAACACAGTTCTCCAAACACTTTGCTAAAGTTCTCATTGAAAGGAGTCCAAGTCTGCTTCTGGCACTGGCCCACACTGTTCGATACGTTGCCCAGTCGAGTGTTTGATGGAGGCTGCCTCCTGAATCAGATAAATGAAGTCTACACACACACGTGCCAGGTAACACAATGAATCACTAATGTCACTGAAGACATCCTCTAGTGGTGTCACCCGGCTCCACAGCCAATATTTGTACGTCTAATGTTTTAAGGTATAAGACACGATTTTATTTAGTAGTTCTAATTTATACACTGGCAAGGAGCTAATTACAAATGCTCACATTACTGTAACTGAGTTGATTTTTGATTTTTTGCAATTTTACTTATTCATGTAGATTTTTAAGCATGTTCTTGTACATGTGGTTTCTAACTGAGAATAATTCTAGCTTTGTAAAATCAGAGGAGCTGCTGTTTAAAGTCTTTAAATCATTCCCAGACTCTTTCGGAGCATTTCTGCTGTCTAAACACGATAACTGCTACTGCTAACCGCATCATCAAGGAATACCATAACTAAACTGTGTATATTGTGTATATTGTGTACGCCTGCTGCTGGATGTACTCTGTAACTGTCAGCTCACACAGCAGATAAATCCTTTCATTTAATCCATAATAAACTTTCAAAACATGAGATGGCAAATGTAACAAATGCAGTATTTTTCCTTTAAGTATTTGTTCATGGTTTGTATAGGCAAATTAAGGTGTAGTCATTTTAAGTGATACGTTTTGTATTAATATAAGACTATCACTAAGACTACAAAAAATATTGGTGTGTTTTTGTGGTTTGAGGTTGTTTTTTTATCACTATTGGTAACAGTGATTTTTACCAATATTTGATCTAATATCAACAATATGAACTGATTTTTTTATTGAAAGATTGGGCACTTTTTCAGACATTCCTTTATGTTCATCTCTGAAGTTCCACTATAGCTTCATGTTACCCCATTCACCCATGCCTGGCCTAAATCACTGCAGACGCTGTGGGTAAGGCTCACACTTAATGCAGTCCATGTTGTCCCCATGTTGCCGCTGCTGAGTGTGATGTAATGACCCTGCGTCCCAGAGCGTCCCAGGACAGATGAGCGAGGCAGGACAGCTCTGTGTGTTGTCCCTGAGTTGTCAGTCAGCTTTGTTTTAGTGCGTGCTGTATTTATCACCAGTCTTAAGTGCTCTCACAGAGGGCCGCGGGGCTATAACTCTGACTAATGGAAAACAAAACCTGAGCCAAGACGCGGGACACTACATTTCTCCTCCTGGCATAGGATCCTCCATCAGCGCTACACACATTTACACTGCATTAACGTTACAACCTTACATACCTCAACATGGTGACATTTACAGTGTACTGTTAAAGTACTCTGCTTATTCAGATTCATCTGTAGATATGAAACATATTTGACAGATGCGTTTATGCAATGTGAAAATTGATATATTTCAAGCTTAATGGAGTTATACAGAAGTGTTAAAGTCAGTAGTTCTGGCTCATATATTGGACTGGATGTTTGTCTTTATCGCAACAGTTAAAAAAATATTGTTGTTTTTAAAATGATAAAATATTAAGTGTATCAAACTCAATACTAAGCAATAGGCTTGATACACAATGCCAATTTCGATACCGTAAAAACATTAAAAACTAATTCTTTACTAATTTTCAGCAAAAAATAACATCTTTATGTTACCATGTGTACTTATCTCTGATAAGCTCAATATTATTATGAAACGCTTTAAAATAAGGTTCATTAGGGGTTAATAAGCATTAGCTATTTCTTTATGAGCACTTAAAATGCATTTACTGTCATTTATCACTTGGTTATGGAAAATTGTTGCAAACATTTGTACATGATTTATTAACATAGACACATTTTTGATAATGGCATATTAACATATATAAACACTATTAAGTCCATTATAAGTGCATAAATAAATAACTAGTGCTTATGAATGCCTTATAAATAGTTTAGTAAGTAACCTAATTTTAAAGTGTTATTTTAAAGCTTTTTTTGTTTGTTTGTTTCAAATGAGCATCTTGTTTTACATTCTAATTTTACCATTGAGTAGTATCTGATTCGTTGACACTTTGACAGCCCTAGTTGTGCTACAGTGAAGTTCTGTTTTATTCTTTACATTCCATGCCTTACACTCGTGTTATAATTACAAAAGGCAATACAAAGTCATTTCCTGCATTCAGACGGTTGTTTTTTGACAGGCAGATAGTGAAAAATGGCCTTGTTGTACTTTTATGTCCCCCGAGCAAACCAGCTCCAGCCAGACAACACTGACCCTGAGTCACTGAGCTGCTCTGGGTATCTGGATTGTTCTGGAATGATGGGTCAAGGATAAGGACAGAAAACTTCTTGTTCTTTGCTCCATACATGAATAGCTGACATTATATTATGCTGGAATATGTAGTTGAGTTGACGAGTTGTAATTATTAACATAAACAGTATACGTGATAGAGACAAAGTTAAGAATATTTGCAGTATTTATTTAGAAACTTTGACCTACATTTTACATGCATTTTCTTGGCCTAACTATGCTCTTTTGTATTACTGTGAAATTTTAGTACAGTATATTGAAACTAAATCTTGTTCTTATCTTGTTACACATTGAAATACAGTGTAGGGTCACAACATTTGGGAGATTGGGCAACATTTATTTGGCAAGATAACATTATTTGGGAAGACAGCATCAGAGATAAAGTGTTGTGTGTTGTGTTGTGTTGTAGAGGTGAGCAATATATCAAACCTTTGATAATATCGTGGACGTTGTTCTGAAGAGATGCAAAATTTGAATACCCGGTATATCATTCACATAGGTGCTACAAAAAGAGCCGATTTAAAAGAAAAAAAAGTGTCGTAAACTTTAAAATAAGGGAATATAGTGATATTTACGCACTTTTGTGATTGATTTTACAGACATTTTATTTTTATATGAAAATTAAACCTCAGCTAATATGTTTAAAGACATGTTTTAACACATTATTGTTGCATTAACATGATAATATCGTCTGACTCTCATTATCGGGATACTCACTAATCGATCACCCACTGTCACAGTGCAACACATAGCACTTTCTAACACGTAATCTGTAAAATTTGCTAACATACAGGCAAAATTGTACTCTTCCTTGGTCATACAATAAGATATTTCTATCCCGTTCCTAATTATTTAATGGCTACTTATTACTATGACCTTTCCACAATTTTTTGCCAGTGCCCTCTACTCCTTGGTTTAAGTGTCAGGCATGTCTAATTGACCCTGTTTCCTCAATGTGCTCACAGATGATCCTACACAGTAGATAGAAGCCATATCACTTTGCACATCCTCTAGTGTCTATCGCTGTGAAGGTCAAAACAGTCACTAGTGGTATCTGAGAGAATTCACTTTGTCCAATCAGAGCCGCCTCCCGCACAGAGGGAATCCTTTAATTACAGCTCCCCCTCTACAATGTGAGCTTGTTAATGATGTTCCAGTTTCTGTATTTCCTGGCGCAGCGTCTAATTACGTCCCCACCCTTTAATAACATGCTTGTCTGAAGAGGCAGTGGACCTCCTTTGACATCCTCATGTGGCTCTTAATGACCAACCCTCTCCATAACTGTGGCCTTGACAGTGCACAAAGGACAATGGCCGAGAGAAACACTCAGTGCGTTTGCCACTGACCCAAAACACTGTAGAAGCTGTCTTTAAGTTCTTCTGCATCTGTTTGACAGAGAAGAAGTGGCCAATATTTTAAATGGAGAGATATTTACTGGACTGAGATTAATGAGGAACTATCTTCAGTACCAATGTTCCGTTTAACTTTAAAACAATGTATCTCGGATATAAACTCCAGCAATGGAAGCAATAGATGGATACCTGTGCAATGTTCTTTTGGCTGCAGAAAAAAAGCAATAACAAGGACGTGGATGATGGAGACTGAGCCAGATGTAAAAAGTAAACCTAAAAATGGACAAATGTGCAGCACACTACGACGAATGGAACAGATTCAAAACAGGACCTATTCCAGACTGACGTTCTATGGACTACTCTAAAAAAACAAAACAAAAGTTAATCCAGTTTTCCTTGCTTCATCAGTCTCAAAAGACCTTTATATTGCCTATTCTTTTTTCATCATCAAAATTATACCTGTAGTTCAGTTCTGCATTCTGCATATTTAGTTGTCTCACTTGAGTTGAAAACTCCCTGTTCCACCTGCTGTAATCCAGGAAATTATTTAAGTGAATAAATCTTCATTATTCATTCAAATGTCTATTTATGCAGCACACAATTTGTGTTTGTTTGGTTGTTCGGTTGTTTTCCCCCGCTGGGCTTTGGGATAGAAATTGCAAGCCTAAACTCACTAAATGATTTTACAATAAGTTGTGTTGTGCTTGGAAGAATTATCCCTCGTTTCTCTCAGACTCTTTATCTGCAGAGAAGGTGGTCTCGGAGAATGTCTGCCTAAATGTCTTTTGACCTTAAACAGTCTGTGGTGCTAAACACTAAATGCTAATCATGAATCTAAAGTGCAAAACAATGACGAACTTGTAATTCTGATGTGAAATTCAAACATGGTGCTTTGGTGAGACTGCTTGTCAACTTTCACGGTGTGGAACTGCCAGAGCGGTTAAACAGTGAGAGTATACTGACATAATTTGACATATTGACTGTAATTACTGCAGCCAATCAGCTTTCATCCTGAGAATTAAAAAAAAGTCACTGTTCAAGCGCTGTGCCGAAGGTGCGCGCCGACAAGTGCTCAGTGATTCACCTGCCATTTCCAACAATATGTAATTCATGCCACCTACAAAAATGCACACAGATTTTCCAGGGAAGATGCAGTGAAAGTGAACATATGCTTTCCGATGCATATGTTCACTTGTTGTTATTCGTTTTTTTTATTTTGTTTTTTGTGTCATGTGCAAATAAAACCTTTTTCAAAAGTCTGCCCGCAGGAGACGTCTGACATTCATGCAACAAATATCAAATTGTTATTTATGAAAGTAAAGGCAGCCAGTGTGCAGCAGAGACTTTGAATATATTTGCATAGAGGTGCAATTATTAGTTCTTTCTGTGTGTGACTGCCAAATTAAACAGCACTACTTCTTGTGTATCTAAAACAAGAACTGTGCACATTACTCCTGTTTAACTATTTCAGACATTAAGCTTTTGTAAATTCAGATAATTATTGTGGCATTGATGTAGCAAAAAAACTCTACGAGGTCATAATGAACAACATTTAAGCTCTGGTCCTTTTGTCTTGAGGTAAATCAGAATGTAAATGACTTCAGTACCATACAGTTACCACACAAGAACTCTTAATAATGTGTGAAGCCCTCAGCGGAGCATAAGAGCATATCAAGAAATGAACTGGAAGATATTACCAGTGTGAGGTACCGCTGTGACACAAACAGGATGGAATATTTATGCGGCACTTAAAGAAGGATAACGTTCATGCAATGGGAAGATTATTGTAAACGCTGCATGCAACAGTATGTATTTGTATTCTTTCCACTGAACTTTTGCTCTTAATTTTAAAGATTCAAATTGATTTCTACATGAGAATTCTGCGTGTGTTGAGAACTTGTCGAGAACGGTCCATTGAGACAAGCAGGCTGTATGCGCAGGAGTGCAGTTTTTAACAAGTCCCTAACGTACACCAACTAAGTACACATCTGCACTTTATAAACTGGCTCTTAAACTCTTATGTGACGTGGAAACGATTTGCACTGACAGTCCCCTAAACTACACAATGCTGTTTGACAAATCTGCTGTAAGGGCTTTGACATCATTACACCAGGTAACAGCGCACTTTAAGCCTGTGGTGGAGCTTGTTATTTTACCACAACAATTCAACAAAGAACAGCAGCGGTTACCGAGAGCCTTCCTCCGGTATAAACCACTTTGTTGCCTGAGCGGAGTGCCGTTTGCTGCGCGTTGATTACAAGTGTCTGCTGCAGCTGTGCCCTTGTGTCGGACCACGATACCATTTGGTTCGGGGGTAGCCGCTCTCCTCGCTCCCTGACGTCTCTATTAGATCGGATTTGAGCATGCACAGCTTTATTATTCTGATTTAATACAACAATGCCCTCAATATCCCATTTTCCTTCCTCTGCCTTCACTTTTTATTTATACCACCCGCTCCCTCCTCCCTCTATTCCCTCATATTTTCTTTCCTCTTGCACCCTACAGGACCTGCAGTACAATAGATATTAAATCAGATTTATTACCAGGCAATAGAACAGTGTCTGACCTATGGAAATGTTGCCAAACTTGAGCCCCGGAGCCAGACGAGCCCCACCTCCGCCTGAGTCTCTTCCGCTGGCCCTGTTCTGTCTCTTGGCTGACAAAACTCTGCTACAATTAATGGCTTCTCAATTTTATTTCTGGAAATTGTTACATTTACAGTGATGCTGAGTGAAAAGGGAATTGTGGTTTGTGGGAATCAGTTAAAGTTTAGCCCAAAGTGTCACAGCTGAAGTTATGGCAACTGCAAGTCAGCTCAGGACACTCAACTACAACTTCATGATTTAAATGACATTATCGATAACTTGTAGTTGCATAAAGGAGCTTGAGAGTTTTGAATTTTCTTTCATTTATTCTGTATGCACAAGAGAGATAACTGACAACTTACACCTGCTTCTTGTGCACAATTATACAAAAAAAACATAGAAAAGTATATTGTGGATGGTGTTTGCTACTATTGGCCCCACACGTGCATCTATGGTTTTAAAGTAATTTGACACTTTTCTGTTTAGTTCATTCATAGTTTTGTTCATCAGTGAGAAGAGAATGTTTTTTTTTTCCTAAATTTTAAAATGAAAACACACAAAACATAAAACAAGAGCAGAAAACAAATCAAAATAAAAACAGCACCGAACATTCAATGAAACAAAAGACAAAATCACTCACAAAACCAAATCAGCATAAAAGTCTCATATAGTCCAACATCTGGGGTTAAATCCAATTTTTTTTTCTTCCCATTTTCAGAATGTCAGTTGCAATTTCAGTCCAGTCTTTAATTGTCGGTTCTGTTTGCATCATCCATTTCTTTGTAATGACCTCCTTTACCGCCGCCATAAGTGTACTCCATATATATCCATTTATTGAGTTCATGGCAAGAGCTTTGAGGCCCAAAGTGAGCTCAAGTGAGATGGGGATACCAGGATACAGTCTGGAATGCTTTGTTAATAATATTTCTGAGCCCCAAAACAGATGGTGATCGGCTACGAGGCAGCCACAGTTTCGCAGTCAGTCTCACTGTGGGTTTTATAAAAATTGTGAGACTTTCTTGGGAGTGTATGTTCTATAGAGACCTGGGATCTGAGTGCTTGTGTAGTTTAACCTGACAACACTTTCTTTTGGTCATTTCATCATTTAATTTCTTTGGCATGTATTTAATTTATTGTTGTTTTTTTTTCCTTCTTGCAACTCTTTTAAATACACACCTCTCTTCCTCTTGACTCATGTAGTCATTTTTTTTCTGGCAGAGTGAGTGATTTTTCTGCACACATAAGGGAAGCACTCCAATCAGCTGAGAGCCTTCCTCAGCTCCATCCCCGGAGCTGCTCCTGAGCTCTTAATGCACACTGAGAGGAGGACTACTGCAGCCATCCCTCAGTCCAACGGCAAATGGCTGAAGATTAGGGGCATTAGGCTAGAGGAACTTTCCTCCGACTTTAACAAGCTTCACTTCAGGTTTATATCATGATTGATTCGGTGCTCCCAGCTTTTTTATCAATCCATTAGAGCCCAGTCTGCAGCGTGGCAGCCATCCAGCCGTGGACATTAACATCCCATCTGAGGTCCGAGGCAGCAGGAAGGTCAGCAGGACGGGAGCAGCTAGGAAAACATTTACTACTGTTTTACATTTATTAAGTTCATACATTCACATCACTGCTGGATCAGGCAGATTCAGTATTAACCACTGCATTTAGCTACTGTTTTATGTAGGTGTGTGTCTGTTACTGCAGCAATATGTGTGATGTTCTACTTTGCTAGTGTATTTTATGATTTCAGCTTTCAGTTTTGTTTTTTGTTATTTTGTTGACCTTTAGAATTGTGTATTTTTCACTCTGTTTTTCATAGATCTTCAGGGAAAGAATAATTTAGAAAAAACTTGACTGAAAAATATTGTTGTTGTTATTATTATTATAAGATAGTGGCTGTGGAGTGTAGATACTACAGTCACATCAGTAATGAGAGGATAGTATGACTGAAGATGGCATTTGTGATGGCTGTATCTGTACTTGTCCAATCCCTATATGGAATATGACACCATTCATTGATGTTCAGTCATAAACCTTGGCAGACAGTAGCTCTGGCATCAGCGTAAAGTTTATAAGCTATTACGTTAAACAGTTATGGATTATTCATTTAAATAATTAAAATTCTCTTTACATTACACATTGTTGATAGAAGCAACTTCATGGAAAGACATATTATAAATGCAGTTTGGTAG